>JAJLUV010000013.1:0-402680 GCA_030564445.1 Kodamaea leandrae | reverse complement strand
TAGCGATCCCCCTCCCTCCCCCCGAAAACCCCTTGCAGATCGTGCTTGTAAATTATTTTTATTTTTCCGCTGTACATAATGCAAACTTGTCTGTTTCGCTCACCTTTTCCACTTCCGCTGGGCCTTGTAAGAGCTCCCGTAGCGGCAGACGGTCATGGGCATGGGCCCATGCTGAGGAGGAGGGCCGTGCCAACATGAGCGATTTTGTTGCGCTCAGACCGGTCCGTGAGTCCAATAATCCCCGTGCGGCGCTGTCATCGCTGCATGATGCGACACTGACACTGCATCATACGCAGCCGAACCGGCGTTCCTGGGTTTTCGACGTTAGGTCCACTGTTCAGACCGCTATTGGCATCTGCTAGGGAATTTGCCTCTATATAAGTGTACTTCCTGTCTCATCCATGTCTCCACACTGCGGTGACCAGGAAAGTATTTGCGCATGGGGCTTGTGGGTGGATACACAACGGGTGATTTGCACACACACCCCCACTCACCCGCTGACGACGTGCAAATTCTTGAGCTGCTTGTCCGATTCCTTTGCCTTTTTGCGCTCCTCGTCTACACTCACCATGATAAGTCCTTCTTTGTGTGGTATTTCCGATAAGAAACGTACGACAAAAAGATCATGACGGGTGATCTGCACCAACCACGCGCGCGTGCTCCAACATCTCCGTCGTGCTCACCTGCCCGTCACTTCTACAAGTCAGTACCTGTATCCCGTAACCGGTCTACCTCTCTAGTAGCTGTTAAACTTTTTAGAACATACGATTATGCGAAACCTGCACGAGCTGGGGCATTGTCTAGAGTGCGCATTTCCAAAATTGAAGACCACCCTGCATGACTACGGTGCCAACAGGTTCAACTATAGCCACGCCGAGACACCCCGTCACTCATCGCCAAACAAGGAGAAGATGTGACGGTGTCCGGGGCACGTCCATAGACTTTTTAGCAGATGAGGCCTCGCTTGCCCATTGTAAGCACGGTGTGTAAAGGAGCGCGGAACCGCTCGAGAAGACGTTGCAGCGGCCTCATCCTCGGTGAAATCGTATGAGCCATGCGTTATTTAGGCTGTTTTGCATGGATTCGAGAACCTCGAGCCACTGAAACACTCGGACTATCCTACGGGCTATTGTTGCTTGGAATGCAAGAATGAAAGAGTATCAGATGGAATTAGAAAGTAATGAAGATAATGTAGAAAAGTAATGATAGTAAAGATAGTAATGGTAGAAAATAGCAGAAAAGAGCTAAAAAGACCGGGAAAGATAGTCCCAATAATGGCTGGAGTTCACCTGTACTTGTCAGTGTCAGTAATCGTATCAGTAGCGGCGGTAATCGTTTCACCAGTACACCATCAGTCAATGTTGGTGGAAAATAGAACTGCTGTCTACCGCATTACTAATAAACACCGTGAATACTTGCCTTTGAAGAAGTCTAGATTTGTTAGATTTTTGTGAATGGCAAGAAGTTAAAGTAGTTTCAATAAGTGATCCTAATCGGTGATACTTTAGGTAATACTGTTAAAGGCAATCGTTCAATGTAACTGTTAAAGGTAACTTTTAAAGGTTAATGTTCACTGTAACACTGTACGATTTCTTAAAGGACTCTGTTGATTTCTTAAGGTAATTCTATTTCTTGAAGGTGACTCTGTTAAGCTAATTCTAACCTATTCTAATAAGCTAAGTCTAACATATCTACTCTAACTAATTACCCATGGCCCCATTCGCATCACTCAACCTCTCTCCATCTCCCATAACCTCATTTATCATCTCTCGGTTACGCTTACCATATCGTCATCTTCACAAATATCGCCGAAAGAACCAACCACAAGGTAAAGATATACCCATACTTAAACCCCATCACATTCACACACAACGGCGTGAGAATCGAGATCCCCCAGTTGACGAACCAGCTCACGGCTACCGCACTGGACGTTATATTAGCGTTGTTTTCTGCGAGGTTGTTCACGAGAATACCACTACCTGGCCCCCAGCTCATAGCAAACAACAAGACAAACACACAGCTGAGAACTGTGAGCAACCCAGTGCATCGTGGCCCAGTGGTCGAATAGACAAACATGCACACTGCCATGCCACACGAGCCCACCACCAAGAGGTGCTTGATGGAGAACTTCAGCAACGCAAACCCGCTGGCAAGCGAGCCCACTAGGTTGACTACTCCCATGATAACTACTGCAAGCGCTGTCTTGAAGACTATTGTGCCGTAGTAAAAGAAGTAGTTGATGCCTGTGAGCTGTTGCAATGCCATAATAGAAGAACATTTCATGAGTCTGTTTCGAGATTCGGGGTTTCTGACGATATCGACAATGCTACTCTGCTGCTGTGAGTACATTTCACGGAACTCGTGGTACTGTTCGTGCAAAGTGTCTGCGCTAAGGTCCACGTATATTTGTGCGAGCACTGGCTGCAAATCCGCCTCAGTTCCGAAAATTACGGTGTGCTTGATGGAGCTCGGAACGCAGAGCACCAAAACTCCCTGAGAAACAGCCCATAGTGCTTTGGCTCCCTGTACCATGTACACGAAGTCCGTGTACAAGGTGACGTTGACCACGTTTCCAGTGAGGATGAGCACACAGATGGTGGTCTGCCATAATGAGAGGAATAGGGCCCTTTTTTTAAAGGTTGGGTGGAGCAATTCGCACATATAGAGCGGACCTACTACACAAAGAGCACCACACGAGACTCCACAGAGTATGCGGCCACAGAGAAAACCCCAGTAGTCGAGGCCTACCCAAAGTAAGCATATGGACTCGAGAAGTGTGCCGCTTCCATAGAAGTAAATGGAGGTGAGGGCCGTGGTCTTCAAGTTCTTTTTACTTTGTGCGAGGGTCAAGCACCCCACCAAGCAGCCCAAGTTGAAGCTGGACACGACCACACCCATCTGGAGGGTGGAGAGCTTGAATGGGAACGTGTTGTGTGTAATGAGGCTTGTTGCGGTGCCGACATCCCAGCCGACTGGGAATGAAAGGAGGGAGAGGATGAGTGAGAAGCGGAGGAGAAGGTGGGTATTGAATGTGGGGGAGTACAATGGAGGGTTTGGAGATTTGGGAAGATTGACGAGATTGGGGAGGTTTTTCTCGAGATTTTCATCAAAGAGGGTTTGTTGATCAAAGAGATTTTCAAAGGGAGTTTGTAGATTAGGTTGTTGAGGAGGGTTTTGAGGAGGGTGTTGAGGTTTATAATGAGTTGGTTGAGGTTTTGGATTGGTTTGTTTATCATGTTTGTCAAACTTAGTTGCACATTCTTGACCACCATTACTTGCTTGACCTTGTTCTTGGCCTTCTTGTTGGCCTCGTTCTTGGCCTTCTTCTTGAACTTCTTCTTGAACTTCTTGAATTACTTCTTGAACTTCTTGAATTACTTCTTGAACTTCTTCTTGAACTTCTTCTTGAATCACTTCTTGAACTTCTTCTTGAATCACTTCTTGAACTTCTTCTTGAACTTCTTCTTGAGCTTCTTCTTCACCTCCCCCAGCCTTCCCTCTCTCTTTACAAAGACGCGGTATAATTTTGCCCTGTCTTTTCCGCTTCGTCATGAGCTTGCCCAAGTCCTGCTCAATATCGAAGGATCCCGTCGAAGCGCGCCGCGGAACTCCCGAAAAGTCCTCAGGGAGACCAGACGGGTAAATTGGAGAGGGCTGGATGATTTTCAATTCAATTGAATTCAGAGGGAAGGGAGAGGCAATTTGATTCATATTCAGGGTTTGGTTCATAGGTTGAATAGCCTTTAATTCAATTGATTCGGGAAAATCTTTCTCGGCCTTCCTATCCCAATCTTCCTTTCCATTCATCTTCCAGTCTTTCTTTCCATTCATCTCCCAATCTTCCTTTCCATTCATCTCCCAGTCTTCCTTTCCATTCATCTCCCAATCTATATCCTTCCCATCTACCTTCTCCATATCGTTCATATCTTTCGCAGCAATTGGCGTTCACAAAAACACAAAACACAAACCCAGCCAACGGTCGTGCGCCAAGTGCAAATCCATTAGGTCGGTACCCCTGGCGGCGATTATGCAAAGTGGACATGAAGTTAAGTAGCGCAAAAAGCGCCGATTGCAAATCAGATAAAGGATACTGATAGCTCCTTAATATATGGCGTCCATAGAATACGTGTTCACTTAGTTGCTTACGTCATGGGGTGCGTTGCTCTGGGAGACGACAAAATTACGAGAGAACAAGTGCAAAAGTTCTGGCCCAAGGACACTAGGTTTGTACCGGAAGAACGAGGAGGGGTAGGGCAAATCACAGGGAGCACTGGCTGATATCTGATCACAAGCAGTAATATTTGCGGCTTTCTTGGGGAAATCCGGGTTGCCACCCCTTACGCAAAACCTTAAAACGTTGGTAGTGTACAAATTCCCGAAGCCTGGACCTAATTTCGGCCGCGTTCTGGAGAAGGACCCTGAGACGGATAAAACTCGCTTAGCAGGCCTTTTCCCCCTAAAACACACAAAAATTCAAGCAAATAATAATTTGAACTGAAGAAAAGCCAGGACAACTCACGGTACGGCTGATCCATCGAACGCACACTCGCCCTCACTTACCTGACATGCCTGACTTCAACTGGAATGCTGCACCTTTCTTTCCTACGACCGGTTTCACGGGTTTTCAAGGTGGTTACAGAGAAGAATCAGACAGAAAACCAACCTCCGTGGCCGTGCTGCACTTGCCTGCCGTGGTGGGACCCAATGAGCTTCTGCAGCTAATCGATTCCATCATCCAGACCTCGTTTCCAAACGACGACACAGACTACTCCATTGTCAATTTCGAGGGTGTCGGCCGTGCACATTTGGCCGTCCCCAACAAGAATTTCTCCAAGAAGTTGGTGGAAACTTTGAACGGGTACGAGTGGTTGGGTTCCATTATAGACGCAAAAGTCGAAACCTTTGACGAAATCGCCCCGGAGCAGCAATGGCCCGAATGGCAACAGATGTCCATGCCGCCATTAATGTACCCCCCCTACCTATTCCCTCAGGTGAATCCTCAGTTTGCACCCATACCTCCTCCCATGCGTTATGTCCATAGAACGTCTTCCAGCAAGTCGATTGAGAGGGAGAGAGAGAGGGCTGAGAGAGCATATGAGAGAGAGAGAACCGAGAGGCCTGAAAGAACTTCCGAAAGGGTTCCTGGAACTTCCGAAAGAGCCCCTGAAAGAGCCCCTGTTGAAAGATCCACTTCTAGTAAATCCATGGAAAGACCTACCAAATCGATGGAGAGAACTTCCTCTAACAAATCTATCGAAAGATCCAGCAAAGCAACCAACAAGGCAGGTCCTTCCAAGATCGAAAGAACTTCGTCTGAGAATGGACTGAGGAAAAACTCGCGGGGGTCTGTGTTTGACTCCAACAAGAACTCGGTTCTGCTGGCGTCCTCATCGGGTCTGCAGGGCGACAGGAAGCCGGTTCCTCCGTTTATAATGAACATGATTGATTCACAGGAGCCCGAGGTCACCGACAAGAACGATGAATTCATGTACATAGATGAGGCTGAAGAACAGTACAAAGTGAACCCTCGCAGACTTTTCATCGGAAACGTGCCATACTCTTCGTCGTGGCTCTCTTTGAAGCAGTTCTTGATAGCACGTACCAAGGCCTTGGAACCCCACACCCAGTTGGCAATCTTGCGTGTTGAGATCCCCACCCACCAGCCCGATATGCAACTGGGTGAGTTTTCCTGGAATAAGAGCCGTGGTTTTGCGATTGTCACCACTGGAGACAGGGAAACGAGTGCCAAACTCATTGAGTTGTTTGACAACGCGGACTTTGAAGGCAGACTGCTTACTGTTAGATATGACCGGTACCCTGACTTCAACAACTACAATGCACAGACAAAGATGGACCAGATGATGTACAACGGGTACCCACAGCAAATGCTCAACTACATGGCATTTGAGCGCAACCAGTACCATCAGAAGATGTACTATGGCGATGAGTTTGTGCAGCCATATTTTGTGCAACAGTACAATTATGTCCCTGTTGGGAAGAATTACAAAAGACCTTCTGCGGCCACAAACATCACCGCAGAAAACCTTCCTTTGGCAAAGAATGCAAAGGAGTCCACCATGGAGGAGATTAAGTTCCGCAACGTGCAAAAGGTGATGAGCGACGACGAAAGGGCCCGCGATTTGGTCTCCACTTTTGAAAAGTTGGGCTCCAAACCTAATCTTGCAAACAATGCGACCTAAGGCGTGGTGTAGAGGAGAAGGTGGGGTGGAGAGTGGGAGGTTCCAATAAGGTTAGGTCAATAGTTAGTGTCAATAAGGTTGGGTCAGTTGGTGCCAATAAGGTGGGGACAAACGGTGAGTTTCAGAAGGTTGTTAATAGGTGAGTTTCAGATTGGTCAATAGGTGAGTGCCAGAATGTTAGGCACAACTATAACTACTTGATACTATAATTGTTCTTGATACAGTCGATTCAAGAGCTTTGGTCTGTGATATTTCCAGGGTACTTTTTTGAGGACCTCCAGACTACCTGAACTTTCCAGAATATCGATTTCCAATAACGATTGACATTCCCAATTGTTGTACATTAACTGTTGTACATTTCCATAACGTACACTAACCGATGTACATTTTATTGTTGTAGTTATACTGTACTTTTCGTTATTGTACAGTGCAACACTTTACATTTGATTGTACTACTGTACTTTTACAAATTAGCCATAACTCTACCTAATTCTATAGGACCTTATCAATGTTATACAATATGACCACGACGTAGGCGCCGCAAGTATTGCAGCACTGGTATGCAAGTTATGCACAACATCACCACTGAATTGTATAAAATACTTGTATCATAACCAATCTTGAGCTCAACGGCCAAAATGTTTTTTGTGGACTTTGCAGCGACATCTGCGCTAAAATACGCAACGGTTTGCACAACAAGGTTTCAACTGTTGCTAAATCTGCGTTCGTCTACGTGACAATCACAAAATCGTACTAAGCAGTTCTACAGAATGTTTGCCTTTATGAGTAAAAGCTGTTTACCGTTTAACCTCGCCTCGCCAGTTGACACAGTAACGTCTAGCCTGGTTTACATATACGAAAATGGAGAATGAGGAAATAACCTCCGAAAGAGGAACAACGGCGGATACAAAGGCGGTCAAGTATCAGGAAACAGGATTGGAAGTTGAAAACAATATTGCAAACAGAGTTGAAAACAGAGTATTGGAAACAACTGGAACAGAGTTGGGAGTCCAAAAATAGAAGGGGGGAAGAAATAGGGAATTGGTTGTGAATAATGAAACTGGAGAAATAGAGAGCAGTTAGAATAGGAGATTACAACATGAAAATAGAAGGAAATGTCACCAAATAGTGCTAAAATATTGCAAAAGTAGACAGTACATAGACTACCAAATGCAGCCAATATTTCCCAAAGTACTACGAAATATCACCAATTACCAAATATTATCTGAAATACACCGGTGTTCCAAGAAGTCCTCTCCAATAATACCAAAAGTCTTCTCCAATATTACCTAAAGTCTTTTACCATATTACCTAAAGTTTCTCAAATAATACCTAAAGCCTTCTCCTGTCCTGCCAAACCTTCCTAAAATATCTACCAAAACACTTTAATAACACCGATTCGTAAATCCAAAATTAAGCGAACAAGTTGACACAGAACTCTAACGAGTAGGGTACAAAGAGGAAACAGTTAAAAATGTGAATACGAGAAACGGGATTAATTCGGATCATAATGTGATTCAAAAATAGAATTGCATGAAACGGATCAAATTATCGCACTAGCAAATCATCTAGTAAATCGGTAATCAGCAAATCTATATTCAGCAACAAATCTCAGCAACAAATTTCAGCAACAAATCAGCAACAATATCAGTACAATATCAGTAACAAATATCAGTAATCTACACCAACCTCAGTATCAAATCTGCCGATGATGTAACTTTAGCAAACTAGTAACATCCACTTGTTCAAACAATTGCAGGTAAACAATTGAAGGGTTTGTGTAGTGCAATTGCAGTCGCTTTGTGATCAAACTTGACACACCCATCAATTCTCAGCCATCTTGTGTTTCACCAAGATTACGTCATCCAAATGACTTCTGTCACGAAACCGAGCAGACCGCGTGCGGCCTCTTCTTCTCCTATCTACGCCACCGTCAGCCAGATCATCCAACCGCTCAGCAATGTAGTTGTGAATAATGACGTTGTGTGGTCACCCTCAGTTGGTTGTCACACGATAGTCCAGTCACGTGCCGCGCACAGCTTAGCCGGAAAAACAAAGTGAAGGAGATTCCCACATCAAAGATTTGGCAGCACATCTCGGAACCACAGGCACCAGCAATTGCATCAATTAGAATAGTAATCTTCAAAGAGTGGCTTGTGAAGCAGAAGTGCTCAACATCTCACTAGTATTATAGCCCACGGTTTCTGTGCTTTGACCACCATGGCCTCGGAAAACAAACAACAAAGCCCCTCAGAAGAGCTTGCACCAGCATATGCCCCAGGAAGTGAACCATCTCCTGTTGAAGAGATCCCTCCATCGGTATTGGCCATCTCGAACTTGAGATGTCCTTCGCCACCTCCCATTTTGAACAATAGTGGGAGCTCAAGTGGCCGCCAGGCTGCAAAACCTCAATCGACAGTTTCCACTCCAAATCAGCAACAACAGCAACCACAAAGAGAAACCATCCCAGCAGGCGGTGCATTACTTCAGGAGAAGACTCAAAAAGAGTCTGATCAGTTATCTCCTTTGCAATCTCCATGCCCTGTTGTACCCATCAACAATGTCCTGACGCTTACTAATGATTCCGCCACTAGTTTGGACTATACGGCAAACCCTCCGCAAACCAGCCAACACCACAAGTCCCCTTCTGTTCACGCTCATTTCTACATAGACGAGGCAGTGAAAGGTGGTAAGATCAGATCCCGTAGTGCTTCCAACAGCGGTTCTGAATTGGGCGCCAATAATGTGGCATTGAATGCTCCTCACATCCCAAACTCAACCTCAACCAAGATCAGAACTCCGGAACTTATTCTGGCAGACAAGTTTGCACCTATTGGTAACATTGACCTGACATTGAACAGTCAGACCAACAGTGCCAACATTTCGGAAGGAGGAATCAGTAGTAAGGCAAGTCCAAGTATACCACCATCGGCTTTCAAGGACGGGCCATCGCCAGTCCTTGGGCAAGGAGAACAGAATGCTAATATCGATCCTCGCTTACCCCAAGATGATGGCAAGTTCCACGTCTTGCTCGGTGTATGTGGAGCTTTATCGACCGTCAAGATTAAACTCATCATTAGTAAATTGATTGAGGTTTACGGTGATAAGATATCGATCCAGCTCATACTCACGAGTGCCAGTGAGCACTTTGTATCCCAGGAAGCATTGCACCATTTGGAACAAGTCAAGAAGGTTAGAATATGGAGAGACTCTGACGAATGGCAGACCTGGAAGAGCAGGCTGGATCCTGTTTTGCATATTGAGTTGCGCCGTTGGGCAGACATCCTCATAGTTTCTCCATTAACGGCAAATACTCTTTCCAAGATCGCACTCGGCTTGTGCGACAATTTGTTGACCAATGTCATCCGCGCTTGGAACACCTCGTACCCGATCTTGTTAGCGCCTGCTATGGTTAGCTATGCATACAACGCAATTACGACAAAGAGACAATTGCGCTTGATCCTGGAAGAAATGCCTTGGATTGAGATCTTGAAGCCGGTGGAGAAGGTGGTGGGAAGCTACGGTGATATTGGAATGGGTGGAATGATGGACTACAACGAGATTGTGAATAAAATCGTTCTCAAGTTGGGAGGCTACCCTGAAGAAGATGAAGATGAGGAGGAAGACGAGATCGATGATAAGTTTAACAGCGAGGCTTTAGATGACGATGATGATGACGATGACGACGATGATGACGACGATGATGACGACGACGATGAAGATGATGAAGATGCTGTCGTCGATGGTAAAGTACCTAGTGAATTGTCGCACGACGTTAGTCCAAGAAGTGCCCTTGTTTAAAGTGGAGCCCATGGATAATGTCACCTTTACTAGACATCAACCTGAAATGATGTTTGAGACTAACCGTTGCTGTTCTTCTTGATGATGTCTTGAAGTACCCTTGAAGTTTGCGTTTAATGTATAATATGTTTTGCTGAAGAGTGTTGCAGTTTTGTTCAAGGGGAATCTGTATAAGGTATAAGAAGTACCGTTTTTACTAAATTAACTGTAGTGCTATTCTCTATTCACTCTACTGATTATTATACTGCTGGATGCGCTCGTCGCGCCACACCTGATAGTCGTCTCCAATCAATGTAGAACTATCGCACGTATTTATACTATCCCTGCGTGCAACCGGTACTGAAGCTCTTTCGACGGGTATCTTGACTGGAGAAAAGTCGTCATACTTTGCCTTTCCTCTCAAAGGACTGGAGTTTTCTTTACCTCTTGCCAGAATAGTCATGGGACTCAGTTGTGAGTTGATCGAGTTGAGTGTGCTAGCACGTAACGGTGACAAACGCGAAGTTGCGGCACTTCCCAAACTGACTAATGGCGAGCACAACGGCTGTAATTCCACCTTGGTGCTGGATTTTCTGATGTTGTCAGCTGAGATGTTTGATGGTGCACTGATCATGCTAGAGTGGTATGCATTAGCGAGCCGAATTGTGGTCGCACTGACTTTGGATGTGAGGGTAGAGTTTGACGGTTTCAACGTGGGCCTCTTGCGTCCTGTGAGGTCTTTCAATTGATTCGGTCTTGGGGCGTTTAATCTCGAGGCAATTTTGGCAGGGGATGTTCTCAAAGGTTTTCGTGTTGGTGATCTTTGTGAGGATGATGTAGAGGGAGCACTCGTGGTTGAGGTTGACGAGCTTGAGTTCGAAGGGGGCCTTTGCCTGGATCCACGCAAGTTTTGCTCGATCTCGATAGTTTGAAGCTTATCTAAGAGCTTTACACCATCGATGTAAACTGGATTCTTAGAAGCATTGACACTGGATCTTATACTTGCAACCAACTTTGGAAGGTTCTTGTTGATTTTCTTGCGGATCTTTTCCTCGTTGAGTAAGATCTTACAAGAGTCCTTACTCAATAATCTCGAGGAATTCTTCGAAGATTCTTTCAAGAAGGCTTGGTCTTTCAACAATTCTGTGAGCTGATCCCAAAGTGTGAGAACAGGTTCTAACTTCAAGTATTCCTCCTTGAGTTTCTTCAATTCTTCCTCGTGTTCTGATAAAACAACTTCCTTATCCGTAGTGTCAATTCTAGCATCGTACTTGTAGTACTTGAAGGGCGTTCGTTGGTCGTCCGAGAAATGCATCTGGT
The DNA here is from genome assembly GCA_030564445.1 of Kodamaea leandrae. Lineage (NCBI taxonomy): Eukaryota > Fungi > Ascomycota > Pichiomycetes > Serinales > Debaryomycetaceae > Kodamaea > Kodamaea leandrae. Next base: position 391,380 of record JAJLUV010000013.1, on the reverse strand, counting down.
CCCACAACTGTTCTATCGACTTCCTCGCATCTGAAATGAAGGTCTCAATAAACTCGGACCGTTTCAAGTAAAGTTTGTTCAATTCAAGTTTGAAATTGAGAAGCGAAACGTCACTCAAAGTGTTGTTTGCAGCGAGGAACATCTCGATGTACTCCGAAGTCTCTCCAAGTTTGCCCCACAATTCGTTACATGACTCAATATAAGTGTCATACTTTTTCTGCTTGACGTCCTTTCGCCTCTGCAAGAAGTCGGCGAATTTATGCAAATAGGAAATGTGGTGGTCGTTCAAACCGAAATTTTGAGGGTTTGACCTGATGAACCTTAAAGTTTCAAAATCAAAGTACCCATCTGAAGAAACAGAATCGTTTGCTTGTGACGTCAGTGCATCATACTGACGTTGAAACTCGATCAATTGCTCTTCAGTTAGCTGGAGCACATCAATGAGATCCATGCATTTATTGATGAGATCTTGAACCTTCGACAGTCGTATTTGTACCTCTTGGGTACATGCATCGATCTCGTTTTGAATAGCAGATAAAGTATCCAGAGTGATCTTAGTTAGTTTCAAGCCTTTCATAGCTTGTACTATATCTCGTGACACCACCTTCAGCTTTGTAATGCTAGCACTCGACACCTCTCTATACTGTTTGGAAGATCGCAGGATGGACACTATTCTCTGGTCCAGAGAGTCGACTTTCTCATACTCATCTAAAAGCGAAAGGTAGTGTTCGGCTTCAACCTTAGATGGTAAACTGCTCAAAATAGCAACAGCCTCGTCATTGGAAAAGAACTGTCCAAGAAGTTCCTTATTTCCCCAATACTCAAGAGTCAAGTCAGATAACTTTCTCAAATTGCTGGAAAACATCTTTATCGTGGCACTAAATATCCTGTCGAGGTGGTTCTTCATCTCTAAAAGCGATAAGTCCAGAGCGGCCTTCACTACCGGTCGCAGTTGTTGCTCGAATGACAAGTCTGAGTTATTCAAAGGTGACAGGATAAACGTTTGACTCGTATTTTGGAGCTGCTCATTATATCCTACCGCACATAAGGTAGGTTCTTCTAAGACCAAACCACGGTCGTAGTTGTTGAAATTCTTTGCCCCGTCATGGTCGTCAATAATTGACCACATCAATCGTATGTGCTCTGTTAACCATTTGCACTCTGTTTCTATTCCAGTTTTCTCTTGGTTCAAGCTGTTGGCAAAGCTCCTGATAGTACTTTCGATCATGACAAAGACCTCAGACTTCTTGATTGCTATCTGGTCTTCCGAATACCCTATCAGCGTGTATACGTCCGTGAGCTCATTTAGGATCTCGGAGATGTTTGTAGTTATACTGTTGAACTTGTCTTCCTCCATGTCGTTGCCTTTGATGGGGCTTTGCTCTATATCTTTTTCATTGCAAACTTGTTTTTGCCATAATAGTATGTTTGAAGGATCTTGGTATATATCCAGCATAGATGGGTCCTGACGTGTGGACTCAGAGTTCATTGTAGCTGTTTAACATGAGTTGTAATGACCTTTTGTTTGTTTATTTTTTTTGGTCGCGACTTGATCCAAATCGGGAATAGTTAAAAGTCATTTGAAAAGACTTCGATTTGCAATTATGAAACAACAGTTCCTGTTTTCGTAATATCATTAAAGGCCTATATGTCATATACATGATATGGCCTTGTCATATCTTCATCTATACGTTTCCTGTATTCGTAATATCATTAAAGGTCTATATGTTATATACATGATATGGCCTTGTCATATCTTCATCTATACTTTTCCTTCTAACCCATCATTTATCCTTCCATCTTTCCACCCCTCCATCTTTTTCTATTCATTCACTTCAGCTGATTCACGTACAATATTTCCTGCAAATCACTGACAAAATCAGGCTCGATGTGTCCAGTCTTCATCAACTCCTCTGTAACCAACTGCCTCTCCTCATCCTCGATCTCGTCAACCTGCTTGTCTATATCATGGAAGAACGAAAGCGAGTCCATCCGCACATTTTCAAGCTCCTTCCTGGCCTTGTGGTTCTTTTTAATCCGCAACTTCTTGAACACAAATCCGCTGACCTCCCACTTCAACTCACGTGCAATCTTGAACAAGTCTTTTGCAGGTGCGGCAGTGGCAACCACCGCGTGCTTCACCAATTCCTTGTACCATAGATGTGCCCTGTCGTACTCCTCTCTTGAGTAGTGGTACTTGATAAAGGGGTATATTTGGTTGAATGTGAATGGAACATGATTAACTCGTGAGAACTTGATGATCTCGGCTGCAAACGTAAAGTCCTTGTGCACCATCAAACTGGCATATATCAATAAGTCGAGCGTCGAAACAGATATCATCAGGCGCGAAAGTTTGAATTCTTGCGTGAACTCAGTGAAGATCTGCTTCGCAGCAATCATACGCTCGCGGGACTCGTGTAATTGGAAGTCTTGTGATCCTGGAGTTTTGCGTAGTAAGAAGTTTATCAAGTGGTAGACAACTCTATCATTAACACGAGGGAATGAGGAGGAAGTACGGATTCCTTCCCTCTCAACTTTTGTAGCTTTGTCATTGTTTCTTTCTCCCGCAACTTTCATATAACTTTGGAAAAGATGTTGGATATCGTCAACTGAAAGCTTATCATGAGCAGAATGGAGAACAATTTCATAGTAATTCGCGATGATATTTGCGTCCATCTCAAACCCAGTCAACCTTTCGTCGATATTTGCACTCTTGATCAGCTCCAATGCCAGAATCGAACCAACATGTCCGCTTCCATGAGTAATCCCAAGTAGCTGCAAATCGTTCAAAATTTTTAATGCTGGAATCCCCATGATAGCAGCGATGTAGCCCACCATAACCTCAGGCATCTTTGGGAACTGCTTCTTCACTAATACCAAAATCTCCTGCGCCAACTCATACCTTTCCGCTTTGGTCAACTCACCCAACGGAATACTGTTGATAGTCATGAGTGCTTCTTGAAAGTGGTTCTGTTTATCCAATTGCTTCACGATAATGAGCAAAACCCGGAAATTGACCTTCAAGTTATTTTTGTTCATGTACTTGAGGATCTTAAGACAACTAGTTGGGCTTTTGAACGTCATAAAGTATTGTAAAGCAACCTCGATAATGGTATTCACATCAATAGTTAAGTCTGAATCTCCATCTAACACATAACTTCTTGAAGCCACCTGCTTGGTCTTATGCTCCAACTTGCTAACAAGCAAGTTGAGGTATATGCTTGCATTCACAATATCCCTTTGCCTGATAAATGTTTCTGTCAAGACTTTCAAGTCTGCAACCGTGAAAAAGCTTACCATTTGTTTCTTGTGATCGTCCAGGAAATCTGTGGTCATGGTCTCGTGCCACTTGGGGTTCATCCAGCCTGTTCGCATTACGAACTTTTCCAACGGCGAACCGTTGCTCAAGGTCTTTTTGAGTCGCTCGATTCTTCGTATTTCCTTCGTTTGCACATTGATGTGGAAAAGACACAGGTAAAGTTCATGAAATCTCGCCGGTTTGGTCATAGCAATAAGTAACAGGTAAAGTCTCGACGTTAATAAAACCGGCTTCGTAGAATTCATGACCCCTGTGTGTACAAGCGCTTTCAAATACCTCGCAAGGACACTTTCTCGTTGTTCAGTCAACTCGCTTATTCCACGAATATTCTTCAAGAATAGGGCCCGAAATTCGTCCGATCCGGGATTCTTGATGTACTCATATATCGACAACTTCACGTTATTTCCTCCAAATCGCTCGTATAACGACTTCGAAACCGCGGCCTCCAAATGCTCGTCCGTTATCCCCCGTATCAAATACGCACAGACTTTGGGATCATCAATGATCATCTCATCCAAAAGACTGATCAAATTCTCACAGAAGAAAGCCTGCTCTTCGGGTGCCCGATAGGGTATTCTTATTAAATGCATGTATTCAGCCTCCTTGAGCTGGAGGATCTCCTTGCTGTCCATGGAGAATAATGGATTGGGAAATGTGTCTTGTGGTAATGCTAAATAGTCGTTCTTCCGGCCAGTAAACGGTGTGGTCCGCAAGTTGATCCGTATAGGAGCATCAGAATTTAAAGCGGGCTGTAGCCTATTAGACTGTATCCTACCACGCTCAACGGCAACCGTAGTCGCCCATCGCACATGGTTTAGTCGCCTCGTAGCGACCCTAGCTAGCATGGAGAATACACTGGTTATACTGGAAAAAATTATATGCAAATTTTGGTGTCACGTGCGGGTATCAAGGACACCAGTTGACTACTATCTGGTTATCGAAATGATCAAATGCTTCTATATTCTAATTACCTTCCAAATCGGCCCAATCGTCCATGCGCATCTCCGTGGTGTTTCTACCAGCGTCTCTATACAATCTTTTCTGGTAGAAGTATAATGCATCGAAAACAATAGTGCCTGAGCTGCCTACAATGTACGGCAACTCTCTGAAGAAAAACTCCTTGGGGTTGTCCCCGAGAAGGAACTCGCACGAAGTAACAATTGACAACGTGTACCCCAAGTTTCCCATTAATGCAGCGGCGAAAAGTAGCGGGGATATTCCTTCCACAGACTTCCGCTTGTAGTTTTTGTATAGTTGAGGGCATCTTGAGCTCACGTACACACAAGTACATGCCCATGCAAGGAAAAGACCCCAGTAACGCAGGTGTGAAGGTGCCATTTCCCGCGCAGCGAGAATAGGCATGGCATTAATAGTAGCAGAATTCATCACTGCGGCTGCTGTTGCCGTAGTCATGAAACTTGGAGAATACCCTCCTTGTTTAGGGCTGTTACCCGTAGAGTCATAGCTTGAACCTGGAGAGTTAGTCGTAGGCTTGTCGTTATGGTTGCGGATATGGATAGCTTCAACAGATGGGTGGACGTCGACATCTGCGGCGTGGCCTTCGGCATTGTAATCTGCCACCCGAGAAAAGCCCATTTTGCGGGGGTAAACACTGTTGTAGTAGTAGTATTGACAGCATAGCGTTATGTCGTTGCACAAGAAGAATATGCTGAGATATAACTGAAAACCAAGAACAACGTCGTCATTCACCAAACAGCTTGTGAAACTGAGGAAGTCTCCCAAGAACCATAGAAGGAGGAACGAGGGGGATATGCCTTCAGCGGATTTGTTTTGATAGTTTTGCAAAATCTGTGGTAGTTGTGCGAAGATCCAGCTCACGCACGAGATCGTGCTGAATACACCAGACACTTGGTTAGCCCCTTGACACGATATCATAAAGAAAGTGGTGAGTAGAGATAAAAAAATACTCGCGAGAAAACTTTAGCGCGGTAATGAGAAAGAGTCATTGCCTTTTTTGGGCATGCTTTCCAGGGACCGTATCACAAAGAGAAGCTATTAGTCATGGAATGGCTGAAACGAAGGTTGGGTAAACAGAACGAATACCACGAACTATTTGATAACTCCCCTCCTCTGCCCTTTTGGTAAATCCGTAAATTCGCTTCAATCACCCCCAAAGTTTAAAACGCGTCAACTTTAACTTTTTTACTATTTTTCTATACACTATTGGTAGACGAATTTTATACTTCCTACTACCTTGTTTAATTTCATGCTACCACTTCTTTTTCTCCCTTCTTTAACTTCTGCATCTCCTCATTGCCTCATTTCTACATCCCTTTCAATTTCTCTACCCCAACTTCTATATCCCTTTCACTTCCTCTACTATAATTTCTCACTTCCAATTTCTTCCTTGCAATTTTACTCTCTCTTATACAAACCATCCAAGAAACCCACAATCACCCGATCTGCGATTCCAGTCGTCTTGACGCTGCCAGCAACACCGTAGAACGCGGCCACATCGCTGTCCATTTTGCGTGAAGGGTCCGCCTCGGCCTTCTTCACGATCTCCTGGACACTCTCCTCAAGCTCCTTGATCATCTTACCAACGATAGGGACAGACAACTTGGTGAAGGCAAAGTGCAAAGCCGCAGGGCGTTGCAATGCCAGGTAGTGCCATCCCTTTGCTCCCAAAATATCGCTCAACTCGTAGATGTTGACTGGAGAACCATCTTTGGCTTTGAAGGCAACAACAGACCCAATCGGGTCGCCAATCACCTCCAAATGTTCCGAAATAATACCCTTACCAAGAGCCGCCTTGAACTTCATTGCAGTCGAAACGATTTCGCGACACATCTCGGTATATCCCTCCTTTCCGATATTCACCAAGGTTGCCCAGCATCCCACCATAAGCGCACCAGGACGAGAACCTGCCAAAGTTGGCGAGCCGTACAAACCTCCAGTCCAGTCGGTAGACACATAGTACTGACACTCACGCAACTTGGCGTTTCTGTACATGATAATCAGCGAACCCTTTGGAGCAAACCCATACTTGTGGGTGTCACACGAAATCAGAGTGACTCCGGGCACTCTGAAGTCAAAGAGCGGGATCTTCTCGGATCCGTGAACCTTAGACTTTTCCAAAAACGTAACTATAAACGATCCCAAACATGCGTCCACGTGCAATGGAATTTTGTACCTTATAGCGAGCTTCGATAACTCTTCGATGTCATCCATAATACCGTGAGGGAAGTTTGGAGCAGAGCCCACAATCAAGACCGTGTTGCTGTTGATCAATCTGCGAACCTTGGAAACATTCACCTTGAACGTCTTTGGATCCAAGTCCACCTTGTGCAATGTCATTCCGAAATAAGTACATGCTTTTTCAATACCCGCATGCACTGTCACCGGGGCAATCACCTCTGGCTTGGTGATACCCTTGTATCTCCTTCCGTACTCACGTGCAGACAACCCGGTCAAAAGAAGTGATTCGGTACCACCAGATGTAGACGATCCACAAGCACCTTCAGGCGCATTGAAGATATCCAAGACCATACTCACGACTTCCGACTCCATTTTTCTGACTCCTGGGAAGACATCCGGGTGTAATTGGTTTGCTACCGCATATTTGTGATACGCGCCCGATTGCAATTCAATCAACTCATCACCTCCGTGGTACACCGCGCCACTGACATGGCCACCTGCCCAGTCTGTATGCTCCAAATCCTGAAGCTTATCCAACTCGAGGGAGATTTCTTTAGTTGGCAACCCTTTTTGTGGTATGTTTGGAAATTGGAGGAGGTCATCATTGTTTTTGATGATCAGGGTCTGGACCTTGCTAATAGTAGAATTGACCTCCTCGTCGACCTTCTTCTTAACTGGTGGCAACAGAAGAAACGCCCGGAAAACCGCTCTGCTGAGTCTGTCCCACAACAACGTGATGGATCTTACAATACCGTAGCCGTAGATGTGGCGTAGAGTTGCACCCGCCCACGTAGTCACCACGAGAACGAAGACTAGCTCACGGAATGCAAACAAAAGGTTCCATGGATATCCCCATTGGTTTGGATTGACGTAATTGTCGTACCTGTCGACCCAGTACTTCGCTTGGGCGACCAATTCTTCCGTAGATGGCATGAAGGGGTAGTTGGTGGAGATTTAATTTTTTGTCCGAAAGTTCCAGATCGCACAAAATCTGGAGAAGTATAAGGAAGTTGATTAAGACATGTGAATTTTCAGAGTTCGTGTTGAATTTCATAGGAGGTTTAAATATTTGAGGCACTGCTGGTTAGTCCTAAAAGACATCACCTCAACATCCGTAGAACTTAAATTATCATAGGATATTTTAAAAGTGTTGAGAATGAACAGCAATTCATACAATATATTTATTCAGCTAAGGTTCTTTACACTCTTCAATTTCTCCGAGTTTGCTTATGATCTTCTGCATTTTCATTAACTTTTACATTTTCAGCTTCTACCGTTTAACTCCTCCATTTTGCTTCTCCACTTTCCTTTCTACAACTTCTCATTTTACATCCATTTCTAGTACTTCTCCTACATCGGAGTCGCCGCCCTACTTATCCTGTTGCTGGGCCGCGAGTTCGATCCCGACTGCGTGGCCTCCATCACACTGTGTCTCTCCTTTGTCACCTTCTCAAGCTTGTCCTTGAGGAACAGCGATAAGAACTCGTTGTTGTTCTTCGCGATCGTCAAATCCAGCTCGATGTCCAGCAAAGCGTCCTTACGGATGAGCGACGGGAGTGAGCGCATACCTGGACCTTCAAGTCTCTGCTTCAACTTGCTATTGCGCTCTTGTACCTTGTCCAAGCTGCCCTGGAGCTTAACGGCATCGGCCAAGCTCTGTTGATACCGCAGTCTCAACGAATTATTTTCATCCTCGATCGTGCTATACTCCTTTCCAAGGGTCTCCAACTCATCGCGTAATAACTCTAGCGTAGCCTTTTGCTTGTTTGAATCTATGATTTGCCCCTTCAATCCCTTCATGAAATCCACCTTCTCCTGCAAGTCGTTCCTTCTTTGCGTACTTCTGCTGACATCCGAGTCTGCTCTTGCAAACTTGTTCTCTATAAATGTGGCATCCTCGTTTAGTCTGCGAAGTTTATGGTAGTTGGTTGCAATACGGTCCTCTTCATCGTCGTAGCGAAGCTGACGTCTTGTTTCTCTTGCGCGTGCAGGCGGTAGGTCTTTTTCATGGATCTCTTCCACCTCCGCTTCGAGTTCGTCAAGTTTTTCCACCGCGATTCGCGTCACCTCCGCCTTGTACCGTTTATGGTCCACTTCTGTCTTTGAAAGTGCCTCCAACTTGTGGATGAGATCGGCTGGTGTATACTGACGTTTACTGGAGAAGCTCTCCAGTAACTCAGATGCCCATTTTGTGCCATCTCCGCTACGTAGCCACTTCTCCAACTTGTGCATGTGCCTTCCATAAGTGTCCAAGTAGAAGTGCTCGGGGTGTGAGTCTTGTGCCATGATGACGTCGTGCACCACGTCCAACTTCCAGAGGAATAGCGGGCTTGTGACGTCTGTTGGAGAGTAGAAGGAATTGGAGGGCTGAGGTGTCTTTAATATGAAGTCCTCGATGGAATTGAGTGCCACTGGAACCAACACCGGCATCTTGGGGTTCGCTTGCAATAGCAACTCAGTACTAGGTGCAGTGAGGTCCAACCCCACGTCAAATGAGAACACTGCGTTATAAGTAGGACTACCTGTTCTGTCCTGTAGTGTGACGTAATTATTGTATAGATGATGGGTAGTCACCAAGTTCACCACCACGTGTGAATCTGCCACGCGATTATCCTCATATAACTTCGACGAGCACATGTTGCTGTAGGACAAGTTCTTTCCTATTATCAATCCCTCAACCAATTCCAACTCTTTGATGTCGGCCGCAACCACCAAGAGCACAAACCTGTCTGTTCTCTCGACAACCGAGTCCACGAGACGGTTGAAAAGCAGGAGGCTTCCGCTCATCGATACCATGCGCTCGTTGGTCTGCAGAAGAAGAAACTTGCGCGGTATGAAATGGTCAACGAGTAGTGCCGGGTGCCGTACGATCACTCGCAACTGGTCGAAAACGACAGTAACGGCCTCCGACACTGCCAGAGAATTGGAGTCGTCACTGCTTTCGAGTAGCACATTGATGGACGTGCGCAGACGCTTGGTGCGCCGTTCTTCAAGGAGTTTGCTTGCGAAGATCAGCACGATGATTGCGCTGAGCTGTTTTTGTATTGGTGTGAGAAGTGTGGGCAAGTAGAACAAGCGCTGAGTGAGCGGCGCATCGCCGTTGGAGTACCCGTTACCGTTCAAAACGCCCTCCATACTGTCTCCTTGGTACATGGCACCAAGGGAGTCGTTCGATAGCATGTCGAGGAGGTTCATTGTTGTCGTGTGGAGAGAAACGTCAATGAAATTTACCGAAAATAAAAGGTGGAATATTAAATAGGCTGCATGAGAAGCTATCGCTAAGAGAAGAATATAGTTGAAACAATAAATGACGTTTTAGTTGGAAATGTGTTATATATGGCGGATTTGAGTGATGAATAGAGATGAAGAGGTGGAATATGGAGAGATGGTGGGTTTAGTGGTATAGGCTTAAAGAACGTGTATTAGTCTAAAAAGATCTATTTTTTTGAGGTACACAGATTGATTTTCTACCATCAACTTATTTCCTTCTTTTTATCCTACTCCTTCCTCTTACTTCCTTCCTCTTACTCCTTCCTCTTACTTCCTTCCTCTTATCCTTCTTTTCCTCCAATTCTACACTTCTCTCTCATTAGTCTATTAACTACCGCTTCTTCTTCTTTAATGCCACACTCACTCCTATACTTCCCAAACTGTCCCAGATCGTTTCACTCACCTTCTTTGGGAGCTTCCTACCATAAAGACACTGGTCCACGAGCCACATACCCATGAGAAACTCCGGCTTGTTTAGCGTTCCGTCCTTTCTGAAATCCACTAAATCCCAGATTTGCTCGAGCGTCTCGCTTGGAAGCCTACTTCTCCGCCACACTCGCAGAACAACCACACCGTGCATCAAGTCGTTGACTTCTGCGCTGTCCAACCCATGGAACTCCAGTTCATTGGCGTCCATCTTCGTGGCCTTCAGCGAAAGACGCGCGGCTTTCTTCGAAACCTCCTCCTCTTCGTCTTTATTGAGTGATGGATTGTGGATCTTTTCGTAATCCACTCCATGTATCTGTGTCACCGCACTACTAATGTAGCTCCCTCGGTTACTTGCCCACACTCCCTCATACCTTTTCCTCTCCGGCTCGCTGACATAGTAGAGCTCTTTATGATTCTTCCACGGTTTGTTCTCATTAAATGCCTTCTTATCGCGCTTCTTTGTCTTACGCATCGTAGTCTTTAACCGAACAGGCTGCAGCGCTTGTGTGGCCACCACCTTCTCGTTCGACTTCACCTCTTCAGCCAGGTCCTCCGAATCCACCTCGTCATCAGGGGTATCCTCGAGATTCACAACACTGCCCTTCGCACGGTGCTTGCGCTTGAACAACTTGTGGTCCACGGCATGCTTGTTCAACTCGGGATACTGTGGGAACTTACCGTCCTGGATAGTCGCCGGCTTTTGAAGCGGCTTGTGCTTCTCGGCAAAGTCTTCGTCGGTCGTGTACTCATAGTCGTCGCCCATCAGCGAACGGCTCAGGATGTAGTCACTCACAGGACTTGCGAGTCTCCGGATACTTGCACGGTCATTGAGGCTCGACACATCGTCCCGTGGAAGTGGTGACAAAAGCGGGCTCGTGTACGATTCTTCGAATGGAGGAGGTTTACGCTTCGCTTTAGGTTGGACTGGAGTCTTTTGGAGCACCAATGCCTCCGCAGAACCGTTCACAGCCTGGTTTCTAGCCACCTGCGACGATGAAGGTGTTTGTATAGGAGTATCCAGGACCTTCCGAGGTTGGAGAAAACTATCGTCTGCCTCGGAGGTGAACAGCCTCGCCACGCTTTCGGCACTCAGCTTCACCAGGCGAAGGTCGTTCCGGGTGTCGGGAAGTTGAGGTCCCACCACAATCACTGGAGTGGTCATACTGGGCGACATACTGGGTTCCAGCACGGCCGAGTCCAACGACGAGTATGAGTTGGTGTAGTAACCGTATGGATATGCAGAGTAGATGAAGTTTTGTCCCGAGGTATTTTGACCAGGGTTTGGTCCATTTGCTTGTTGGTTCGACTGCCCAATCAAGTTTATGCTACCAGTGCTGTGGATACCACTGTGCATTCCGCTTGCGATGCTGAAGTCCGTGGAAGCCCTCCGGATATCCTCAAGTGACTGCATCACCGGTGTCGATTGTGTGAGAATGTATTTCAGGTCGATGCTCTTCCTGATCCCGTCTATCATGGCTTTATTCTTCGCCGTCAGTTCTCCCGACATCGCCTTGCTCTTTGCCGCACGCGCACTGATCGAGTTCTTGACGTGGGCAATCATCTCCTTGGGGTCGTAGCTCGAGTGTCTCTTCTTGGGCGTGTCGCTCACCATCAGCTCGCTTTCCGACGATATGGTCGACCGCAACCCGCCAGGGGTCTCGGAGTACTTGAACGATGCACTGGAAGAGTTGGCAGCAGCACAGGCGTCAGAATGCGATTTGTCAGGGTTCACTTGAGTATGTCTATCAGGGTTCACTTGAGTAGGTCTTTCAGAGTGCACATACGATTGGACTATCGTTGAAGTCCTATCGTTGTAGCGTGGAGATCCTGAGCCTCTAGGAATAGGCGACTTGGAAAGCGACGCGGCGGTTGCGGCAGAAGCCGCGCTGAGCGATGTCGGGATCGGCACCGAAGAAGGAGCACTGGACACAGCCGACGAAGACGCCGCAGCTGATGCAAGGGAGATGCCAGCAGACGAGTCAACGCCAGTTCCAGAATTAGAGACAGTTCCAGAAATATTTCCACTGCCAGAATTAGAGACAGTACCAGAAACATTTCCACTTCCAGAATTAGATCCAGTACTTATGATATTCCCAGAATTACTTATGATATTTCCAGAATTAGTTCCAGTACTTATGATATTTCCAGTAGATCCAGTACTTATGATATTTCCACCAGAAACACCAGTTACACCTCCAGTACTCCTTGCAATACTTTGATTCGAATCCGACTTCTTCATCCCCTTTGTATTTGCGGCTAGAGCGGCCTCCGAAGCCAAAGTTCTCGCTTCTTTCTTTCCATCTGTGTTTCGCTTGTTGGCACTGACTATGGCCGCAGCCGCAGCTAGACTGTTTGGTTCTTTCTTTTGATCACCGTTCGGTTCTTTCTTCTGATCGTTCTTAGATTTGGGCTCACTTCTGGTCTCTCTGCGGTCCTTTTCCCTCTTTGCCTCTCTGTCTTTGTCTATCGGTGTCCTTATGGGAGTTCGCAAGATAGGGGTTTTCTGGGCCGGGGTCTTTGGTTGTGGCGGTCTGTGGACATCAGTGTTGATCCGAAGCGTCTGCTTGGGCTTCTTGTCCTCATCCTTCGCCTTGAACGCAGCCAATGCGGCGGCGTGGCTGGCTAGATTGGTGTACATGCCATGGATGTTGCTGTATCGAATTTTTATCTATTTTTGTATCGGGCTGTTGCGAGCGCAGAACAGCAAAGTGGCTGTGGAACAGGGTAGAGCAAAGGAGTGGCAATCTTTTCACGGCAACGATGCGATGGAGAATACGTGAAGATGGTGGAGGATGCGTATGTTGAAGTTTGAAGAAGTGTGAGGATGGGCTGTGCTGTTATCTTGAAATGCCGTTGCAGGGTTGAAACTGTCAAAATTAGATCCTGTCAGAAAAGAATATAAGCGGGAGATAATTCCACAAAAAGCGGTTGTTAACCGGAAATAATCGTGCTATTGAATAATACAATTGCTGAAAAGAACATTTGTTTGCAAATATGAAACATGAGCCAGATTTAGACCTCTTCATTAGAAATGATTTTAGACCTCTTCATTAATGATATTTGATGAAAATATTATTCTATCAAGATACTCGATTTAGATTCTTACCTATATTCTATCCAATGTCAGTTTATACTATCGAAAATTTCTTTATCAATTTATCCTATCAGAAATTTGACCTCTTTATCAAATCATCTATCAGCTCCTCCATATACTGTCAGCTCCTCCATCCTCCTTATACTATCAGCTCCTCCTTTCTCCTCATCTCTTCTTCTTGGAAGAATTTGCAAACCTTCCCTTACTCACTCTCACACCACCGGCTCTGGCATTGCCCACAGCAAACGGAGAAACATAGTTATCAGCACTTCCTCCTCCAATCCATTCCTGCATCACCTTCTCGTTCTTCCTCCTCTGCCAGTCTTCGTCCTTCAATGCCTGCTCATACTCCTTCTGGTCCTCTCTCAACAAGTCCGGGTTCTGGAACAACTTGTGTCTGTTGTTCTTGTTGTGCTGGTATCCACCGTGGCCCACTCTCTTGGTCTGGTTCTTCGAGAGCGGCGAAGGGAGCGAGTACTTGTTACCTCTGTTGATCCACACGAAGTTGCTCTTGAGATGAGGCGTGATTTTTCCGGTATCCTGGTCGATGGAAACAGCACATCTCAACAATGTGGCTCCTCCACACTTGGGGCAGAAGTGCTTGGGCTTGCCAGACTTGGGCATCGGTGTCATCTTGAAACACGCGTGACATCTATACATGTAGTTTCTCACTCTCTTGATCTGCTTACCGGTAGTGTAGTTCATCAACGAGATACCAATCTGCATGGCGACGTTCTGACACGCAAAATCACCGGTTGCAAACGCAACCTCCTGGACGGTGGATGAGGTCTCTGTAGTGCTGTCTTGAAGAGCCTCTCCGCTATCCTTGAGCAACTCTTCCTGAAGGTTCTCTGGAGTGATCCATTCTCCATCGTCGTCGTCTTCGTCGTATTCTGCGGCGAGAGCAGAAGATTCGGATTCAGCTGAGGGAACCTCTTCAACATTAGTTTCAGGAACTTCGAGCTGAGTTTCAGGAACTTCAGCCTCTGCAGCCTCTGCAACTTCTGCAGCCTCTTCAGCCTCCTCAGCCTCTTTCTGTTCCTTCTCCCTCTCTTCTCTTCTCTTGATGTGATCTTCTCTCCAGTGCTTGCGTGTCTTTCGCACACGCTTGTTGACCACGGTAAACCCGTCGTCCTCCTCAGCTTCTTCGCTGACTTCCGGTTGTTCTGTTACCTCCTGTTTTTTTGGTTCCTGATGTTGCTCTGGTTTCTCTTGTTTCTCCTGCTTTCCACTGTTCTCATTCTTTATGTCCTGGCCCGGAGTCGTTCTCAAACGACCCTCGCCGTTCAACTCGACCTCGATCTCGTATGCCAATGCGATAATGTGGATATCGTTCACCGAAAGCACCGTCGAATCACCGGTCAATTTGGCAAACAGCGTGACTTTCGCGATGAACTCCGGCTTGGGCTGTCTGATTTTGAGGGCATCGCCCCAGATCAAGAGCTGGTTTCTCAGCTGTTCATCTCTGAGCTCGCCATACACACCGGGGGTCGTGTAGAAGGTCTCTGCGAGCTGCTGGAGAGTATTCGCAGGGGAGGTGATCAACGGACTGGCGTCGAGAATCAATGATTTAACCATGGTGGTTGATTTTTTTCTGAAAAAATGCGATGACTTAAGATGAGTGAATAAAATGAACAGGTTTGAAAGACAGAAGTACGCTACAAAAGGAATGTGAAGTAGCTGAGAGTTCAGGTGGTTAAGTGAGGTGGGTGAAAATTCGGCGTCAAATTTGAAGATGTATATTACAAAATGTGCAAGATTTCACAAATAAGCCATAGTCCACGATTTTTACAGCCGTTTTAAACATACTGGTACTTCTGGATCCTTCATGGCTTAACCAACACATAAGAATTACCTAGAATCACCTACAATTACAATTACCTACAATTCTAGATTTACCTCCAACATTCTACAATTACCTCCAATTCTACCTTTCTACAATTACCTAGCAATTTTACCATTCTACATTTACCTCCAATTCTACATTTCTACATTTACCTCCAATTCTACAATTCTTATACCTACATTCTAACTTCTCACTATTTCCCATTTCCTATACTAATCCGTACATCTACTATCCTACTTCTCTTATCTCTCACTCCCCCTTGATACTTGTTTAGGCACTGTGGTATCTTTTAGCACAAAGGGCTTTCCTATCTGGGCACAAATGTCCTAATCGCGTAATTTTGTTTCCCCACAAACCCTCACAACCCACTATATAAAAGGCTCAGAAAAACTTTCTTTGCTCACCAACCATGTCCAAAGACAGATTTATATTACATTGGTACGTGAACGGTTCAATTGACCTAGAGTCCACTACTAACCCCCAGGCTTGACGACTCCAGAGCCCAGCGTATCGTCTGGATCCTTGAACTCCTTGAGTTGGAGTACGAGATCAAGATCTACCTTAGACACCCCAAGACGTTCCGTGGCCCCAAAGAGCTCTTCGATGTGCATCCCCTCGGTAAGTCGCCGGTATTAGAGATCATCAGCCCGAACAGATCAAGGCCCAGCCTCAAGCTTGCAGAGAGTGGTTTCATTATCCAGTACCTCTTGAAGCACTATGATCCTCACAGATTGCTCACGCCATCCGAGGACTGGCAGCAGGCAGAAATGGACTACATTTTGCACTACACGGAGGGAACTTTGCAGCCATTGTTGGTGTCCATTTTGGTGAACCACGTTGCGCGTAACGTCGCTCCATGGGGTGCCAAGCTCATCACAGGCACCATCACAAAGGCCATCAATAACTCGTACTACCTCCACGAATGGGCCTTGAACATGCAGTTTTTGGAGAGCCTTTTGGAGAAGACCGGAACCGGCTACTTTGTGGGAGACAAGCTTACGGGTGCCGACATTATCTTGAGTTTCCCTGTGTTTGAGAATGTGTTTGACAACCTCCAGGGCATCAAGGACATTACTGGTGAAAAGGGTGACATGACCAAAAAGTACCCGCGCTTGGATGCCTGGGCGCAAATGGTGGGAGAGGACCCTGTCTACCAGCAAATATCTGCGATCATGGACCGTAAGGTTGAGGATTACATCCAGAAGCACAGTTATAAGTTGAAGAAGTGAAGCTGAGTAGTTTGCAAAAGTGCAAGTGAGATCAGTACAAACGGGAGAAGATGTAATATAGCACTAGAAGTGCAATCTTTGGAGGATTTGAAGAAGCAATTACACCAAGCACCTTTTTTGGAATAGCTTAGTGTTGGTCTTCTAGCCCTATCGTGAATCTAATGATGATGACTTTTATACCTTGTTTATAAACATTACAACAATTTTTTGTAGCCAGGGTCTGTTGATTGGTTATCGGTGTGGTTGATCTACTGATCGAATGTTTGATCTGCTTTGTGGTACTTTTATGAGGTAATGTGGATGTATCTATGAGGTACTATCAATGTGGATATTAATCAATATGGTACTATCTATTTAGTACAGTTGATCAATTTGGTACTTACCCATGTGCGACAGTTAATCAATTTGGTACTATTTGCTTAATCAATGTGTTTTTTACCTACTCAGTTAATCTATGTTCCTCTTTTGATGCGGTTTTAAATTTTAAGTTCCGACGATTCAATGCAACCACAGTATATTAGTAAGAATTAGTTGATCTCCCGTTGAATAGCATACATCTCAAAGGATAAGGCGTAACTGAACACTATGGATGATAAGGGATAGAAGAGATAGATAATGGGTAGGCAGAAGAATAGCAACCAAAGAATAACAGTTTGTAGATAAGATAGATCTCTTAGATCCTTCTAAATCTCATACATCTCTACATCCGGAAATCTTACGCTTGCTCCGGATCGTTCTTCATTTTAGTATTCACCGATAGCTGCCTCTATCGGCGCCACTTTCGTGGCACCTTCCTCATATTGGGGTATTTTTCTGCAATCATTACTAATTAGGGGGTTGCAAATATTACTCCGATTTGCAGCCACAGTAATTTTGCATATAAAAAGCCCAACTGAACAAGTAATACACAAGCCATTAACAATAACTAAAAGTCTATTTCAATAATGTCTCCTACAGCTGCTGCCCCCGCCACTGAGAAAGATCTCAACGATGTGATCCACAAGTTGGCCGTTACAAGACCACTTGGTGGCCGTTTCTTCAACTCCAAGGACAAGGCCAAGGTCCCTAGCTTGCCAGAAGCAACTCAGAACAGATTCAACAAGCATAACGTTGATCTTTCCAAGGGATACCCATTCATTCCTGCTCAGGAGGACGTTCCTATCTACGTCGATGACGCTTTCAAGATCAGAGACGAGGAGTACCCATACATCGAGAGAGGTTTGAATGCTGACCCAGAGAAGAAAGCTTTGTTGGGAGCTGCCAAGGAAGTGATCCACTTGACCAAGCACATCGGTACTGAGCTTGTTGGATTGCAGTTGTCCGAGCTCACTGACCAGCAGAAGGACGAACTTGCCTTGCTCATTGCCGAGAGAGTGGTTGTGTTTTTCAGAGACCAGGACTTGTCTCCTCAAAAGCAGTTGGAGTTGGGAGAGTACTGGGGACAAGTTGAGGTTCACCCACAAGCCCCAAGACTTGAGGACGGTATCTCCGTTATCTGGAGTGACTACTACAAGGGCCGTGGATTGCCATTGACTTTCAGAAACGCCAATTTGGGTAACTCCACTTGGCACACTGACTTGGTTCACGAAAAGCAACCTGCTGGAATTACTCACCTTCACAACGATGCTATTCCTGATGTTGGTGGTGACACTGTTTGGGCGTCTGGTTACGCTGCTTACGACAAGTTGTCTCCTGCTTTCCAGCAGTTCCTTGATGGAAAGACTGCTATCTACCGTAGTGCTCACTCCTACCTCGACAGAGAGAACCCTTTGAAAGGACCTCAGTTCATTGAGAGAGAGCACCCAATCATCAGAACTCACCCTGCTACTGGCTGGAAGTCTTTGTACGTCAACCGTTCTATGACTGTGAGAATCGTAGGTTTGTTGCCAGAAGAGTCTCAAAGAACCTTGGACTACCTCTACTCGATTTTCGAGAAGAACTTGGACATCCAGGTGAGATTCAACTGGAAGCCTACCGTTAAGGGTTTGGGAGTGAGTGCCATTTGGGACAACAGAATTTCTCAGCACAATGCGGTCTGGGACCACGAGGGATTGGAGCCAAGACACGGTACCAGAGTTACCTCGTTGGCTGAGATTCCATACTTTGACGAGAAGAGTAAGTCGCAGAGAGAAGACTTGGGCTTGCCTTTGAACTTCCACGAGACCCTCAACTTTAAGTAGAGAATAAAAGATAAGAGTAGTGATAAAGATAGAATAGATTGACCGAATCGATATGATCTGGAGAAACCGATATGATATCGTATGATCTGAGGTAATTGACATGATCTGATGAAACCATCAAACCAAAACCTCATATGATCTGACGAAATTATTAATGATAAGGCCAATAAATGACGATTCCTGGTAAAACTACAATTCCTATCAGATCAAAACCTGGACCATATCCACAACAGGAATTACGAATTACATTCTATTATCATGAACCCTGGTCCTTATCACCCCACATCGCTATCTACCTTCAGCCATAGCTTACTAATTGCCCCTAATATCCCCCTGAATATATTGATAATTGCAGCCAGATTGTGGATTCTCCAAAACGAATGTGGCACTGGTTGTGGCACATGTATATAAAGATGAATGTTAGCCTGTTGTAGCATTCAACACAATATGTCTCCCACCGCTGCTGTATCTCAACAAGAGATCGAAGAATCCATTGCAAAGCTCTCTTCTATTAGGCCATTTACTCTTCCTTCACAAAAAAATGACAAGCCTAACCCAGAAGTGAACTTTGCAGACCATTTGCCCCAAACCACTAAGGACAGGTTTGCACGTCATAACATTGACATCTCTGCAGGATACCCTCTCGTCCCTGACCGTTCCAAAATCCCCAAGTTTGTGGACGAAGCTTTCGCCGTGAGAAATGAAGAGTTTCCATACGTTGAAAGAGGAACCAAGGCTGATCCAGAGAAAAAGGCATTATTTGGAGCTGCCAAAGAGGTTATTGACTTGACAAAACACATTGGTACAGAAATCGTCGGTTTGCAGTTGTCTGACCTCACTGACCAACAGAAGGACGAGCTTGCTTTACTTGTGGCCGAAAGAGTGGTGGTCTTCTTCAGAGACCAGGACTTAGACCCAAGAAAACAGATTGAATTAGGAAAGTATTGGGGTCAGCTTGAAATTCATCCTCAAGCTCCAAGAGTGAACAATGATCTTGAGGGAATTACCGTTGTTTGGCAAGATTATTCCCGCCACAAGTTTGGTCTTCAACTCAACTTCAAACAGGCCAATGGAGGTACTGCAAAATGGCACACTGATTTGGTTCATGAAAAACAACCTGCTGGACTCACCCACCTCCACAACGATGCTATTCCTGAGGTTGGCGGAGACACAACATGGGCGTCTGGTTACGGAGCGTATGACAAGTTATCACCCGCACTTCAAAAGTTCCTCGATGGAAAGACGGCCATTTATCGTAGTCTTCACCAGTACCTCGACAGAGAAAATCCGTTGGGCGGACCAAAGTACATTGAGAGAGAACACCCGATTATTAGAACTCACCCTGCTACTGGCTGGAAGTCATTGTACGTCAACCGTTCTATGACTGTGAGAATCGTTGGTTTGTTACCCAAAGAATCTGAGTTACTCTTGGACTACCTTTTTTCCATCTTTGAGACCAACTACGATATCCAGGTGAGATTCAACTGGAAACCTTCCAAGAAGGGCCTTGGAACTAGTGCTATTTGGGACAACAGAATTTCCCAACATAATGCGGTTTGGGACCATGAGGGGCTGGATCCAAGACACGGAACTCGTGTCACTGCCTTGGCCGAAATTCCTTACTTTGACCCGGAGTCAAAAACTCAAAGAGAAGCCTTAGGATTTCCATTAGATTAGAGATTTATCAATGAGAATAACGAATACCGTGTGTGTATTTTATCTTTCCTACCTTGTCTTCCTTTCTTTCCACCTTTTGTTTTCTCCTTTTCGTACACTTCCTCACCTTATTTATTTATATTTCCCCGGGATTTTTGCAACCGTTGCATATTTTCCAAAAATTTCCCCAAATTTTTATAATCCGTTTTGAATCACATACCCAGTTGACACGGATCAAACGCCAAAACGCCTATCAAGCACCAGATTCTTAAACGCCTATCAAACACCTCCCTCTTTGTACCGCGTACACCTGTAGCAGATCCCCGAACTCTACACATCTTCTAAACCACATCTACCAAACCAGCATACGAATAGTTTATTTCATGTTGCGCAACTCACTCTACCGAAGTTGTGACTTCAACTAGGGAGGAGGGGTTTTGTGCACGGAGTAGCAAATGATGGGAGATTTGCTCAGGTCCAACGCCACTTTGCCCCCACTACAGGCCAGAAATCGGCCAGCTTGCGGTCATTGTGCCTCCGCTGTGGGAGCACCTATTCGTCCGCACTAAGGCAGTCCCTCTCCTACTGATCTTTATCATTCCTCTTTTGTGGCTTTGCCCGATTCGGTAATAAATACTACAATCACGTGAGAAGACAAGAGACGAGTTAAAGTATTTGTAGAACGTGCCGGTTGGATTGAGTGCATGGATAGATCTAGGGATGAACAAGAGCACCAAAACCCACAAGACAATGTCATTACCGTAGCGGATTAGCACCCTGCGCAACAATATCCCAGGGTCGCTTTTCTTTTTTCCCAAATTTTCTCACTCACTTCCCTGACATTTTTTTTCGTTCATTCACCACAAAAATAAACAAGTTGTTCATCACTTGTCTTTTCCCGCCCACTTCCCTGGTAAGGTATAGCCGTCCGCAAATCGAACTCGACTCGTCGTTCTTTTCCAAGTGCACTAATCAAACTACTCAGGCACTTTCAAAGGCTTTCGGCGTTTCTGAAAACATACGACGGAGAGTACCACGTATCACACGCCCCATTTGACACCGGGACTACTACAAGCGGCTTGACCACTGAGATTGCGCCAAGTTCCAATCCATCACTATCATCCCCTAATTCACTTATAAAACATGTCTACTCGCGTGCAGTTGGGCTCTAACCCGGCTGCGTTAGCAGCGGCCAACGCATCACACAACCCATCGTCGGCAGCAGCAGCAGCAGCTGCGGCTGGCTCGTCTACCAGCAACAACTCGTCTGTGGTGGGCTTGCACTACAAGATCGGTAAGAAGATTGGTGAGGGCTCCTTTGGTGTTATTTTTGAGGGTACTAATATCATCAACGGCGTCCCTGTCGCCATCAAGTTCGAGCCGAGGAAAACTGAGGCCCCTCAGTTGAGAGACGAATACAGAACCTACAAGCATTTGCAGGGCTCAGAGGGCATTCCAAACGCATACTACTTTGGACAAGAGGGCTTGCACAACATCCTTGTGATTGATTTGTTGGGCCCCTCTCTTGAGGACTTGTTTGACTGGTGTGGTCGTAGATTTAGCATCAAGACCGTGGTGCAGGTCGCGATCCAGATGTTGAACTTGGTAGAGGAAGTACACCGCCACGACTTGATATACAGAGACATCAAACCAGACAACTTTTTGATTGGGCGCCAGAGTTTGCCGGACGAAAACAACGTGCACTTGATTGACTTTGGTATGGCTAAACAATATAGAGACCCAAGGACCAAGCAGCATATTCCTTATAGAGAAAAGAAGTCATTGAGTGGAACGGCACGTTACATGTCGATCAACACCCACTTGGGCCGCGAGCAGCTGAGAAGAGACGACTTGGAGGCTCTTGGCCACGTCTTTTTCTACTTCCTCCGCGGTCAGTTGCCATGGCAGGGTTTGAAAGCTCCAACCAACAAGCAAAAGTACGAGAAGATCGGTGACAAGAAGAGAACGACTCCTGCTGTCACCTTGTGCGAGGGCTTACCACGCCAGTTTGCTGAGTACTTGGACTCGGTCCGCTCCTTACCATTTGACGCTGAGCCTGCATACGAAGAGTACAGGATGTTGCTCTTGTCCGTCTTGGACGACTTGGGCCAGAGTGCCGACGGTGACTACGACTGGTTGCACCTCAACGGTGGTAGAGGATGGGATTCCAGTATCAACAAGAAGCCCAACTTGCACGGTTACGGCCACCCTAACCCTCCTAACGAGAGGGAGAGACGCCACCGCGACCAGCGTAGAAACAGACAGCACAGCTCACAGGCTCAGATCAACAACTCTGGCATTGCTGCAGGTGCTGGTGGAGCTGTTGGCGGGCCAGGCTACAGCCAAGGGGCCGGATTGCAGCAGCAGCAGTTGTCTGCTGCTCAATTGCATCAGCAGAAGTTACAGCACTTGGTCAACAGACCATTGCCTCCAATCAAACAGGAGTCCCAATCTGGACAGGGCGCCAACGGTGCTGGAAACAGCACGGGCGGCTTGCCAAACTCACTCTCTCAGAACAACAACTACAACGCTGATTTGGGTAAAAACAACGCGCAGAAATACGAGAGCGGAGCGCACAAGCATTACGAGCAACAACAGCAGGTTGATGAAGAAAAGGGGTTCTGGTCCAAGTTGTGCTGCCACTAATGGAAGCTCGCTCCGACTGTGTGAAGTGTTTCTACAAATAGGACCTAATTTCTATAAACGTCATCATTTGTGTCTAAACCTCGAAGTTAATGCTGCTAAAAATTTCAATTCTTCGAATACACGTTTAAGATAAGAGAGCAGATGTAGAGTGAGCGAAGGAGGTGTAGGAGGTGTGGTAAAGATGTAGAAGAAGGAGGTGTGGCAAAGATGTAGAAGAAGGAGGTGCAGTGGAATAGGAGAAGACGGGTGTTTAGTGCTGTTGAAGTATAAATAGGTATGGATTAGGAAATTTCAGTGTGGTATTTTGCATCCCCTATTTTTGCCATTGATTTCTTTTTTTTGCAGTAATCTACACCTTGTGAAAACATGGAACACATAATATCGGGATACACAAGACTCAAAGGTCTAGGACTTGCTAAAAACCCAACGGAACAATTAAATATTGCGTCAACCCATCTAGTAACAAACTAGAATCAAAAATCTAGAACTAATCTTGAACCCATCTAGACCAATCCGGAGCCACTTTAACTCTTCAGAAAACCCAACTTTGCATTCTGCCACTCGTTGTCGTCAACCAACATCTCGTTCCAAGTCGAGTGAATATACTTCTCTAACTCCTGCAACTGCTTGATTGCTTCCTCTTTCTGGAATCTTCCGTCAGCGGTCTTTGCGATATTCTTCAACAGGGTAGTTTTGTTCTGGGCCATGATCATTCTGTACGTCACCCACTGTGAGTAGAAGTCGTTGAAGCGAGTTCCGAAGTTTATTTCTGGCTTGACGGTAGCCAATACGGATTTGTCAAAGTCGTTCTTTGGTCTGTAGGAAGTCACCATAGTAATTCTCTCCGACATACCCAAAGGATTTGGGGCCAAGTGTTCTATAATCCTGCCTTGTAAAACACAGGCGTAACCTTGCTGCGGTCCTTCCACCATGGCGACTTTTCCATCGCCTGTTCTCATGTGGGTCTCCCCACCAATCATGTCGCTGGTATCGGATAACATAAGCACACACACAAAAGGATAGCTATCCTTATGCCACCCGACGACAGCTGGGATGTTGATTCCACCATTGCTGTCGTCGTGAACGGATGAACCACGCTTCTTCACGGCAGCTTTTGCCTTTGCGAGTTGTTCCAAACGTTCGATTTCATCGCCGTCGGTAACAGAAACGTTCAAGTGAGCAATCTCGTAATCCATGACGATATCCAACTCCGTTCCTGCCATTTGGTCAATCAAGGCTTGGGTCTTTGGGTGGGTCCATGCCGCATAGGTGAATGGGGCTGTGATGGCTTCATCATTCTTAACATAGCCTCTCATCGCGACATCTTTACCACTAGTAGACGAGTACGAGATTCTTGCAAACTCCAAGAAGAGCTCTCTAGACATGACTTCTTGTCTCATCAAGTTCACCGCCTCCATGGTGAAAAGTGGGAAGGGGTCTGAGACAGCAATAGGAGAGATCTGGTCTGGGTTTGTAAGTTTGAGTTCCTCAAGGGTCAAGCGCCTCGTTTCATTATACTCCTTGAGTAACTGTGGATCCGAGTACACCAACAAGTGTTTCTCCGGAACGAAAGCGACGTCCTTAGCATCATTAACCCCTGTAAGCGCCTTCATTTCCTCGAACTTGGCCTGCAAGCTCTTCTGGTAGACGGTGTCAGGCACCTTCTTGTGGAGGTTTCCTTGGAAAATAGAGTCTAGCTGATCTGTTGTGAGAATGGACATATAAGATGTGAAGTGCTTTGTGAGTAATTGATGTTTTGAATCAACAGCACATCTTTGATTTTATAGCTGCAAAACGGCCTTATCAGTTGGGTTGCCAAATTGGGACATATGATGCAGGCTCAGAATTTTTGCGCGCATTCTATGGATTTCAAAACCTGAAAAGGGATTCCAACACATAGAACCTGAACCTTCGGGTCTTGGGAACAGATCCCGCTGCGATTGTTGCTTTGTTACATCTTGTCACGCCACTATCAAGTGAATGACCGCCAGTGAATGCAACACTGCATTGCAGAAGTGCAGTTAAGGCGGGCCAGTCCCCCACAAAAAGGAGCCACGTAGTTGATCCGCTTACATATTACCCCATCTTGAGACTCACTGATCGCCTACCTGTCATGCCTTCTCCCCAAATCACTAATCTTTTGATCGGGAACTTGCCCCGACGTCAGGAGCCCTGATCACATCAACGCCCTATCTATGGTTGAGAACCCCGCCTTTGATTCTTCTGGTACAAAAAACCCATAAAGATAAACCCCAGGGCGATAATGTGTGGAAGTACCCAAAGTGGGGGCAGAAACCATAGCGTCGGGGCAAAGTCGGCGCCGATGGCGGATCCACAAAGAAAACGGTTGAATAGGAGAAAGGGGAAGTACTAAAACGGTGTAGCATGAAAATTAAGACAATGTGTGGTGAACAGTACAGTACAAACTAATAGGGAAATATAGTACACTCTAGGAAAACTATGTCAAACCTAAATAGCAATACAATACTAGTGGTTTTAAAGATAAAGACATTCAAATGAATAAAAAATGGACGAGTCAGGAATCGAACCCGAGACCTTACCCATGCTAAGGGTACGCGCTACCAACTACGCCACACGCCCAGTGAAGAATGGTCCCTAGCAGGATCGAACTGCTGATCTTGGCGTTATTAGCACCACGCCTTAACCAACTGGGCCAAGGGACCTATCTTGTTGAAGGATGAGGCGGATGGAGAAACACCCAGAGAGTGGAGGCCTAAAGAGGGGAATCTCCAAAAAAGAACCTCGGGAAGCACTGGTTAAAATGAGTAGTGATGAAGGTATGTTGGTTGGAATCTTTACAGGTTGCCATTCAGCTTAGGGAGAGCAAGAGACGGCATCAAATTGAAAGTTGAATGCTATGTGTCAAATCTTTCGTCAGCTTGAAAGGTAGAAACTCAACTCCTTGCTTGTTTCCGTCAACTAAATGTCTTCTAGATCATGTTTCTATTTCTTCATCTCTCGTCATCACATCCTCTTCATCATACTCCCTTAACCAGTCTTTTTTCTCTTCATTATCGCTATTTCTTCCTACTTCTTTCCCTTTTAATTTATCGTCTCTTAATCTTTGCCACAAATTCGTGCATAACTCAAACTGTGATCAAAAATTCAGATTAGGAACCACTATGGCACCTGCTCATGCACAGAAGCGGCTCAATAAAGAGTATAAGACGATACAGGCGAACCCGCCACCATATATTACGGCTAAGCCTAATGACTCCAACATCTTGGAGTGGCACTACGTGTTGACGGGACCTCCCGGAACACCATTTGAAAATGGGCAATACCATGGCCTTCTCAGATTCCCTATAGAATACCCGTTCAAACCACCGTCCATTTACATGGTGACGCCCAACGGACGTTTTGCATGCAACACCAGATTATGTCTCCTGATGAGCGACTACCACCCCGACACATGGAATCCCGCATGGAGTGTGGCGACCATCTTGACAGGGTTGCTCAGTTTCATGACTGGAGATGAAGCCACGACAGGATCTATACAAACGAGCGAGGCTGTGAAGCGCAAGTTGGCATGGGCTAGTAAGAAATGGAACGCCACCGAAAACCCCAAGTTCTGCGCTCAGTTCGAGGAGTTGAAGAAATCAAACTTGGTGGACGTCAAAGAGATGGAGGACAAGGCTGCAGAAGAACAGAAACAGAAGGAGGTCGTGGAGAAGCCTGTGGATTTGAAGCAGAAGTTGAGCTCCATGGACCCGGAAGACAGAGCAAGGCTCGTCACCTCCGATGAAGGCGAGGGATGGAGAATTCCAGGATTGGCTCCTGTGGTGTGGGTAGCCGTGGCAGCGTTGGCAGTGTATCTTTTGCGGGCCACATAGATATGAGCTTAGCGATAAATGATTTTGGTATGAATGGTAAATTTTGAGCCGTTATTATGAAAGAACATATGAAGAGGTTTTGTGAATACGAGATTACTGTTGTGGCTTCGAATTTGTCGTTGTCGTGATGTTGTTGTGGTGACTCTGTCGTGTCTTTGTTGTGGTGACTCTGTCGTGTCTTCGTTGTCCTGACTTTGTCGCGTCTTGTTGTCGTGGCTTCGTTTCCTTGAGGTTTCCTTGTCCCTTCTTGTCGCTTCGTTGTCATTTCGACTTTGTCACTTCGTTGTCGTTTTGACTCGTCCACTCGTTATCCTTCATCTTTGTGGACTTCTTACTATGCAGACTCATTCCGTTATACTTGTTGACATGTTGATTTAGACGGTTGAGATCGTTTTAGAAGATCGGTTTTCAAGTTGCTCTGTTTCCAGGTGATTGGTGGGCACTGCCAGATGTTGACCCTTTCCAGCTTGTTTATGTGGCTGGTTTAATGAGCTCTTTTCGATCCCAATTAGTTGACTGTGGGGAAATATTTTAGGAACAATAGCGATGCCCAAGTGCCCAGAAAGTAATGACAATTATGTTGATTCATGTAATTCTCGTATTCTTTCATGTATGTTCATTCATGTACTTTTCGTATGTGTTCGTGTTATTGATGCTCGCCCATGCACATGTTCTCATTCATTCGTCCATGTTCTTTTCTTTTCTACCCTTTTGGTTAAATGAACATATTGGCACTTATCGGTATAACTCTAAATCCGCTTCCCCTCTATGCACACCGGTAAAATTCCCCAATTTGTGATGATTCAAAACACACCCTATATATCAAATAGCTGCGAAATAGTGTCCATGGTTGAACTGGGATCTGGTAGGCCATGGACAAGTCGGGTAAAATAAGCGTCTTTACTCATCCACGCACTAGAAATCTCTCTTGCATGAGATTTCCGTTTTAGGAAGGAAATTCTCTTACTTTACGAACGCACCGCGATTTCATTTAGTGGACCAGGGCCACAACCGTAAATCACAACAGTAAACACAATCGAAATTAGAAGCTTTGTTGAGTTTTGAAAATGAGTCTATTAATACCAACACGTGTGTCTCCTATAACTCGCTTAGCAAGCGAATGAGAACCTGATGTAACATATAGAACCACTGAAGTTGCACTCGCTTCTGTACCTCCACTAAATGCTTCCACAGATCCTTCCCGAGATCTAAACAAATATCGTTACTAAAGATGCAAGATATAAATACTTTCCTAATGTATATTTGTACTCCTCCTAACCACCTCCTTAAAATTCAAATCTCGCTTCTGCTTCAAAAAAAGACCACTACGCCTCTACTCTTTTTGTTCTGTTAAATTTTTTCAGATTAGGCATTTTTCCGACTAGCCTGTTTTTTTTTACTGATCTACACGCACCCCCTTTGCTGATCTCTTGATGATGAGTGCCCACCCGTACCGTGAAAAGGTGCGTGATTGCGAGTATCCTGTTGTGGCGGTTGAGGATCTCGACACGGAAACAATTTTACCGAACAACAGCAACAACAACAACACAGCAGCCTCGGCAAAGCGCGTCAAAGAAGAGCAGCTAACTCCTAGAAGGCAAACTTCCCCATCTTACGACGGATCTCAAAGCGGATCTCAATCAGGCTCCCAAAGCGGTTCTGGCTCGTATCCTTACGGCTCACTGACCCCTCCGCCAATCTTTGCACTTCCAAGAGACCGCAGAAGCCACATGACTCTGCCATTACACAACTCGTTGTCTGCGACGTCCTCAGTCACCAACTTGAACTTGAACGGCGTGGAGCACGAGGTCACGGTTTATGGTCCAACGGACGGCCATGAACCCAGACACCTGCGTTCGGAGAGTCAACTTGGATTTCAGAGGTATGGCCACAGCAGATCCATTTCGTCAACCTCCTCCTTTTACCACAACAGAAATGACAATGCCAGTTTGGTTGATTTCTCCCAGGACTTGATCCAACAGTACCTCGGTGAGAATGTGAGCAACTTGGTTCCTCGTATGAAAACCATCGAGTTGTATAGACAGAATGCCAAGAAGCTGAACGACCCTCTGGTTCTTTTCGAGTATGCGCAATACATGCTCCAGACAGCATTGCTCTTGGATGACGAGCCTTCGAGTGGAACTCCGAGTCCGAAGGGAAAGAAGTTGGAGGATTTGAAGGTGGAAAGTTGCGACCCCAAGATCTTGAGACGCTCCTTATTAAAGGAAGCCACAATCTACTTAAAAAGGCTCGCTGATAAGGGATACGTCGATGCACAATATTTCCTCGCTGACGCACATTCATCGGGAGCTTTAAGAAAGGTCGATAACCGTGAAGCTTTCATCTTGTTCCAAGCCGCAGCCAAGCACGGCCATGTCGAATCCGCCTACAGAACCGCACATTGTTTAGAGGAGGGGCTCGGAACCGCGAGAAATGCACGTAAGCTGATTGAGTATTTGAAGCTTGCAGCTTCTAAAAACCACCCAGCTGCTATGTACAAGTTGGGTCTCTACTCATTCTACAGCAGAATGGGTATGCCCAACAACATCAATACCAAAAAGTCTGGAATCAAGTGGCTCGAGCGTGCCTCGGAAGTCGCAAATGAGCTCATCGCGGGTGCTCCATACGAGTTGGGTAAGATCTACTTCCACGGGTTCGAAGATATCGTCATTGCCGACAGAAAGTACGCGCTTGAGTTGTACTCACAGGCAGCAGCTCTCGGACACATCAAGTCGGCAGCCATCTTGGGCCAATGCTACGAAGTTGGCGAGGTTGTGCCTCAAGATTCAAACTTATCGATCCACTACTACACGCAGGCGGCATTAGGAGGAGACCCGGAGTCGATGTTGGCGATGTGTGCATGGTACCTCATTGGAAGCGAACCGTTCTTGCCTAAAGACGACCTGGAGGCCTTTGAGTGGGCAAAGCGTGCAGCTCTTTGCAACTTACCCAAGGCCCAATTTGCATTAGCTAACTTTTACGAGAAGGGCATTGGATGTCCGAAGAACCCCCAGTTAGCCCAGGAGTGGTATGTGCGCGCTGCGCAGTTTGGCGATGAGAAGGCCGCAGCACGAATCACCGACAAGGCGACAATGGCCAAGGTGGCCAAGGTGATGAAGAAGAAGAAGTCGACAGTGAACATCGCTGCTGACGGCCCAGCATCCTCGGTTTTGGACAGCGCAAACGAAAAGGACTGTGTTATTATGTGAGTAGGGGTAAGATAATAGGAGTATGTATACATTATATGGTCTAAGGTAACTATATTAGATGTAGATGAAGTATTGAGAAGGAACGGATAAGTTTACGAGTGATTAGAATGGATAAGGTTGCGAGGAATGGATCGATTGTGAGAAGGAAAGGGTAAGTCTACCAGTTATTAGAGTTGATAACGTTTATGAATCAGAAGGATTTCCTTCTTATCCTTCATGTATCGCTCTAAATTTCGTTCGCTCCATGCACCTCACGTTCGCTCAGATTTAAATGATTCCTATTGGACCCTATTTGCAGACCACTAAAGACCAGCACCAAGGCTTAGTTAAGTTCTAGAACGGAATGGAATGAACGCAAAATGACGTTTCAGGTGACGTTATATATTAGGAACCCAAACACCGCCACATTGAGTATGCAGGACAACCCCAATTTCACGTGAAGGCTGTTCAAGGTTAATTGGATCAACAACCTTATAGCTGTTGAAGGCGACAAGCGGCACCCACGAAGCTGGTCAATTGGCTCGGGTAACTGGGCCACCATATGCTTGTGATCGAGGATGTTTGAGCTAAACTCTGAGGCCTCGGTTGAGAACTCAAATGAAACACCGTATTCGGACATTGTGCAGGACATGTTTCTTTTGGTTGACACCCCACTAGCCTTGCTGTTCGTTCGAAAAGGTATAAATAC
Organism: Kodamaea leandrae; assembly: GCA_030564445.1. Classification (NCBI taxonomy): domain Eukaryota; kingdom Fungi; phylum Ascomycota; class Pichiomycetes; order Serinales; family Debaryomycetaceae; genus Kodamaea; species Kodamaea leandrae. Next base: position 360,801 of record JAJLUV010000013.1, on the reverse strand, counting down.
CCACGGTGTTAAGGAGTAAATCACTCAATTAACTAATTCAATATGTCTGCTAACGATTTCTACAGCTCAGGTGAAAAAGGTAACTACGACGGTCAGCGCTCCAGCAACAACCGTGACGAGGGTGGTGACGGTGAGAGAGGCTTCTTAGGTACTGTCGGTGGTGGTATTGCAGGTGCTGTTGGTGGCCACAAATTGGGTGAAAAGGGCCACCACGGTACTTTGGGTACGATTGTTGGTGCAATTGGTGGTGCTTTCGGTGGTGACAAGCTCGAGGACGAGTACAAGGAGCACCGTGATGAGAAGAAGCACCATGAGGGCCGCAATGAGTACGGTAACTCTGGCAGAGACAGCTACGGTAGCTCTGGTAGAGACAACTACGGTGGTTCTGGTAGAGACGACTTTGGCGGCAGAGATTCCGGCAGAGACAACTACGGTGGTAGAGACTCCGGTAGAGACAACTACGGTGGTTCTGGCAGAGACAACTACGGTGGTAGAGACTCTGGTAGAGACAACTATGGTGGTTCCGGTAGAGACAACTACGGTGGCTCTGGTAGAGATGATTACGGCAGAAACGACAGATACTAAGTGTCGAACGACTAGTTATGAATCAATGAGCGTGAAAATAAATTGTAGTGAAATAAATCAATCCAATGAAAATCGCGGGTGGCTGCAAAAAGTTCCTGCATGTACACCGAAAAACGGGGTGATTCTATAATTCTATTAATTTATGTAATGCTAATGGTAGTGAACTAGAAGTCAGAGCTTCAAGTTGGATTTGGCTGGAGTTGCGACCATTTATCCCGTCAATTTCAGTCTATAATTCCCAACCTATCATTCTTGTCCTGATATTTTTATCACTATCAAGCTCCATTTTCTGTCAATTCATGCTCCACTTTCTGTCAATTCTGCTCCAGTCACTTTAAATCAAGTTTTGTCAACTCCACTTCATTTTCACCCAGTTATGTCAACTCCACTTCATTTTCATCCACTTTACTCAATCTAACGAATCCGTCCTGCTGTCGATGTTGCGCGTTCCACCCGGATACTTATCCATTATGCTGGTTGGCGAGATATCCATTCTTGTTCGGTGACCCACCAACGACGGTTCCGCTACAAAAGGCGCCGCAAGCACCTTTGAGCTCGCGCGCTTATTGAGAAGTGGGATGTTGGTAGAGGTAGGCTCGCTCGAAAGAACCTGTGTCAAGCGGGCATTATATGGCTTTTGAAGACTCGGTCTCCGAACCGAAGTGTTTGAAGTCCCACTTTGGCTCTTGGGGGAACTGGTCTGTGACCTGCTTGTTGGCGAGCTCTTTGGATCTACCTCCATACTCACGTCGCTTTCCATCATCGACAAATCTTCAGTAGAGCGGCCGTTCTTTCTTTCTCTCAGTCTCTTAGTGGGTGGAGACGAAACCGGTGCTGCCCCCATTCGTTTAGAAGGCTTCTCGTAATCCATCCCTAAGTTTTCTTTGTCATCGTAATCATGTTCAGCAAGCTTTTTCTTCATGAATTCTGCGGTATGCTCCTCCACCGCGGTGTCGTACTCTCCATTCACCAATGCCTCTAATGTTGCCTCCAAAGTGCCACCAACCATGGAATGCACCAAGGAATAGTCGCGAAGTTCGTGGATCAAATGGTCGAATAGTATCGACAGGTGGAAGAGCACATCGCGCTCAAAAGCTGCTCGCAATTGGTCAACACTTTGCATGAAGACCGTGGTGTAATCTTCTGTCCAGCCCTCGTTTTCACAAAGGCGACTTATCACCTGTGGTGCCGACTCAAATATATGGTCAATATCATTCCTAGTTGCATACTGCGCTTCGAGCTCAGTGATCTGGAGATCAAGTTTATATATGAGCTGGGAAATGAGTGTTTGCGTAGAATTCGAGAGAGATGCGTGGTTTTTAATGCTCTCTCCATCAAGTCTTTGTAACATGAGCAACTTACGCTTGCTCAACACAAAATACTTGTTCCAGCGGTCCAGATGCTTAGACTCCAACAGCTGCGATAGTGCTTCCACCGCCTCAAACACCCTTCCCAAGTTCTTCTTGGCCCTTTGAGAGGCAAATGATAGCTCTTTGTCTACTATAGTTTTCTCGCGTGCTCTCAACTCCTCGATCTCCAACTTCTGCTGCGTAATCATCTTCAAGTAACTCCCCACATGCCTGTCCAAATTATGCTGGTTTCTCACCAACTTTGTCTTGATTTCTTTTGCTCGGTCTGCATACTTCAAGGTATTGAGCGTCTCGTCATAGTGCGTCAGCAGTGGTGATACACACACCACCATTACGGTCTTACAGTTGCCTCCCAACAGGAACTTGAGGAGCCTCGTGAGTTTTGAGTCTCGGTACGGCACATGGTTTTTCCTTCTGGGGTCGCAGAGCGCATTGATACAATTACCCAACGCGAGCAATGACTTGTTGATATTAGCACCTTCGTTGAGACGTGCTCCACGGTTCTTTGTAGCGGCAGCACGCTCGCTCCCCGCGAGGTCAATGATCAGAAACGTCGCAAACGTATGCTTCTCAGAAACAGACGCAGTCCTGTCCTTTTGAACCACATTAATCTGAAGAACAGCGTGTGACCGAGACGACGTTGCGTTTGCTTCAGTTGGAGAACTTGTGCGGTTTTCATTTCCAGAAAGAATCAACTGCATCACTTCCTCCACTGACGATGGCTTGTGTACCGAGAGGTTTGCTACGGATATCTTGTTGTTGGAGTCCTCTCTTAGCACAAGCTTCTTGAAACTGGTGCCTGGACTGAGCAAATCGCGGATCGTTTCGTTGTAGATCTCGAGGTACGAAAGGGAAACGTCCATGATCTTCTCGTCGGCCATGCGCTCGATTCGCTCGTACAACTCCTTCATGGTGAGAAAAATGATGCCTGGGTTGTCTGGGGTCCCCAGGATGGTGTGTGTTTTTCCACATCCCGTGGCACCGTACGCAAACACCGTGGCGTTGAATCCCTCGAGAACGGTGTCGATGAGCGGTCGCGTTGTGGCCGAGTACACGTCTTCTTGCAGTGCCTGCTGGTGGAAAACTCGGTCAAAGACGAATCTGTGCTCACGAATGCGCGAGTTTTGGTTGGGAAACGCACTGCGTGCCATGGATGTGAGAGGGTTTGTCTCTGGAGGATCAAAAATGAGCATGCGGTCGTCCACCGCATTGAGAATGCTCCGAATTCCTCGTGGAACAGGTGTCTGTGGTTTATGTGAAAAGGAACCGTTGCTCACAAAGAAGTTTTGGGTGGGCGTTGGCTGGAGATTCAGAAGCTCCGTCAGTGTGAACGGTCGGATTCGCACTGCCACAGATATAGACGAGTTCATTGGGTAGGAAAGTGCTTATTCTTTTGAGTATTTGTTGAAAACTTATGGTACTTGTTGAAACTTATAGTACTTGTTGAAACTTATAGTACTTGTTGAAACTTATAAGTACGTGTGAATATTAGTCCTTGTTAAAAGTTTTCAGTACTTATTAGTGCTTGTCTTGCTATAGTACTTCTTATAGTACTTCTTATAGTACCACTATTACTTTCTCTAGTACCCTCTTTTATGTTTATGTCGACTATGACGCTTCTGATCGCTGTGATTCGACAGTGCCAACAGTATTACCTGAAATAGTCGAGGCTATAGTGATATATCTCAATATGTATGCTTGACGTCGACGAGAATCTATCTCTTCCCCAGTTAACTGTTAATAGTGAGGTGGACTTAGCTTGTAATTAACGTGTATTTTGCGTTTGTGGTAAATCTGTTTGTTTTGATCTGAAGGCGCTACCAGGCGCATCGCGTGGAGAATAGGAGTTACCGGTAGAGCTACGGTTGAGTTTGCTATTACGAACTGGTGAACTGGTGAACTCATGTATGTTGATTCTGCTACCGTTGCCATCAGTCTCAGCTACCAACGTTGTCTGTTATCTGCTGAACACACCTGTTGTGAAACGTGTCTACCGTTTACGCGTGAACACGAAAGTATAAATTGAACTCAGCATGTGAGCACTTGATTGGGGTGATAGTGGAAGTTAATCTGACCATTTACGAGGTGGGTAGAATGGAAAAGGATATTAGAAAGTAGATAGGCTGGATGGTAGTTGAAGTCTTCTATAGTTGAAGTCTTTTATAGTTGAAGTTTTTTATAGTTGAAGTCTTTTATAGTAGTTGAAGTCTTATCCTAGTTTGGTAGTATTAGAGCCTAAAAAACTGAATCCCAACAGTCCAACTAACAACCACAAATCCCCAACCCAACCCAAATATTGACCATTTACTCTTATTACATCTCTTCCTGTACCTCTCCCCTTACCTCTTCCTCCACAACGCCTCCTCTTCCATCTCTTCCTTCATCTAATTTCTTTTCTTCTTTTCTTCTTTTCTTCCTCATGACCATGCTATTTATACGATCCTATTAATATTCTTCCACCAACACGTCATGACCCTATCATTTTCCCCTTTCCCCTTGCATTCTCTACAGCTGCCTTGTTGCGAAGCTGTCCCCATCAACGCCTCCGCGCCTTCCGCTCAGCCAAATACTGCATTTAGTCGCACGAGATAAAGGGGATGCTATTGTTTAAAGAGTTGCTGGTATGTTAGTTGCTGAAGGATGGCAGTGCTGGGATGGTGGCAGTGCTCATGTTACCCCTTTGAATCAACTCATCAACTGGTTTTTAATCAACTGCTTTGCAATGTGCAACGCTCATCATACTCCACATTTACGGCATTTCTCCATGTTTTACCCTAATCCACTAATTTCCTTTCCGTTCACGGGCCCTTCACTTCCTCTTCCAGCATAGCCTCGCGTATTTGCCTGTACACAAAATCGAATCTACAAGGGCCACAAAACAAAGAGATTGCCAGAACAATAACACCACATCAATAACAACAGATTCTGCCCCACGATACCCACTGACGTGAAACTGGCTGGTATTTACGCCTACCTTCCTGATTCGTTCATACATCCATGGACTATTTTTTATTTGGCATCACTCACCCGTTTTTTTTTCTCCAGATCGAGTGCCAAAATTTTAGTGTCAACCCGTATTTCCAAAATCTCTTGGTAAAATCGCAGTACAATTTTCGAGCCAAAATACTGGTTTTTTTATTTCCACAACTATGATCAAACAACGACTTGGGTCGCCCAAGAAGCATGTCGAGCGCAATGCTCTGCCCGCACCGCTCCTGAGGGTGGCCTCAGGACCGGCAGATCCACTGCTTGACGACCTTTCCCCAGAACTTATCCCCATAGTGACCCTTCTCTCGTCCCAACTGCACCGCCGCTACCATGAAGGCATTTTCATGTTGTACTACGATATCAACTCCGATGGAAAGCCTGCAGACCGTGAGTGGAAGGAGGTCTACGGTATTCTCACGGGAAATCAGCTCGCTTACTGGGATGCCGCCAACTTGGCGCTGTTCCGTCACAACCCAGAGGCTCTCCTCGAAACGTCGACAAAACCAAATTACATCAACTTCACTGATTCAGTCTACAACGCGGTGCGCAACCTCCCCGCCGCAAAGCAGAACTTGGAGAACGTGGTCATAGTGCTGACAACCTTGAAAAATAGGTACATTCTCCAGTTCAAGTCGTATGGGGACTTGTCCACCTGGTTGGCGGCGCTTAGACTCGCAAACTTTGAATACTCCTCCCTCCAAGGAGCTTACACGGGAGCGCTTCTCTCGGCGCGTGGTCTGCGCTTGTCTGACATCCGCACGATCCTCGCAGAAAAGCGTTTCGACCATGAGGACTGGGTCCTGATCCGTTACGGAAGTGGAATGGCTTGGAAACGTTGCTATGCTGTGGTGGAACCTTCGGTTACGAAGAGAAAGCAATTCACTCAGGGTCGTGTTCTCCTCTACGAAAATGAACACAAGAAGAAGAAGCAGTTGATGGCAGTGATCTCAACAGCATCTTCAGTCACAGCGATCTACCCACAGTCCCCGCAGTTGATCGACCACTCGACAATGCTTAAGCTAGAGGCATTCATAAACTTCAAGTCGCCGCTGATCTCGCCAAAGGTGTCGAAGAAGTCGATGGAGGACTTCACCTCAACCAACATCTTCCTCATGCCAGAGCAGCACTCGAGTGTGCCTGGTTTTGACACCTTGATCCGTTTCCTCATCCCACTTCTCGACTCGTTTGGTCTCTACGGAAGACCAAAGAGACTCAAGGCCGATAGAATAGACCCAGAGTCGCTTCTCTTCGGGTTGCCGACCCTTCCGTTCGTGCACTACCTTGAGGTGGAAGATATGAACCAGATCGCACAAGGTGACTATCTCAACTGGGACCAGAAGACTTGGAACTCCAACATCAGAAACTTGCTCAAAGACAAGTTGAATCGCGGTTACGAGGGCTGCGGAAGTCAGAGAGGCGTTGTAGGTGCCATCATGGCAAGACAAGCGCTGCTGGGAAGTCTGAATGCAAACTCCCCAGTGACACCAGTTTCCCAGGGCCAGTTCTCTCACAAGCCTCCACAGCTGATTTCGCAGCAACAGTCTCAGCAGCAGCAGAAGCAGTCAACTCTGTTGAGTGGCAGTCCTACCAAGCCACCATACGCCACGAACAACCTGTCGAAGTTGTCACAAGAGCTTAGACCTGTGGACTCTTCGGCACAGAACAAGAATGTACATGGTTTGACGATAGACCCCGTTGATTTGAAAGCCGACCACCACAAGTCGATCCAGCTTGCAGATATCTATCAGAAGTACTCTACGATCAAAACGCCGTCGGACCAGTTCCAGACCGACAGAAATCAGCTTCTCAATGGGTCTGCTGAGCGTTTCGACGAGGACGATATGCCAAAGGGTATGGGCAATCTCAACTTGGGAATGTATCCAACCAACGACAATGATTTGTTCAGTGAGCCTGATTCGGACTCCGATCTGTCTCAGAAGATTGACTTGAGAAAGTTGGGTGTTCCAGGTATGGGAATGAGAAACAGTACATACTCGTCTGTGCATTCGCCAATGACTCAGTACAACGAGTTCAACGCACAGTTTGCAGAGGCTGTATCGGACAATAACAAGAAGAGATTCAGTGGATATTCTGACAGTGGCAGCGATGACTCTCCTGCTCCTCAGGTCCCTAACCATCATGTGAAGTACTCGCAAACGTCAACTCCTCGTGTGACGGCTACTTATAACGGCGACCACACCTCGATACATTCTGAAACTGGGAAGGTTAGTGGAGGTCTGTCACCGTATCTGGAAGAGCTTCCTCAGTTACCACCACAAGGAAAGCCACGTTTCATTGCGTCTCCAAACAGCTCCCAGAACAGGATTCCAAAGTTCCTGGATAAACCACAAGGTTATCCAGGTCAGAGACTGACTCCTCCACCAAAGGTCTCTTACCCTGGTCAGGAGGGAAGCCCGCAGTATCCAGCGGAGAAGAGCACGGGGTATCCTCAGGAGTCGAGGATTCCTTCAAATCCTTTGAATGCGCCATTGCCTTCGCTTCCACCTCCAGGCCAAAATGGGCTGGAGTACCCAAAGCAGTACTCGCCGTACCAGAACCAGGGCCGTCCGCAGCAAGCACCACAGCCATTGCCTAAGCAGAGGAAGGAGCAGAAGCCTCAGCCTCAACAGCCGCAACAGCCGCAACAGCCGCAATCACAGCCACAGCAGCTGTATGGTCAGAGTCAGAATCAGCAGTACCAGCAAAAGCCCCAACAACCCCAGTACCAGAACAAGCCGCAGTCTCCACTGTACCCACAAGGTCAGTACTCTCAACTGCCACCAAAGCAGCAGAGATCAGGACTGGGCCAGGCTGGACAAGGATACCCAGCCGGTCAGGGATACCAGGCCCAAGCTGGACAAGGATATCAGGGTCAAGCTGGACAAGGATTCCAGCAGCAGCCTGCTCAGAATCAGCCTGCACAAGGTTACCAGAGTCAGCCTCACCATGGTGGAAGTCAACAATCTTATCCTCAAGGTGGGTCTCAGTCGAGACCACCACAAGGTAGACCTCAGAATTCTGCTCCTCAAAACTCGGCTCCTCAGAACAGACCTCAGAACTCGGCTCCACAGGGATATCCACAGAATCAAGGAAGACCTCAACAAGGTTACCCTCAAGGCCAGAGACCACCACAGCAACAAGGATATGCTCAAGGTCAAGGAAGACCAGCGCAGACCCAAGTGTATCCACAAGGACAAAAACCTCCACAGACCCAGGTGTACCCGCAAAAGCCTGCACAGACACAGGTGTATCCGCAGAAACCTGCTCAAACTCAAGTGTATCCACAGGGGCAGAAACCGCAGGGTTATCCACAAGGTCAGAAACCGCAAGGGTATCCTCAACAATCCGGATATTCTCAAGGAAATCCGCAATATCCGCAGGGTCAAGGAAGACCTCAGAACGCCCAGGCTGGGTTTCCAAGACCGGCGGGCCAGGGTCCAAATGGGAACCAGCAGGGAGGTGCTCCGATGGGAAACAGACCACCAGTTACTGGATTTCCACGTAGCAATGGACAGCAGGCCCCTCCACGGAACTACGACCAGAATGGATATCAATATCAACCGCAGACCAACCCAACGCCGGGTTATGGTAGGCAGTATTAGTTGAGGATGTAAAATATGTATTATTTGTACAATTAACGACTGTTGCATGAGCAGGTAAAGGGTGTAGGAAAAATACCTTAGAAGATTATCATTAGTGTTTCATTAGAACTGAGTATACATTATAACAAGAGTAAATCAGATGGTAGAACATATCGGAGAAAATTCTTCTACACCTTCTCAAGACAGACTCTTGGAACGAAACCCAGGTTACCATTGGTTAGCGAAATTTTGCACCAGCCGTCGGAATAGTCTTTGATGATGGTTGCGATGTCTCCCCCATTTATGGTGACCTCGTCATCCAACTGCTTTTCGTACGGCCTAACGACCATATAACGGTCTTGCGATGCGACAATTGGTAGCTTCAAGTCGTACTTGTTTCTTGGGTTTTTGGGTAAGGCATCCTCTTCATTCTTCCCTAACTTGAACTTCTTGAGAAGTAATGGCGAAAGAATTGGAACTGGTGGTACCATATTTGGATCGATGTACTTGCTTAGACGATCTTTGAAGAAGTGACGAACCAGGTTTCGCTTCTCAGCATATGGTTGATTGGGAGGAAGAATATCTCTTTCAACAGATTGGGGCTGTACCGACTCTAGGCTTTGGTTTCTGGTTTGGGTGTAATTGGCATAATTTGGTTTGTCCCAGTCTTTTTGATGATTTGTTTCCCAGTCCTTTGAATGACTTGTTTCCCAGTCCTTTGGATGATTTGTGGTCTCACGGTTCTTTAAATTGGTTTCCCATTCCTATTTGGCTTACTTGTCTCCCAATCCCTTGAATCCTTTGTCAAAGTTGTTTGGCTCCCGAACTTCTCTAAATCTTGAATATACTTTTCGTTGTATGGGTACATCTGCTGGTTGGCCGTTGCAAACTTCCTCTTCTTCATCCAGACAAAGACTCCACCAACGACTGCGAAAAACACGATAATGGCGATGGGGATGCCCACTGCAAGGCCAATACGTAGCGATGTGTCGGAGTTTGACAGAATCAGAAGTGAGTTCATGTCGCCAATTGACGATGGTGTGGAGGTGTGGATTGAGGATGACATAAGTGAAGCCAGCGATGTAGTGGAAGAGCTTAAGGAGGAGGATGCTGAGGGAGTGGCGGTCAGTGGCTCGGTCGATGTTGGAAGTGGGTGACTGACGGTGCTCACCCGCACCAAAGTGGTTACAAAATACCTTGGATTGGATGTGGTCGCTGGTAATAAAACTGTAGACGTTAACGTCCTTACCACCGTAATATCACTCATGACAGTAAATTATCTCATTGCTGAACCTTTTTTATCAGCTGCCCTTTATATACTCTATACCTCCCATCCATCGTGCAAATCTAAAACATCCATGCTACTTGTTTTTTTGCAGCCTGTCCAAAAACGGAAGTGCCAAAAATGTGGTGAAACTATTCTGAACATGAAGCATGTACGTGTGACGTCAGGATGGAACGGCCCAGGTCTTTGAAACGTGATTAGCGGTGATATGTAAGAGTAATAGGAGTAGTCATATAGATCATCTGCGGTGATGTTTTAAGTTATTTCTAAATGGTTGTATAACAATAGACAAAATGCATGACAGTACATAGAGCTATGTTTAGAAACCTTTATTGGTACCTACGGTTCCTTGGAAATTAGAAGTTTTTGAAATTCCTTGACATTTATAATTAAATACCTTGATATTCCTAAGAGGACCTTCTAGTAGAAATCCTCTTCTCCAATACTCTTGTAAGAAATGCTCTTTTTACACTGGCAACACCTCCTCACCCTCGACCATACCTGCATCCTCACTAGTCACGCTTGGGAAGAACCTATAGTACATCACTGTGGCAAAGAAACAGCCCAAGATCGAGCCCAGGATAATGTCCGAAAAATGGTGTCTGTAGTCCTGAGTTCTGGTCAAAGCGATGCGTGCAGCGAGCAAGAGCGGCGTGCTTGCCAAAAGCAGGGCCAATACCGGCTTCAGTCTTCTAAGGAGCTTGAAGTGACCAATGAGCCACAATGTGAGGTAAAGCATGGCGCTGAAACTGATGGACGAGTGACCCAGTGGTGCGGATCTCATACCATCTACCAATCTACGCTCCCCTAAAGGAGCCGTGCAAACAGAGATGTCAACGAAGCCCGAAGTTGGAGTCCCGGTAGCAGGACCACATCTGGCCAAAAAGTCCGGGCGCGGTCTTCCGATCCAGTTTTTCAAAGTGTCGGTCACCACACCATTGACTGTGAGTGAGAGGGCAAGGCCAAGGAGAGACACCTGGAGCTTGTGTACCCAGTTTGCGCTAGCTGGCTTTGTTATAAGTGACACCGTTATGATAGTAGTGACAGGTACAAAGAATGCTATGAGAAGGCATTGTGGGCCACTAACACGCTCAATGGTCGCGAACGGGTGCTGAATGGACAAGTCATCGAGACTGAACTGGCGTGCGAATGGACGTGCACGCTCGGCAATAAAGTAGAAGTATGCCGCGAGGACAAATGCAGATATCCAATCAGGAACATATCGCCTGAAGGTGGTGGACTTCAAATACGCTTTGATGTCCCCAATCATGACCAAACTTAATTTTGTTTGTGGAGTTGAAAATAGACGAATATAGGAAGATCTCTTGTGCAAGGCCAAGAATGAGAAGAGTGGGACGATAAGACATGGTCATGGCTATGTTACTTAAGTATACAGGTACCTGAAGAATATGAAGTGAGTTGATTTGAGACTGAGAGTTTCAATTAGAGGTGCTGAGGAGTGGTATCATAATAGTACAATAAGGATGTGTGAAATAAAAGGTATTCGAAATTTATGTCATAATTAGCACTGTTCTATTCTATTCACTTTCTACTACACTTCCTTCGGAACTCTTTGTCAACAATTCTCTCACTTCAGAACTCACCTCCTTGGAACTGTCGTATACTATTATACCGTTCTTGCGAGCATCCTTCCTCTCCTGCCGTTTGTAAAACCACAACGTTACGTATGCCATCACCACCGTGGCCACGGTGTGAATGGCACTGAACGTGTATCCTTTGTGGTAGCGCGGGGCTTCGACTGTGGGGTATGTCAATCTGTCGACCCATGCACGGAATTGCTGCGAAAAGAGGTTGGTGAACATGAGAACAATAGCGCGTTCTTGCGCGTTGTGTCTCATAATGTCGTTCATCCACCCGTATATGACCGAGCTCACGGTGATATTGAAGTACGCAAGCATGAAGGCAAACCACTTTGCGGAGTCCGGGACGTCCCAAATTGCAAGAATCACGTTTCCAATCAAATTGAAGGAGTATGCCCAAGTGATTGAAAACACTCGTGAATGCGTAATATCAGCACCAACGTTCACCAAGAGAATGTATAATATCCCGAGCGCAGGTGGGATCGATGTGAGTCTGTTTAGAGTTGGAATCAGGTAGTGTTTATCTGCTTTTAACCACACTGCAATTCCTCCTCCAACAGTATTGGAACTACTCCAGAACGAGTAGTCAAGCAATGACAAAACGTATATACGCCAGTCCTTCAAGATTCTGAGCCACAAGTCTTTTCCAAAGAAGTTTTCCACATCGTGGTTGTTTGTGCTCTGGATGTTGGCACGCTCCATTCTACGCCGCGCCAATCTGATCTCGTCATCGGTCAAGAATAGTGAGTAGCACGCTTTAGGAGTACCTGGAACGACATAATACCCGAGGATTCCAACGGGAATTGTAATTATAGCATCGATTATGAAAAGCCACCTCCATCCAGCTATCCCATGTGTACCATCCATCGACTGCGTTGTATGCCCTGCAATCAACCCACTAGTCAAGATACCAAGCATTTGGCCACAGTAGTAGAAGCCACCCACAAATCCCAACTCATCAGGGAGAAAGAAGTTACTGAAGCAAAAGTGCCAGAGAATGAAGTATCCACTCTCGGCAGCACCGGTGAGAAACCGCAACGCATACAACTGAGGGACCGTTTTAACAGCGTAATGTGCGAGTGTAATAAATCCCCAAATAATCTCCGAAAATCCAATCAAATTATGGAGTGGAACACGAGGAAGAAGGTACATGAAAAACACCTGGAATACCACTGCACCTGCGTTATACATCGACTGTGCATTGATATATTCATTCTTCTCCATCTTGAGGTCTTCCTTCATACCAGAAACATACGCGTTGGTGATGTTCTGTTGGTCCAAGTACTTAACCCAGTATCCCACAAAAGAGTATAGTGTGATCATTAGGTGAAGTTTAACGAGGAGCTTCTTTTCGGCCGCACTGCGAGTTTTGTTCTGTTTCTTGGTGGATTTACTAAAACGGTACTCGTACTCGTCAAAGAACTTCCACCAAGGTCTGCCTGCTTCGTCTCTCAACTCGATTTCATCTGGTGAGACTTCTTCAACTGCAATTTGCGTTCCGTCTTTAGTCCGTTCAACGGTCGTGGCGACGTCGTCGTCAACATGACGTAGATGCGGTATGAACCGTTTGTAGATTGGTGTAGACATGAAGATCAGTCAATGCAATTTTCACGCATTTATAACTTTTAGTGTGGCTGCAAATTTAAATCCTAATCCGGTTACGAGATCACGAACCACAATTAGTGATAAGAAGGTTGTGAGTGTGCTCTAGGATACTGATAAGAGAAGTGTAGGGGCAGTAGAGAGTTCAAGTGATCGGAATTACCAAATATTCGATTACTTCATTTATATCACAGAGTCTAAACCCGTAGTCTAAACCCATTGTGAATAAAATGAAAACTTGTTAGATAAAGACTAAACCAGATTGTTAAAACTAGATAGGGAGAGAGGAGGAGAATTATAATGGAAGTATTTCATCGAGTTATAGGTGTTAGTAATTGTATATACTAGTGGAACTATAAATAAGGTTAGCAGAAATAAGGTTAGCAGTTGTCAGGGGCAGAACTACGAAAATCTGCAGACATATAGAAATATGGTATCATTGATTGACATAATAGACAAAGGTCAAAAATATGTCGACAGGTTATATGACTAAGGATTACTCCATACCTGGAGCTAACTGTGGACAAAAATATTCTATGTCTATGCAATTCATTTAATCACTTGGTGCCATTCTAGAAATAATTACTTAGTATCGTTCTAGGAGTAATCACTTGGTGTTGTTCTAGGAATAATCACTTGGTATCGTTCTAGAAATAATCAATTGGTATCGTTCTAATCACTTGGTATCGTTCTAGAGAATCAGGTGTATATTCCTGGAGAAATCTCTGGGTCCTTGGAATAAACTCTGGATACAAGGATTACTAAGTCAAGTTCAAATTTTAACGTGTTCCCTGAACACATTAGTATGATTCTGAAAATCTACATTAACACTAATTAATCAACCTGCTTGGTACTCAATTCGGTCCTCAAATACCCACAACGAATTTACCGAACCTTTCTTCACTCTCTTTACTGTCCAAAATTCACCTGTCCTTATACTCTCTTCTCTTTTCATCCTCTTTGCTTTTCCTTTCTGCTCCACTACTACTTGCATTTCCACTACTCTCTTCTGCTGTCATATCTACTACTCTCATCATCTTGTATTCTCTCCTTCCTCCTTGCTCTCCCTACCATTCCCCGGACTCCTTAGTTTTGCCCCCACACGACTTGGTAGACTTTTTTTTTCACCACCAAAACTCGACGATTACCAAAAAAATTTTACCTGTTCTTAATTCACAACACATTTCCAAATGACTATTGACCCAGAAAAGTTAGCTAAGTTGCAGAAGGCCACCCCAAAGAAGGTTGGTGGTTCCAGAGTCAAGGCCAAGAAGGGAGGTAAGCTCGAGCAGGACGACTCCAAGTTGGTTGAGTCCTTGCAGAAGTTGAAGGCCACCAAGATTGAGAACGTTGAGGAGGCCAACTTCTTCAGAGAGGATGGTAAGGTCTTGCACTTCAACAGAGTTGGTGTCCAGGGTGCTGCTGCTCACAACACTTTTGCATTCAGCGGTTACGCCCAGGAGAAGGAGGTCACTCAATTGATCCCACAGATCTTGCCACAGTTGGGTGCTGAGAACTTGGAGATCTTGAGAAAGTTGGCTGAGCAGATCCAGGCTGGTAAGACCCCTGAGGAGTTGACTGCCGCTGCTGAGGCTGCTGCTGCTGCCGGTGGTGACGACGACATTCCTGAGTTGGTCGAGGGCCAGAAGTTCGACGACGTCGACGAGGTCGAGTAAACGATCTAAACCGGTCATTTGAGTGGATTACCAGACATGTGGATTGAGCGAACGCATGATCATCATTGTCTGACAACATCTGGCGAGAGAATGTTCGGAATTCCTTTCGAAACAGGCTCCACTAAGATGATATCAATGTATATACTGTAATGAGTAGTATGTCTCAAGCTGTAGACTCACGTGATATTTTCAAAACACTGGGTAGATCACGTGGAGGGTTAAGAATAAATCACGTGAGGAGATCCGAACAAATCACGTGGATAGTATCAAACTAAATCACGTGAGAAAAATCATAAAATCCACGTGATCTTGTTAAAATACATCACGTGTAGAAACTGAAAAACCTCACGTGGAGTAAGGCAAGTATGATTTCCATAAACTATAAATGTCAAGTTCGTTTAGTCCACGTGACTATTGAAACTCCACGTCAATTTCACAATTGCAGGGGAACAAACGGCAGGTCTGGCTCAAAACACTGTTGTGTGACGTAACTTTGGTTGGCTCTCCACAGCGAGGACTCTGGACCGCAATACATCTCAAACGCAGGGCTGTTCCGCAAGCAAGTTTTTGTGTAATATACCATGTCTCCTAAAGAATCATTCTGGGCACCCACAAAGTCCGCAAGAAGATAGACCTTGAGGAACAATTGTAGGGTCCTTCTGTTCCAAGAAAAAAGGGGCTGTAGTTCAGGGTTCTCGTGTTTCGATGTTACCGAACAGTGCCGGTGGGTTTTGTGACGCTTTAGAATTTCGCAACCTACTGTTAAGCCTCATCGGCGCCCAAATTACAGCAACAGAAAGGGATCCTGACTTCACGTTTAGAGCACCTAATTTTTTGGCTTTTGAGAGCGTCATGAGGGACAATTGAGCCGATGTTGGACCGACCCTAGAGGAATTGCTTACCGTACTTCGATTTTTCACCCTTAGGGTCCACTCTCCGCACGTTCCACCCTTAGCACGGAGTCTCGCCCAGTAGCGCTTGTTGTAGAAGTTTCCACAGCTGGTTCATTGAACACCCCCTAGATCCCCTCTCCGTAGCCGAAACTTCCAGGGTAAACCCATGTGGTTGAGTGAAAATGTTGATTTGTGGACTTTTGGACCGGAACTATAAAGGGAGAGAAATCCGCGCGTTTTAGCAACAGTTGCAACTTCCAAGCACTACACCCACAATGACTTTATCTAAACACATCAATGCTGAACAGCTCGAGTACCAGCTTCTTGCCAAGCACCAGAAGACTGGATTGAACACTCATGAACAATACATCTTCAGATACGACTCCGAGAAGTGTGTGCCAAAGTACGAAATTCCAGAGGAGTCGTCCAACGCGGAGTTGGTTTACAGATACCTCACTGAGGAATTGAGTTTGGATGGTAACCCAACCTTGAACTTGGCTTCGTTTGTCAACACTTCCTTGACTGACCTTCAATTGAAGCTTATCAACGATAATCTTGTCAAGAACTTGGCCGATAACGACGAGTACCCATCATTGATTGACATGCAACAGCGTTGTGTGTCGATTTTGAGTAACTTGTGGCACGCCCCAATTGTCAAGGACGAGAATGGTAACCACATCACCAACTCAATTGGTACTGCTACCACTGGATCTTCCGAGGCCATTATGTTGGCCGGTTTGGCATTGAAGAGACGCTGGCAGGAAAAGCGTAAGGCTGAGGGTAAGTCTACTGAGAACCCCAACATTTTGATGGCTACATGTGCACAGGTTGCATTGGAGAAGTTTGCCACCTATTTTGATGTTGAGAACCGTTTGATTCCAATCACTGAGACTTCCCACCACTTGATTGACCTCTCTAAGATTAAGGAGAACATCGATGAGAACACCATTGGTATCTTTGTCATTATGGGTTCTACTTTCACTGGTGCTTACGAGCCAGTTGAGGAAATCTCCAACTTGTTGGATGAGGTTGAGAAGGAAACTGGTAATGATGTTCGTATCCACGTTGATGGTGCTTCTGGAGGTTTTGTTGCTCCATTCACTTACCCTCACCTCAAGTGGGATTTTGAGATTCCAAGAGTTGACTCCATTAACACTTCTGGTCACAAGTTCGGTTTGACCTCCGCTGGTCTTGGTTGGGTCATTTGGAAGGACGCTGCCCTTTTGCCAAAGAGTTTGAAGTTCTCTTTGGACTACCTTGGAGGTGTTGAGGAGACCTTTGGATTGAACTTCTCCAGACCAGGTTTCACTGTTATCACTCAGTACTTCAACTTCTTGACTCTTGGCCGTGAGGGTTACCAGAAGATCTACAACTCCTGTCTTGACAACTCTCGTCTCCTTTCCGAGTTCCTCGAACAGACCTCCTACTTTGAGGTGCTTTCGGTGATCCACAAGCCAATCAAGGGTGTTGAGAAGGCCAAGGTCTACACTCGTGACTTGGTTGGTGAGGATGAGGTCAAGACCAAGCAGGAAGACTACTACCCAGGATTGCCAGTGGTTGCATTCCGTTTCTCCGAAGAGCTCAGAAGAGACTACCCAGAGATTCCTCAGCAGCTTTTCGCACACATGTTGAGAAACAAGGGTTTCATTGTGCCAAACTACCACTTGCCTCCTAATGAGGGCCACAAGGAGATCTTGCGTGTGGTTGTGAGAGACTCTTTGTCGCTTAACTTGTTGGACAAGTTGATGTTGGACTCTGTTGCCATCATCGAGAAGCTCATCAATGCCAGTCTGGTTGTCCGTGACTTGGTTGCGCAAAAGGGCACTGTTCCAGAGACCGACCACAAGGTTATCTACGACTTGTTGGCCAAGATTGCTGCTGCTGAGAGCGAGGCTCCTCCAGTGGAGGACCCACACGCTGCCAAGGTCGACGGCGACAAGGGTTACAGAGGAGCTTGTTAGGAAAAGTAACAATATAAGAGAAGATTAATCGAGCTTTAACGAGCTTTTCTGAGCAAAGCGAAGAGATGCGAGTAGAGTAAATTAGTAATTTAACGAATAGTTAGTGAGGGTTCGTAGTGAATTGGAGAAGAGGCATGAAGACTACCTAGTGAATCAGAGATGACAATGATTGATTAAAGGATTTGACTTATTTTGAAAACTCAGACATAGACTAAAAAAATCAAAAGAACCATGCTTATAAAAGAATTACAAGTGATAGCGATCAGATCAACTAAAATTAAACTCTGGTTTTGAGACATCTTCATTTGGTCCACATTTCATGACAACTTCATCATTTTTTTCCAAATTGTGGAGACTTTTTTCTCCGCAATACGGAGTAGTTTACTTGGTCAACTCCACAGCCATACTACCAGGCTCACCCTAGCAACCAGTACCGCCGTACATTGGGCTGTATTTTTGCCTCTGTTCGCCACAATCCAAAATTCCAGTGCAGGACGTTTTGTCCCTCATCATTTCCGCAATGGGAGAACGTAGCAATCATAAATGACCGTATAAAAACGGGGTTGGTTCCAAATCATTCTAGCCACCAAACATGTCTGATCAACAAATCAAAGTCGCAAGTGTTGTTTCACTCTTGCTCTCAGCATATGGAAACCTCCGCTACTTAGTCGGACGCACTTCTCCTCTCGATGACCACTCTCCAATCAATGTCGGTGAGACACCATTCACCGCTAACATTGTCGTCATCTTGGCGTATTGGGTGGTTTTCTACCTTCTTCAGATCACCTTCTTGAACAAGGTGTTGTGGCCAGACCTCGACTCTGCCGGTGGAGCTCCTGTCACCAAGCACGTCGATGTTCACTTCATCATCTTCAATGTTGGTTCCTTCTTGTGGTCCATCCTCTTTGCTAAGCAGCACTACATTATCGCAGAGATTGTGCTCATTCTCAACCTCGTGAACATTGCTGTGCTTTACTTCAAGCACAAGACTTACCAGATCAAGCCAGTGACTACTTGGGTGTACGTTCACTTGGCTGGTGTTGCGCTCCCATTCTCGTGGTTGTTGTACGCCATTTTCTGGAACGGTGCCGTTGTTTTCCACAGCACCAAGCTCTTTGGCCGCATTCTCGCCAACATCTTCATCTGGGACTTCTTGTTGATTCCAGGTGCTTTCGTGTTGTTCTTTGAGGACTGGGGTGTGGGATTGAGTTCGTCTGTTCTCACCTTTGCCTTGGCCTTGGGCCAGGTCTTCACCAAGGTGTTTGCTTTGCAATGGTTGTTTGCCTTCATCATCTCCGGTTTGTTGTTCCTCTTCTCCATTGGTGTTGCTGCCAGAGGCAGCGTCAGTCCTTCCCAGGGTGAGACCGCTCCATTATTGAGCGAAGCTTAAGAGTGATTGTGTGACAAAATTTCAAAGTACGACAGTCAAAATCAAATTCATGCAATAATACTCATTATATGATCACACCTTGTTAATGGCAAGCGTTGGGGGTCCTTTTGAACCTCGCTGAAAAATCTATAACTCCGTCAGTATGAGCACTGATGAACACAAAAAACCGCGAGGGTCCATGATCGGATGAGGGCCGGTAGATCTGTTTCCGGTTCCACAATACGAGAATGTAACGAATGTAACGCTTTTGGTCTTTGAAAGCTTTAATGAAATGCTCTTTAATTGATGTAATGTAATGGTAAGCGGTTGTTGACCCCGTGTCTATTTGAGGTTATTTCTTCTTTAAAGCACATAAGGTTACATCTAAAGGCCCATAAGGTTAGAATCCACGGAGGGCCAATATAAGGTTATAGAGTCCACGGTTAAATCTCCAGGTCTACGGTTAGTTTACCCTACGTTTTAGGTAACATTTCCTTCATGACGTTCATTAATACTTTTGCGTTCTATTCTTCGGTGTCGCAAACTCAACGGCAGTACTGCCATATGAGGAGATTCTCGGTAGTTTCGAGGCTGAGGTGTGGAGTCGACGGCAACCTTTCTTCAATGCAGATCTTTGCGAAGTGTGCCATTTTTCGCCCTGTTTTTACTCACGATCGTAGTTGATCTCTGATCTTTGCCCATCGCAACCTTCCAGATGTCCGAAGCACTCCTTCTCTGCGTCCATTACTCCCCCTTCCTACTCGCCCTTTCTATCATCCACCTGTGCCATCTTCTTGATGAAGTCCTGCCTCAACAACTCCTTGTTCTGGCCCGTTGCCACTGCGTTGTAGGTCAACAACGGATCATGGTGGCTCAATGAGGCGTATGTGTCTCGGTGGACATTAGAGAAAAACTCCGCACGCGAAGTATCCGCATTGCCGAGACCGATGTACTTTGCCTTTAGCCGTATGTACCGGTTGTGCTCCCTCACCTTGTCGGCCATTACAGTTAAATGAGGTTGATTCTTTTTTTTCTAGTGCGGAAATACACGGCAAATAAGTTAGAGCAAACCGTGGGGCATTTCTGCGAAGCTGCCCGGTAACGACTGGCATTGTACCGCATTTTAAGGTCGCTGTTCTGTGTGTAAGGCACCGGTTATTACCGGTATTGTGCCACTGTTGGGCGCTCCAGAGGGGAACTGCGTTTTGCTGTGGGGATGGGCCAAAGTCACCCCTCCTACGTGTCACGAGCCCTGTACCGGAGAATGTAAGCTTTGTAATTAATTTTTGTAGTCATAGAAAAAAAATCCAACTCTTGATCACTTGTAAGAAAACCACCACGATACATGTCCTTCAACAAACTCGTGTATGACAAGCCGAAGGACGAGCGCACTTTCGCGTTGAGCGACCTTTTGAAAGACCTGGACGATACAAGCATGGAAATATATAAGATGTACAAGCATAAGAACTACTTGCCCCACAACCAGCGCATACTGAACATCGCATGGAGAATACAGAACCGAAAGTTGGTCAACAGGCCCAACAAAGTGTCGAAACCGAAGAAGAAGATCGATGATCCGATGTTGGATGAGTTCGACTACGTGGCACATATAAGGCGAATCAGCCAAAATGAATTCAAAGCAAAGCTGGACGCTAATCAAGTACTCCCTACCCAGGAAATGGCGGAAAACCCTTCGCCAGAGTCGTTTGCAGCATCGTCTCTTGACCGTACATCCACCATAGGCACAGCTAGTAGCACCAGCACTGCGCCACCGGTCAAGAAGGAGGACAACTTCCTCTCTTCCTACATCACCTCGCTAGAACTGACCCTCAAGAAGGACGTACAAACCCCCGCCCCAAAGAAGGCCCTCCAGTGCACAAACTGCCAGACAAGAACCACGCCACTTTGGAGAAAGGCTAATAATGGCGACTTACTATGCAATGCATGCGGCTTGTTCTACAAGCTCCACGGAGTGTTACGTCCGATGACTAGACAATCCGACAAAGCGATCCTGAACGCTAACGTCAACTTATTTAACGGAATCAGTCAAGAACCACAGCGCGCTCCTGAGCCTGTTCATACCTCAAACACAGGTGGTGAGGACTTGTCCCTTGACTCCTTCCTCCCGCCACAGGGCAACCTCAACGACATTGACGAAATCGACAAGTTGATCAACATGAACTTGTTCCAAACAGAAAGATACGACTTCGATGCGCCGGGTGCGCTAGGCGGTATTAATGACGAGATATTATTGCATCAAACAGACCCCACAAATGACGAGTGGAACTGGTTCGACTTGAATGCACAGTAGGAACGTGGAGGATTAAAGTATGCACACTTTTAATATGGCTTGGAATTACTAGGAGAGAGTGTAGATTGTAGGAACAGCAGAAACAGTAGTCTGTTTTGCTAAAGTTGCCATGTTACCCTCAGTCATGCTGCTGTCTTTGTGATCGGGAGTGGTGGAGAAGAGAAATGGGACGAGTTTGCCACGATATTGACGAAGTTTGTGGTGTTATGTATTTGAAATCTGAGGGGAGCGCACAGCGCTAACGAAAGTTCAGGATCTATTACCGAATGCAGGGAGGTGTGAATACGGATACTTTAATGGCTTTTCACTTATCTGTGAAACTCGCATAGTTTATCGAAAGGTTAAATTTCTGTGGATTCCGATGTTCCTGCATGCCGTTCCTTTTTTTCCGACTACAAAAAGTAACAATATTGTGTATTGGGTGCAAAATCCTGGTGTAATAGAAAATCACAGCAGGATGAGAAGAAAATGAAAAATACCTCATGAATTCAGTATTTGTTACGAGT
This sequence comes from Kodamaea leandrae, assembly GCA_030564445.1. NCBI lineage: Eukaryota > Fungi > Ascomycota > Pichiomycetes > Serinales > Debaryomycetaceae > Kodamaea > Kodamaea leandrae. Next base: position 339,073 of record JAJLUV010000013.1, on the reverse strand, counting down.
TCAAGAATTTAAGAATTCAGCATTTGTTAAGAGTTCAAGAATTTAAAAATTCAGTATTTGTTAAGAGTTCAAGAATTGAAGAATTCAGTAATTCAAGTAATTGAAGACGACAGTCCTTCAATAAATCCCTTTACCACTTAACAATCAGCTTACCCTTACCTCCCAAGAGCTTGAGGAAGCTTTGCAAGTTGGAGTCCAAGGTGACGTGCTTGACAGAGTCGGCTGGCTGCTGGATGACCTTATCAGCGTATAACTTGGTGACTTCCTTCAATACACCGACCTTACCGTGTGGGTTGATCTTTGTGTTGTAGGTCAACCAGTAGCCCACGGTGGTGATGTTTCTGAACAACTGGTCACCGAGGGAGTACTTTATGGTCAAATCGCCAGAAATGGCACCGAAAGTGACAAGGTAACCACTGTGGCTCAAGGAAGCAACAAGCTGTGGAACTGTGGGGCCACCAACGGAGTTGACAGCCAATCTGAAGCGACCATTGTTTGAGAGTTCAGGCAATTTCTTGACGAAGTCTTCCTTCAAGAATTCGGATTCAGAAACAACCTTAGTAACACCAAGGTCATACAACTCCTTAAGGTCCTCTTCAGACTTTCCATCTCTAACAATCAGGAGTGTCTTAACACCAGCATGTCTTGCGATCTGTTCAAGTACTGAGCAACCTGAGAAGTACCAGCGTTCTGGATGATCCAATCGCCCTCCTGCCAGTCCTTGACGTAGTTGTGGAAGATCTCGAAAGCAGTTGGGGGGTTAACACTGATGGTTGCTGCCTGGTCATTGGTGAGAGACTTGTCAATCTTGACAAATGCGGTGTCGGTATCAGTCAATGCATACAGTCTCCATGTTCCAAAGCTGACAGTTCCAGCCACAACACGGTCACCAACAGCGTAGTCCTTGACATCGGAGCCAATGTAAGCAACCTCGAATACACCCTCATTACCACCAACATAAGTCTTTTTGTCAGAAGTGTTACCCAATTGTCTTAAAATTGGAGTGGAAGGGTAAACACCGGCGATCTGAACAATATCAGAGGGGTTCACTGGAGAACCCAATGCCTTCAAGACTAATTGGTTAGGCTTCAACTTGGTCTCATCAATGGTGAACTCCGACAATTGGAGAGTAGTAGGAATTGGGCCCTGCTTGTCGTAGGTAATAGCGTATCCGGTAAGAGTCATTGTGTTTGTTTTGTCTGTTTTGCTAGCTTAGAGATCAAATTGCCTGGGTTTTATATAGTTGCGGCGTGTGGCTGCTGGAATCTTCCAAACACCAAGCTTACAAAACATCTCGGTGTTAACCACGTGACTGATTTGTCAGACTCGGTGATGAAGGACCCTTGGCCGAGCACAAACGCCGACTTCTTGCCGATGGAAGAGGGTGTGAGGGAGGGTGTTACAGAGGGATGATAGGAGAAGGTTTTAAGGACAGCTGTTATGGATAGCTGCTGATATGGATTATTAAAGGTATGTTGTTAGGGATTTTAAAGGCTGTTGTTTTAGTGCAGTAGATTTAGAGGGAAGTTTTATATCTAGTGGAGTTAATGAATAGGTTGACGTTTTGTGTCAATCTATCTATGTAGAAAGAGGCTATACCAATGGATACACATAACGATGTTGGGTGTTTAGAAATCCACAAAATAGTAGCTGCAAATAGAAATTCTACAAAAATCTGAAAATAGATGTACAAAAAAACTTTTTCAACTTCCTGTACAAAATAGTCTACTTTTCTTGACTTGGCAACACATTTGGACAACCAGTTTCTCCAGAGTGTTTTATATGCAGACCAAACACCCAGTGGACCAAGGAGGTTCACTGTATAGTTTACATCCTCAACGATAATCAATGGTTCTTCTGCGGTCGTGTGGTATGCCTTTTTATGCCCATGTGAAGCGTGCATAAAAAAGAATAGGTCGCAGCCTATTGTGTAAAATGTGCAAATTTTCATAAAACTCATTCTACTCCTTCCTCGTAATTCAGCCTTCATCTCTGGTCCTCCTTTATCTCTGCCAATCGCTCACTCCTTCATAATGGCCCCATTAAATGAAGCCATTTTACCCCCAACGACACGGTATCATCATACCCGGGCTTCAGACTGCTGCATAACCTCAGCGCTTCGGTGCATGCAAAGCCAAGTAAATCCTCTGAATTTAGGGACAAATTTGGTATAAAGCACAAACCGCTCTAGGACAATGCTTTAACAAAGCTTTCTGGGGACGTCATCAGAACGATTGCTTTGAGGCGTTGCAAAAAATCAGTTCGTTATAACGGAACTACTAATCGCATAATTGCTAAAATCCACTAGTAAAAATTAACACATTTGATTTAGACGTTTATTGCCTTTAATTAACTTCACCTATTAACATCATACCTCCATTTTAACTTCATCGTATACCATCCTATTTCCTTCATCTCAACTTCACTCAATCAACCATTTGGTCTGATTGACCACACGTTGCTTTTCGTTGTCAATGTGCCCCTCAGAGTCCTAGACATTGGATTGCTGTGGTCACGTGCCCCAGAATTTTCAACTGATCGGCTAAAGCGGCCTGAAACGACGTGGGGGATATGCTTGTTGGTGCTCGGCTATCGTACAGAAGGGACGGAAAGGAGACGAGAATGAGGGTCTGGTAGTGCATGGAATCGTGTAGAAGAGAGTCTGGAGAACATAGACGTTTTTTGTTGCAGCCACGTTTGTTGCAATTAACTTTTCAAATGTGGCTTTATGTTGTGCAGCCAGTTCTGGTACCTACATACCCATTTTGGCCAGCTATTGTGCGTTTTGGAGTACACGGTGAAATTTGCAAAAGGGTAAAATATTTTTTCCACACATTTTGTACGGTTTTTGGCCCGTTCAAGTAACTTTGTCTGATGCTGATTTGTAGTCTTCGATCAATCTCCATGGCTACCGATTTTCACCCCTGCCCCTCATGGGCCTAAATGAGGCGCACTAAGGAGAACCAGCCTCTTATCGCCATTGTTATCACCATTTCTCAACTCGCAATTTCGCCCGCACGTGCAGCCTAAGCGAGAACTACCCCGGTGGGACGTAAGTATACAAGGGATTAGAAGAATGAACTAAGAGTAGTAGGATCCGACTAACAGGATCCGAGTAATATTGACCAAGTAAAATACTAGTAACTAACTTCCCACCTACCTTGTGACTTCCCACTTACCTAGTAACCTAGTAACCTATTGATCATTTTCTCATACCGTCGTGTAACGTGCCTCGATTCCAAGACAACCACACATTCAGCCCGAGTCCGAGCGCGCTACCAATGGGGCTCATTGAAGGGTGGAAAACAGTGTCAATAATTAGCGCAATGTGATTCTCGTGTAGCATCGTGGCCATTATTTGGCATGTTTTGTAGCTTGCATCAAAAGGACTTTTCTTGTTTTCGAAACTTCCCGATACGGTTAATGGCTGAGGCCAGCTTGCCGGTGCTCACAAGGGCCCACTGCGAGGACGTCTACGTTTACACAGGAGCGAAATTCAGAGCAAGTGTCAGTTGCAGGGAGAATTCGGCAGCGTCAATTCAGATCGTCCTCAGAACCCATCAGGTAAATATTTTGTGGTCTTTGCGTTAGGAAAATTTGTGAAATTATATATTTACCATCCCTGCCGCCAATTTTAGAAGCAAAAAAGTTTGCCCTTTTCACAGTTTCGGAACGAGAGGGCTATTTAACTTTTCCAAGCACAACAGGCCCCCCTACCATAAGCGACTCTTGTTCATACTACAACCGTCATGGGCCTCTTGGACAAATTGAAGTCGGATAAATCTGGCAATCGAGGCAGTCGCTTCGAAAAGCCAACCACATCGGCTCCTGCTAAATCACATTATCCAAATTTACTGCTCACTGGAAGTGACATCCTGGCATACTCCGACCTGCTGCACACTCTGAACGAGCTGCACAACTTCCCGAGAGACAAGAAGCGCAACAAGTTCAGTCTCTTGCGCCAGAGATCCTCGCTGATCAGTCTGAAAGAGATCAGTCTGGACCGTACTTTACAGCCAACAATTTCTGCGAGACAGCTTCCAAACACCCCGGCAAGAGATTTGCCCCAGCCTCCGCTGAAGGACTCTCCTGAAAGACAATTTTCCCTTGACCCGGGCAGCTCTCGCAACAGAGCAACCAGTGGTACTGCTTACTCGGGCAGAATCTCCATGCACACGCCACGCGACGACGACAGAAAGTCGACTTTTGGCGGCGAGGGCTTGGATCCCGGCTTTTCCCCAATGGCTAAAGCAAACGGGGGTCCAGGAATTGGCAAGGAAAACGTGTATGGTAAGGACCAGTACAAGGATGCATTTAAGGATGCTTCTCCATATAAGGATGCTTCTCCATACAAAGACGCCTCTCCATATGGTAAGCAGACTTCTTATAACTCCTCTCCATACAATTCCTCTCCGTACAACACTTCACTGAGAAATGGAAAGGAAAACGTGTCACCAAACGCAGGTGCTGGTTTCGGAACCCCTAAGCAGGAGTTCAGCGACTTTTCACCAAGATCACAACAGAATGGGTTCACTCCGGGCTCGGCCAACCAATTTTCTCCAAGAAACCAGAATGGTCACGCAAACACCGCATCTTTCCTGGAATCGCTCAAGAATGAGAAAATAAGAAGAAAGGCTCCAGAGTCTTCATTTGCACCAGAACCAAAGTCACTTGCACCAGAACCAAAGTCGCTTGTACCAGAACCAAAGTCACTTGCACCAGAGCCTAAATCACTTGCACCAGAACCTACTCCGAAGTCACTTGCTCCGGAACCGGCTGCTTCTAAGACGCCAAAAACCCAGGTGAAGAATGAAAGGTCGCCTCTTAGAAGTTCTTCATTTGGAGTCACCAACTTCGAAAGCAGCATGCCATTTGAAAAGAACACTTCATACGGTGCAGCAAACCCTGCGTACGGGGCATCGAACACATCTTTTGGAACAAACACTCCACAATTTGGCGCCAGTAGTAGTTCCACGATCGACCTGGACTTGCCTGCTGATTCAATGAACATTCCAGAACCAGTGAGTATTGTGTCTCCTACACCTAAGAAACTGCCAAAGACCAGGAAGGCTCCGCCTGCAGGCCTCGAGATGAGAGAGGTCCCTGATGAGTTTGTTCCGGTACCTGTTGATGAGACTTCGTTTGTAACCCCCTCCGGTTCCCCAGAAAAGATGCTTGAGCGCGCGGAAACACTCAAGGAGCCTAACTCCAAGAAGATCGCGACAGAGAAGCCAAGTCTGGGTCCAGAGTCGGACTACACCGACTCTTCTGAGTTTGAACTGTCGGGTACCTCCGACGAGGATGAGGATGAGAGACAGGCTAAACAGAAGCAGTACTATGAGAGATGGAGACAGTATTACGCCAGTGTTGCGCAACAACGTCAACAACAGCAGATGCAACAACAGATGCAACAACAGATGCAACAGCAGATGCAACAGCAGTACCAGCAGATGCTCATGGGCGGCGGTGGAGGTGGCTACAACGCCAGACAGTCGATGATGATGCCAATGATGATGCCTGGTGGAATGAATCTTCAGATGATGAACCCAGCACAGCTCCAGCAGTTGCAGATGCAGATCCAGCAGTTGCAACTCTCACAGCAACAGCAGCCTTCTACTCCGCAAACGCCACAGCCAGGTCTGATTTTGCGTGAGGCTTCACAAATGAACGTTGCCAAGAGTGCTGGCTCCCCTGCTGAGGAGTACTTGGAGGACTATAAGGCAACTGCTGCGGCTCTTGGAGTAGAGGGAGCTGCACGTAGCAGAAACGCACTGGTTGATCTTAAGGGTAAGGTGTTCGACTCAACAAACAATAGTGACGAAGATGTCAAGACTAAGAGCAAGTTCAATGGGTTCTTTTTCGAAGGTGCCGATGGTGATGCTGGACAGCTTCCAACGCCAAACTCAACAGACGAGTCGTTGAGAAGAGGAAACTCGTCCACTTCGTTGAACTCAATCCAGAGCAACGGTTCGAGCAAGTTCAAGGTCACATCTCCAAGTGAGCGTGCTGAGAGAATGAGTGTGTTGATGCGTAAACCTGAAGACTTGGATAATGTCGCCAAGCCACGTTCCGGAAGAGGAAATCTGCCAGATAAGGTCAGAGGAAGTCGCGCAGCCAGCCGTGCTACCAGCCCTCACAGACGGAAGGAAAAGAAGCACTTGAGACTGTCGCCACTGGTGAGCTCTTTCCAGACAATGTCTATGATGGACGGTAACATGGGAATGGCACCAGTTCCAGACTTCTACTCGCACCCAATGATGAACTACAGTACGAGCAGCGCTGCGGACTTCTCTTCCAACAGAAACACCATGTTCATGCCTGGCTTCGACAGAGTGCCTAGCATGAGCAACATGAGTAGCATGAACATGGGTATGGGCAACATGAATATGGGTATGAACATGGGAATGAACATGGGCAACATGGGTAACATGAACATGGGTATGGGTAACATGAATATGAACCAGAATCAGCGCCAGTCGCCACTGCGTCCATTCCCGAACGTGCAAGACTCAACAATCCGCAAGAAGATCGAGGACTTTGTGGAGTTGCGTAAGATTATTGCGCTTGGAAATAAGTCAATGGTGTACAGATTGAAATGGGTGAAGATGTTGATGACTGCAACCAACTACAAGTTGTATGCATACATGAACATCAAGGGTGAGCCAATCCTGCCAGATCAATCAGCTCATAACAAGGCGCTCTTTGTGAAGTCGCTGGTGACACACTTGGTGAAGTTGTTGCGTGAAATCGAAAGCGGTAAGGAAGACGATCCTGATGTGAAGTACGAAGTGTACTTTGCCTATGCTTGCTTGTTGAAGCAGGAGTATCTCACTTTGTACAACCAAGACTTTGGCATGAAGAAGGACGTTGTGCAGGCCGTGCTGTACTTTGAGAAGTGCTTGGAGTTGAACGAGAACGACTTCAAGACCTTGTACAAGTTGGGAGACTTGTATGAGTACGAGTTTGAGGGCGAATTCGACAAGGCTGTTTGGTACTACAAGAAGGCAGCGAAGGGATATAACCGTGCGATCTACAAGATTGCAATGCTTTATCTTAATGTGCCTTCTATTCGCTCGATTAAGTTCTTCAGATACTTGAGAGACTTGTCGAACGTTGACTCGAGAGACATCGAATTGGACGACGAGGATAAGGAGGAGCTTGAAGAGGTTGTTGGATTGGCGCTGTACCAGTTGGGTAAGATCTATGAGGGTATCTACCCTGGTGACCTTACCACCGATGATAAATTCATTAAGGAGTCACTTGAGTTGGCTCCAGTGAACTACGCAAAGGCACTCACATACTACAACAAATCCGCCAAGTTGAACTGCTTGCTTGCACAGGTCAAATTAGGAAATGTGTATGAGTATGGAGAATTGAACCGTCCAAGCAACCCTAACAAGTCGATCCAATGGTACTTGAAGGCCGCAGCGTCTGCGTTGCCATTCAGAAGACACCCAGATGCGATGTTGGGTCTCAGTAGATGGTGCATGCGTGGTTCTGAAGGTGAGTCCAAGCACATTCCACGTCCACACCCTGAAAAGGCTGTGATGTGGTGTGACCGTGCCATTAAGGAGTTTAACTCTGCCGACGCTATGTTCCACATGGGAGACATGTGCGAGAGCGGATGTGCGGCTGGTGATGCTATGGAGTGGTACACGAGAGCGTATGACTTGGGGCACCAGGGTGCTGCCGAGAAGTTGGGATTTGTGGATGCGGTGCAGTAGAGGAGAAATGGCCGAATTGAAAGGAATGGAGAAGAAAAGAATAGGATTGACTAGTCATTGGGCTCGATGAAGGGTCCACGGGCGGCATATCGGGTTGAAAAGGAAAAGAAAAGGACGGCACTAAAATTACTTTCATTTGGGATAAAATAGCTAATATTACTCGGTTTGCTGCCGAAAAGGAAAAGGCTCAACAAGTCCATGAGGGCTTGGAGCATAGCATGATAGCATTAGGGACGACGGAGTTTAATCAATTAATAATTTACAGTTGTAGAAGAAGTAGAGGATGTTGAAGATTTAGCATAAGTGATCAAGGTTCATAAGTGTTCAAGATGTAACGATGAAGATCTAGTATTAAGGCACTACACAAATTGTGAAGAAGTAGGCGTCCGGAAGAATTCAATTAGAGTTGGATGCAAGGACTAACAGACAATAACCGAATTGTCTGCCGAAAGTCTAGGCTCCGAAAAGGAAACCAAAACAACCAGCATTCCGAAACCTTAACCAGTGCAATTGTCTAAAAAACAAAAACATAATGCGGGGCAACATGAAATAGCATGAACAATAAACCTGCCACGCAGGTGATATTTTGGGCCTTCCCATCGTAACTTGCTATGTGGTAGTCATGTAAAATCGTATTTGTGATGAATTTGAAGTTCAAAAAAATAATGACTCCTAGGCGGTTCGAACGCCTGCATCTTTACGATAGTAGAACTTGAGTCTACCGCCTTAACCACTCGGCCAAAGAGCCATTTGTTAGATATCTGCCCACGCAATAAATTTTGTTTTTTACTAGCACATCTCCTTTATCACCGTTTTGACCTGCCCAATTTTAGATAAGAAAAGATACCACGCATGGCTTCCGACAAGAACTCGATTGAGTCTCGCCGCAAGTCTATTGCGATGCTCGTGAAGCCGGCCATGCTGCCGCTGCCGGCGGGCTCGAGACTTGGCTCGTTCTCTGCTCTGCCTTACGCCGGGTCGCCACTTGCCCCAGGCGCGAATATGCCGTTCGCTCGTAAGGGGTCCACTGAAGATGTTGCCATTGAATCCGACGAGCTGGACCACGAGGATGAGCGCTCCAGGTTTCTTGAACAAGTGTCCAAGCACGTCCCGGATATGAGTAGCGAGGGCGCTGATATCACCCGTGATTTGGCCAAGTTGAGCCAGGCCCCCAAAATCAAACGGCTGCACAGTTTCTCGCTGTTTGGACTGTATGCCCTGAATGAGCGTCGTGGATCCACAGCAAGTTTGCTCAATGTTCCTGGAGGTTTCCGTCGTGAGTTTATCGTCTCACAGAAACGCAAGCCCAACTTCTTAACAGCCAACTTCGTGGAGTTCTTGAGCATATACGGCCACTTTGCTGGTGAGAACTTGGAGGACGACGAGGATGTGGCTTGTCATTACCAGCCTATTATACCCAGACATGACGAAAACCTCCTTTTGGTGGACAACGCTTCAAGTCACAATTACATAAACAGAAAGGGTACTGCTACGGACCGCAAGGCGTACTTTCTCTTGTTGAAGGCATTTGTTGGAACTGGTGTCCTTTTCTTGCCTCGTGCATTCTCGAACGGAGGTCTTTTGTTCTCTGTGTTGACGTTACTTGGATTCGGTTTGCTCTCCTACTGGTGTTACTTGATCCTTGTATTCACAAAGATCGCTACACGGGTTCTGAGTTTTGCTGATATTGGAGAACGCCTCTATGGGCGCTGGCTCCAGCAGCTTATCTTGACGTCGATTGTGGTGTCGCAGATCGGGTTTGTTGCGGCATACATTGTGTTCACCAGTGAGAATTTGAGGGCATTTGTCAAAAACGTATCTGGGTTGGTACTTTCCAAGTTCTGGTATGTTGTCGCGCAAGTAGTGATTTTGGCTCCATTGTCGTTGATCCGAGACATCACCCGTCTCTCGTTACTGTCTGTGTTGGCAAACCTCTTCATTATGGTGGGATTGGTGACCATCATCTACTACTTGTGCTACGAGTGGTTGGTGCGCAACAACGGAGTATTTGGACCAAACATTGAATACTACTTCAACCTGAGCGAGTTCTCTGTTTTCATCGGCGTGGCAATCTTTGCATTTGAAGGCATTGGCCTCATTATACCCATCCAGGAGTCCATGGTCTACCCCAACCACTTCCCGAAGGTCTTGGGACTTGTTCTCATCACCATCTCTGTGGTGTTCATCGGCATTGGAACTTTGGGTTACATCACGTTTGGATCCAATATCCAAACCGTCATTCTCCTCAACCTCCCACAGGACTCTCCGTTCGTGATCATGATCCAGTTGCTCTACTCGTTGGCCATCTTGTTGTCGACTCCACTCCAGCTCTTCCCTGCAATCAGACTTGTGGAGTCCAAGTTGTTCAGCAAGACTGGAAAGCACTCGCAACGGGTCAAGTGGTCCAAGAATGCGTTCCGGTTTGCGTTTGTCCTTACAACTGCATTTATTGCTCTCGTTGGAGGAAAGAACTTGGACCGGTTCGTGTCGTTCATCGGATGCTTTGCATGTATTCCGCTCGTGTACATGTATCCTCCAGTGTTGCACTTGAAATCATGCTGCCAATTGGACGACAGACTCCTGGCCCGCGAAAACAAAAAGAGATGGCTCTTGGGGTTGTTGGACTACTTTTTGCTCGTGATCGGAGCCTGTGCGTTTGTCTACACCACGGCGGACATCTTAGGGTTGTTAGCATAAAAGAGAATAGAAACAATAAAATGAGATTAGATATCGACATAGAAGTGGTAAAGATCAAATCGTAGCGAAGCAATAATCAAATATTCCTCCATTTATCTGTTGTATTCCTCTATTCTCTATTCTCTATTCTTTTATTCACTCTCTTCTCTTACAGTCATTTTCTTTACATCTATTCTCATATCTATTCCTCAAGCAACTTCGCAACATACAATCTCGCATCATGAACCAGCTTCTGCAAATCCACCTTGGCCTGTGCGATGGACTCCTTTGCCAACTGCTTGTGTGCGTAGTATCCTCTCCACAACTCCTCTTTCTGGGCGTGGACCTCTGGAGCAGTGTGAGCTTCCCAGTTGTCGTACTTGGACACCAAAGTATCGTAAGTCTTTGGCATGAATTGCGAAGTGGCCGCGGCCGCAGCTACGACGGGCACCGCAAACCGCACAGGGAGACTTCTGTTGCTGGCTATGATAGATCCGGTCAATGTCAAGGTCAAAATATAGATCAAGTTTGGCAAGACTGGCTCTTTAATGGTTGCCTGAACGTCATGTGCGACGGAGTTCAACTCATTGTTGGCGGCGGAAGTTGCTGAATTCAATTCCGTCTCAACCAACGTCAACTTATCGTGTGCAATTAATCTGAGCTTGTTCATGTACTTCTCCAAGTACGGAGCAGTACGGACACCCATGCCGTCAATGAACAGAATATTTCCATGAGAAGACTCCTGCTTTTCCAACTCCTTGGAGATCTCCGTGGTAGGGGCACCTGGCTTGCTCACAATGAGCTCGCCGTCGTTTTCGTAGAAGGATCTGCCCATGCCGTGGTTCGCAACTTGTTATTGGTTGAGAAGAAAAAATCACCACTCGAAAGTGTCACGTGCGCACTCAAGTAGGGGGAGGGACCAAGAGTGCAAAAGAGGAAGGAAGTCGAGCCTGTGATTACAAGCTCGGGAGATGAGTGTCAGATTCCGGCTGCAAAGAAGCCGAACTAGTGCTATCCCCTTACATTGTATTTGCGACGACGATCTGCGAAAATAGATTTGCAGGGGTCAAATGTACTTGTCAGAGATATTGGGATGGTGTGAAGTTGAAGCACAAGCGTGGGAAAAACGCCATAGAAGAGGTTCGAGTTCCACGAGTAGCATTTGTTAGGGGAGTATATGAGTCCGACGCGTTGGTGTCGCTGTAAACCGGGGATATTTCATACGGTTGCGCAGTTTTCAAAAGACACTTTTTTTTTCAGGGCCAAAGAATAGGGAGTACACTTCCTGAAAGGGGGTAGTCGAGGGGAAGGCAGAATAGAGGTGAAGTCCTTAAAATTTGCCATGACCATACAAGGGGAACCTGTACCGAGGACAGGGTAAAATCAAGGTAACTTCTCCTGCAAAGTGATGCAAATGTGCGTGAACGGCTGTATTTACCCCAAATCATCACCAAACGTCACCAAACCATGGAAAAGTGCAGTTTTTCCTCACGAGAATTTCGAACCACTTCAACTTGGGCAACTCTAACCATTGTAGAATGCTTCACATCTCAAGTTTCACCCTATCATTGAGCGGGATAGTCCACGAGATAAAGAGCGCTTAAAGATAGCCAAGCCCTTCACAGTAGTACCCCATGAGGCTCGGACTGGGATGATTTTTCAGAAATATATTCGGGGACTACTCCAAAAGGAACCCAAAATGAACCCCCTTAAATTTCGTGGGGTGTCTAGATGACGAATTTTGTATGTTGGCCCGAGTCATGACCAGCATTACCTGGCGTTGTCATTCGCTGCCTCGTGCTGGGGTATTTACGATACCGAGAGGAACGCTGTGCTCTAATGATTGCCAGTTGAAGAGATTATTTACGGTATGGGTCGTTTAGCGTAACCGAAAGTTCCCCAGTGTCGCAAAGAATTTTGCAAAGTCCCGAGTCCCCCGGTCAATGATTCACTGGTTGTGAATACGGAGTCCAAGGTTGGTGTTGGAGTCATTGGCTGTGCTTTGCGAGTATATTTAGTTAGCGGTGTGTGGTCCAAAAGGGATTAATTGGCCCGGGAATCCGCCCAATATTAGCAACCTCCTTGTGAAATTCTGTAACTGGGAGGCGTGAGTAGTGAGACATTTTTTGTGCACGTCGCTTACGCACGGGACTTCGTAAGAGTCCATGGTGTATTTCCGGCTGCGAAAATAATGGTTTTTAGGTTGCAATAATTCAGTCTTCTACTAATCATTCTTAATACTTTGATTTTATTCTGAATCTTAACAATTTGATTATACTCTGATTACTCTGGTTATTCTGAATTCACTGATTACTCTGATAATTCTGAATTCACTGATTACTCTGATAATACTCTGAATAGCTCGATTATTTTTTTCATTTTATCTTTCCTAAAGGTGTGCAGAACCTGCCTTGTGTTCCTTCATCTTGATCTCCATCTTCTCAAACAGCTCCTTCAACTTTGGCTGCTTGTCCATACTCTTGCACCACTTCAACAAGTTAGGGTACAACTTGTTGAAGTCCTTGCCTCTACCAGTAACATCAGTGAGTCCCTTCTCAGTGGAGTACATCTTGTCGTGGATAGGGAAACTGAGAATGACATCAGCTCCAGTCAATTGGTTTCCAACAAAGTAGTCACCGCCAGTCTTGGCTAACTCACCATCCAAAAACTTCAAGTTGTGGTCCAACTCGATGAAGAAGTAGCTGTCGTTGATCTTGCCAGTGACAGCAGAAACCATCCACCTGGCCACCCATGGACTCCTGAGCGAGGCCACGTGGTTAACCAAAATTGGCACCAAGAGGGCCTGGAGAGTACCCTCAGCATAGTGCAAGTAGTAGTTGGCTCTCTCCACCTCTCTTGGAGCAGAAGGTGTGAGCACCTTCTTAGTGTCATAGTTCTGAACAAGGTACTCGACAATGTGACCACTCTCTGCAAGTGTCAAGTTTGGACTTCCATCAGCAAAGATCACTTCAACAACAGGGGACTTGCCCAATGGGTAGACCTTGAATAATTCTTTTGGGGCCCTGAAATTTTTGCGGAGATAGATCTTAACTTCATAGTCTAATTCAAGAAGGTCCATGAGCCAAACGATTCTGTGAGCTCTGGACTCGTCGAGCCTGTATGTTAGTCAGTCCTTTGGGATCACTAGAGTAGTACTTACCAGTGGAGGATGAATTTGTCTTGTGCCATGATTGTTGCTGTGGAAAAGACGTGCCGATCCACCGGTTTTATAGCTGATTTATCAAGCGCTGACTAAGCTTACATGTGCAAGAATCTCAATCTCGGACAAAGGCCATTCACGGCGGCTAAACAGGGTCGGTGGCAACACAGCCCTTCTTACGTCAGCGCAAATGAAACGATCACAACAATAATTGCGTTCAAGTGAAAAATGGAGGTCAAATTGGATTGCACAAATAGTGCTGGTCTCAGTAAAGTCCCAGACCTCAATCTCTCTAAAAAAATGCGCAAACCCGGAATCGAACCGGGGGCCCAACGATGGCAACGTTGGATTTTACCACTAAACCATTTGCGCAAGAAAGCTCCGCGACGGGGAATTGAACCCCGGTCTACCGCGCGACAAGCGGTAATTCTAGCCACTAAACTATCACGGATGTTTGTTGAAGTAGATCTGAAGGCATGGGTAGTCGAGAAGACTGGTGTAGAAGTAAGGCGGTCCCTTCGCTGTCTACATCGTAGTTCAAGCAAGCCTGTTGAAAGGACTTGGACAGGATTGTTCGGGTCTTGAACTCTATTTGGCCCTCATGCAGAGAACAGCCTTGCTATAGTGCTAAAAAATTATCTAATAGTTAACGTTAGAATCGTTCGTATTTTAGTGCGCTTAGTAATCTTTTGCGGAGATATTCACTACAGCCGCATAGTCATCCACGTTGTGAACTATGATCGTTTCTCTATTGATAAGCTATATACCAGATTCGTAAATACATAGACCAGCGTCTTCCTTCCCCTCAATGTACCCCTCTTTATCCTCGGTAAGAAAGACAACAAGAGTCAATCCCCTCTGTTTCTTCCTCGGTAAGTCAGAACAAGAGCCTCATACTCCACTTCAAATACTCCTCGGTTCTCGTGTACCCCCCTCAGAAGCTCATGAGTTCTCTCCCACGCGGTTGCTGATGAGTCCTCTCCTCAGTTGGTCATGAGTCCTCCTCAGTTGGTCATCAGTCTTCTCCGTTCTTCATTCCCTGCTACCTTTCCTCCCTACTTTTTCTTGCCGAAGAAGCCCTTCTTCTTTGGCTTCGAAGGCTCCGCGATATTCCCCAATGGTGCACCAGTTGTCTCTGGGACCGCCATGGAGATACTAAGAGCAGGGGCCTCTTCCTCGTTCGTCTTTGGAGTATCATAAGTCTGAGTGCTCGAGCCCAGCAGCATGTTTTGTGCTGGAGGCTGCAAAAAGTTTTGTCCGCTCGCCGAAACTGAACGCTGCTGCATTGGTGGAGACGTAGGGCCAGAAACAGGACCCACAGACCGGTGTTTTTGCATCTGACCAGGCTGTGGCATACCACCTCTGCCTCCCATATCCATACCATCGATGTTACCGCTCATGGACATTGGGAACGCAGACCTTCTGTTCTGCTTCTTAGGATTAGCCTTGAAACGCAGCTCGAGGAATGGATCTATTGGAGCCGCATTGTTGAAAGAAGGAAGATTCGACTGCTGCATGCCTCCCATATCGTAGTAGCTGGTAGCAGATGGAACACGACGTGGTCCCGGTTGTTGCTGTTGCTGGTAGCGGTTGACATTCGACAGCATGCTGTCACGATGTTCCTGTCCGCGCAAGTATGGTGGAAATTGTCCCGCAGGCATTCCAGTAGATGGAAGCCCATGTGGTGGAAGTTGGTCCATGTTGCTTGAGTAGCTGCTATTTTTCGGTATTGGTGCTCTGCCGTTAGGCATTCCATTCACGTTACCATTAGGATAGTTGTGGTAGTTTGGATTGCCATTCGGAAAGTTTCCATTCCCATTAAAGTAACCATTGCTGCCATTGTGATTACCATTCTGGTACGGCTGGTTCTGTGGGTTGAAGTTGGGGTTATACCCTCCTGGCTGACCATTTCCATTGAATTGCTGGTGTGGTGGAAATTGCTGTTGGTGTTGCTGTGGTGGGAACTGCTGTTGATGTTGCTGTGGAGTCTGTTGCGGAGTCTGTTGCGGAGTCTGTTGAGGAGTCTGTCCAAATTGCTGCTGCTGTTGCTGTGGAGTCTGCTGTGGAGGCATTCTTTCTGCGTATTGCTGACCAGGCGACTCTTTACTCTTCTCAGATTGCCTTGGCAGATCATTGTACACCACTATTCCCGCGAACTCTTCGAAGTTTGCACCAGATTGTGGCGATGCCATCATCTTAGCATGGTCGGTAGTTCTTTCTCTACTTCCAGAGCTCGACCGTGTTCTAGCACGCGCTTGTTCTCTGAGACGAGCTTCCTGAAGGCTAGCTTCTTCCTTTGCAGCTCTCAACTTGTCATCCGCTTGTGCTTGTGTAGATCTGGCCTGAGCGAGCTTTTCCTCAGCTTGGGCCTGTGAAGCCTTTGCCTGCGCGAGCTTTTCATCAGCCGCAGCTTGTGCAGCTCTGGCATTCTCTGCCATCTGCTCTGCCTGTTGCATCTTTTGCAGCGCGGCAGCCAAGCGGTCGTCTATCGCCCTTGCATTTGCATTCAGCTCGTTCACACGTGTGGCAGCCGCACCAAGCTGCAGCTCGGCTTCTGTGATCTGAAGTAGAATCGCCTGGAGCTTGGTGTCCTTGGCCGCCACATCCTCTTCAAGACGTGAGTCCTGGTCGTAGCGCTGCTTGAGCCTCTCTTCGAGCTGGTTCAACTCTTCGCGACGACGCTGCACATCGGCATCGGAAGAAATGCTCAAATCCTGCATTTTTGGTTCGCGAGTCTCTCCGACTCTCTGGAAAAAGAGCGACTTGCCCTCCTTGTTGATCTTCACAAGCTGGCACATGATCGAGTAGAGATTCTCCAAGTACGGTGTTCTGATGCCATGGTCGTCACCGAGGAGAATCGGCTGTAATAACAAGAGATCAGTCTCTGAATCATGTCTGTGGTAGAAACTGTAGAAGAGCTTGTTAGCATGGAAATACTCTGGGAATTGTCCCGAAACTGCGGCACCCTTGTATGTGTTGATCTCATTCTGGATCAAGTTGCCTTCACTTTCGTAACCCTTGACCAACTTACAGTCCATTTTCTTGATGATGCGGAACAACTCGTTGATGAGTCCCGTCACCAACGGCTTACACAAGATCTGCTGCGTGAGCTTTGTCGGGGTGTCGGCCTCAAATACCACCGATAACAGGTGAAACACGATGGCAGGAACAGCCAACTTCCATTGGTATGTCATGAACTCCTTGGGGTTGAGTGTCTTGATTACACTCACACTACCTGCTGATCTGGTGTTCTGTACAGCTGACCACAACTTGGTGAAGCGCTGGTAGTTGCGGTTGCTCTGGATGACCTTTGCATCTCCCAGAGAGGTACCAAGGTACACTCTGGGCTCATGGGGACACCTATTGACGAAAGCGTAGGTGCTTGCTGCAACGGGCCTTATGTCAAGTTCATTCATGATGGAGATCACAGAACAAGACACTCCTTTGGGCATGCTGAGCAGTACAAACGGTTCAAGGTTGACAAAGTGGGTACATTCCAAAACCAAGAGAGTGTCGTTGTTCAAAAATGGAGCTGCCTCCGCCACCAAAGCCTGGATCATCTGTAGCTGGGTGCATGCTATGATCACCACATCAAAGTGCTGTGGGGTCACTCGCGAGAGTTGTTGGTACACATGGTTGGGGCGGTAGCGGTACTCCTGAGAAGACAGCTTGAATATGAAGTCGTTGCGGGCACGTTTGCTCACCACCGTGACGTCTGCGGAGCGAGTCTCTTGCAACTTCCACGCATAGAAAAATAGGTTAGGGCTAGACCCAACTGATAGGTTAGTATGTGTGAGGGCAAACCTTGTACACACCGGTACATACTTGTTAACACCAGAACCGACATCGTTGGGTATCGGCTGGATAATGATGGGAGTTTGTTGTTGGATGAAAAAAGGGTGCAAAACCCACAAAATGTTGTTGCACGGTAGGGGCTACAAATTGGCCAGAAGCACGCTGATTTCCGCAAATGCGAGCATCACCGAGGAAATGACCTCAGGCGACTACAAAGGGCTGAGGTTGGTGTATCGACAACGAGGCTCTACACACAGTATACTGGGTTGGGTCTACTAGCGAGGCTAAGCTTGCTTTCTTTTTTTTGCTGCTCCGTGCTCTTGGGCCGGAACTTCCGTTGCTGCTTGTACCTGAGCTTAGTAACAAATGGTTTTGTTCTGCTGCTCCAATGCTGTTGAAGTTGCCAGGGTGGAGTATCGGGCTGTGCAAATAGAGTTTGCAGTTGTGAGCCTCTATTAAAAGAAATCCCAGATCTACTTTTCGTGTAGGCGGTTTCATGCGGAAATGAACTACCCAGAACGGGCCAGCCTCACTGTCACTGTCTTATCTCACCTCTTCTATGAGATACGGTTGAGATTGCCGGGCACCTCGACAGACGAAACTTTGATCGGCTCGGAACAAAATTAATTCCGGATATAATTGGAATTTCGAGGTACAGTCACAAGAGCAAGTGAAGAGAGCAATTAACTCGCCGCAGCAGCTTATCGATTAAACAGTATATCTCCATTCATCCAATATCATTCCCCTTTCTCTCACCTCACTTCCCCTACTCCTCCCACCTAACTCCCTACTCCTCCCTACTCCTCCGTCCTCACTCCTCTTCTATTGTTGTCTGATCCTACTGGTTTTGGAAATTAAACGTGCAGGACCTCCGAAAGGGGCACAGATATGACTGGATGGGTGTTGCTTAAAATAGACTTTCTAGACGGAACATACGGCCTTCAACTCTATCCTACTTTACGCTCAACCTTGTGCCATACTCTCTAACTCTATCTACCGTGTTTCATTGATAATCATATCTTTGCAGTTTGACATTTCCTGCAGGTACTGACGTCCTGTGTGTGATCGGAGACATGCAGCAACAGAACTACAAACCCACGGACACTACCATGAAATAAGCGATACCAAGAATACTTTGACATGACCCAGAACATAACCCAGAACATAACCCAAACCCCCAGTACATAACCCAGAAACCAGTACATAACCCAAAACCCAGAACATAACCCAGAACCCAGTACATAACCCAAAAAAACAGTACATAACCCAGTACATAACCCAGTACATAACCCAGTACATAACCTATTGACATAAAGAATGAACATAACCAATGACAACTCAATAAGCACATGCTAGTAACTCAACTTACAACTCGTATAAATTCTTAAACTACCCCATCTCAGCCTACTTCAATCATTCTTTCCTTCTCCTTCATTCTCTTATTGATACCTCTTTTCGTTTCCCTCTTTCCTATCCTGCATATGGCCCCTATAAAAGGCATCTGGAGGGTGAAATTTTTTCTTCACTATCCGTCCCAGTAGCGTCGTTCAGACTGGCAGTGTTTGAACTTGATAGCCGCTGGATACACTGCGTGTGGGTGGCGTATGCATTGTGCTGCACCACCCTGCTGTGTGTTTGCACGGATAGCAGAGTAATGGGAAGGGTGTATCTCCGTTTGATGAGGACACAATGAGTCTTTCGGTCATGATCCCTTTGACATTAGTAGAATAACGAGGAAAAGAGGATGAGGGGATGATGAGAGTAGATGAGGTAAGGGGATAGTTGGGAGGCTCTCCAACTCTCATAACTCACTATTCAATAATCAATTTGATAAACTATTAATCCTCACTAACTCTTCACTCAATCTTTCATTACCTTATTGATATTTATTCAGTATCCTTATTCACTATCCTTTATTCATCCTTATTCCTCCTTATTCATCTTTATTCATCTTTATTCATCCTTATTCATCCTTATTCATCTTTATTCATCTTTATTCAACCTTCATTAACTATCATTTATTTTCCTTACTGATTTTATTATACGCGTAATTATGCGCGGTCAATTGATCCTCATTGAAGGCCTCGACCGGTCTGGTAAATCCACCCAAGCAGAGATCCTCCGCGAACGCCTCGATGGCAAGCTCGTCAAGTTCCCCGACCGCACAACCCGAATTGGTCAGCTCATCAACGCGTACTTGACGGATCGCACTGTGGATATGGATGATCACGCGTTGCACCTCTTGTTCCAGGCGAATAGGTGGGAGCTCAAGGCGGAGATTGAGCGGTTACTAGACTCCGGCACGTTTGTGGTTCTTGACCGGTACTTCTACTCTGGTTTGGCGTACACTTTGGCCAAGAAGACCATTGAGGACATGTCGTGGTTGTATGCTGCGGAGGTGGGATTACCAGAGCCAGACCTCACGATTTTCCTCAGTTTGAGCATGAAGGCCATCCACTCGCGCTCGGGGTTCGGCGACGAGCGCTACGAGAACGTCAAGTTCCAGACCCAGGTCAAGGCTCGCTTTTTGAATGTGCTCGCAGACAAGGGCACGAACGTTCACATCTTGGAGGTGGAAAACGATTCCATAGAGGTCGTTTCCCAGAAGATATGGGATTTGGTGGAGCGTGAGGGTAAGGGTGTTTGTATAGATAAACCAATTGGGTATTTGAGAGAGGGTAAGGAGGAAACTAAGGATGATGATTTGGTAAATGAAGTTGATGGAAAGGTGAATGGGATGACTATCGGTAAATAGAGATGAATGTTGAAAATGAGCAATTGTAGGTATTAGGGATTGTAAGTTTGGTGTTTTCAGGGTATTGGTGATGATATTGCTGAAGGTGTTCAGTTCTTATGTTATTGAGGTTATGTTGTCAGTGTTCTTATGTCATTGCTCTTATGTGAAATTATATGTTATCAGTATTCTTACGTTATCGGTGTTCCTACTTTATCACCGTTCCTACTTTATCACCGTTCCTACTTTATCACCGTTCCTACTTTATCACCGTTCTTACTTTATCACCGTTCTTACTTTATCACCATTCTTACTTTATCACCGTTCTATTGTCCTTACGTATTAGATATCTTATTATCCATGTTCTTATCATTCTACTCTCCCTTACTCAATCCAACCCATCCAAATATGCTAATCGGTCCAAGATCTTCTTCTTCAGGATCTCCTGTAACTCGCCCCCCAAGTATATCTCGTCCAAAATGGCGTACAACTTGTAGAAGTTAAACACCAAGTCCAACTCGCACACGTTGTCGAAATACGTGTCCAAGATCTCCACAAAGAAGTGGAGCGACTCGAGGTACGATAGCTCCGAGTCTGCCAAATCAATCAGCGTTATGAAATAAAGCCCGGCGTACCGCCTATACACCAACTTGACCTGCTGGTACTCCACAAAGTTGGACTGGTACTTGGTGTCTCGCGAACTTATGAGTCGGTGTATCTCCAGTATATACCGCTGTTTATCCTGCTGTGTGTAGTTGGCATTGAACCACTTGACAAGACGGGCCTTGCCCTGCCGGTTGAGGACCAAGATGAAGTGGATTGCCATGATTGAAAAAAGTAAAGTTGAGAATATTTGTGTATAAGGATTAAAAACCTCAATAGCTGATTGAATTGCAGCTGATTGAATTGCAGCTGATTGAATTGCAGCTGATTGAATTGCAGCTGATTGAATTGCAGCTGATTCTGAATACTACAAGAAACGAAGAAACCTTTATCAAGATACGTCTATTAAGAAACGTCTATTAAGAAACTTCTACTAATTGGAATTTCTACAAATACTACAGTCCTACAACTACTTGTGAATACTACTGATATCTAAAATCACCACCACATACTTAACATTTCCTTTCACTACTTCCCTACCACATGTCTTCAGACGACTCTTACAAACAGTTTGAAATCAAAGAAGGTCTCATCTTTCTCATTGAGATCACACCGGATATTCTTGCCACGCGTAAAGACCTCGATGGTGGATGCCAGCTCTTTGAGATTCTCCGCGCCATTAACGAGTTGATGTCTGACTTGGTCATCACCATGAAAGGCACCGGTGTTGGTATCTACTTCTACAACTTGAGTGCCGTCAGTGAGAGTAAAGCCCATGTTAAACCAGTCTTAAGAAGAGCAGGTCTCTACAAGCTCTTTTCAATGAGTAACCTCAACACCACCAACATGAAGCTCTTGAGTGACATCATTGTGGATGTGGAGACTAAAACGCGAGAAATTGGCGACTTGTTTCAATATCAGGCGCCGTCGACAAACAACCTTCCGAGCATCTTGGGGAAGATCCTCGATGAATTCATGGCAAAACCCTACTTCAATGTGCGCAAGTGCATGTGGTTCACGTCCAGTGACGAGCCGTATTCTGACAATGACACATATGTTGCGATCAGACGCGTAATTGACGACTTCTACAGCTACGGCTACATGGTTAACCCGGTGTTTCTTGCGCAAACTGGAAAGAAGTTCGAGATGAGCAAATACCGTGATCTTTTCCTCAACACCAACTACATGAGCAGCAAAGACGCTCCGAAGTTCAAGGGCTACAAGAAAGACCTGCCTGTGTTCAACACCCAACTCAATACCCAAATCCGTGCGAGTATCATGAGAATAAAAGAGGTCCGCAGACAACAGTTCTCGTGCAACCTAGTGCTCAGCGATGGGCCTGGAATCAGCGGTGCGTTCGGGTGTTCAGTTCGTGGATATACCCTCTATCAATCGGAGCGTTTGAAGACAGACTTGCACTTGTACAGCGAGCGTGATACCTTGAAGAAGGTGTATTTGGACTCGAAAATAGTGGCGGACGGAGAGGAGATCAAATCGGAAGACACAAAACGAGGGTTCAATGTTCCCGGCGACGTGATTGTGGTGAATGACGATGTGGTGAAGTTCATGAACTGTTATGTTTTTGATAATAAGGGTGACAGTGAGAATGATGAAAATGATGAGAATGATGAAAATGATGAAAATGATGAAAATGATGAAAATGATGAAAATGATACCTCCCTTTCATACCCTGCTTACCTCAAGCTTCTTGGGTTTCGGTCAATCACGACATTCACTCCCGTCTACAACTCGTCTCCACCTCGTTTCATAACGGTTGACTTCGATGATGGTCAGGGAACTGAGTCTGGAGGATACACACGCTCTGCACGGACGTTTGCATCGCTTTACCAATCGTGTGTCAAGTTGGAAAAGTACGCAGTGGTGTTTGGATGCACCAAGAAGAACAGCAAGCCGTCGTTGTACCTGTTGGTTCCTACCACGGGCAACTTACCACAAGGATTTTTGCTTGTGAGGATGCCATGGCTCGATGACGTGAGGCTGCTTCCTGTATCTTTCGGTCAAGAGTTATTTTTCCACGATACCGAGGAACTGTTGGATGCCAACGAGGACCTCCAACGGGTGTGGGGGGCGTACACCGAGCTCTTCAGCCAGTTTTTCGTCAAGAAGTATGTTCCGGGGGATAACCCAAACCCGACACTCAACCACTTTTACGAGGTTGTGAAGCATGAGTTGTTACAGATTGACTACGAGGAGAAGGGGGAGGCTGCGGGAGATGCTAGTGTGAGGCGGCTCGAAGAGCTCCATGGGCGTATGAAAAAGATTGGGATGGGACAAGTAGAGGAGGTCCACAGGGTATTGACGGAATACCAGGACCGTTTTGGTACGGTTGAGGAGCCTCCTGCAAAGAAGCCCAAGATAGAGGTTCGAGACGTGGATGTGCAGGTCGCATACGAGAACGGGACGTTATCGAAGATGACTGTTGCTCAATTGAAGCTGTACTTGCGGTCCAAGGGAATCGAGGGGGGCTCAAAGAAGGCTGAATTTGTGGAGATGGTTGGGAAGGTGATTGAAAAGGAAAGACAGTGAAGAAGAGATGATTAAGGTGAATGGTAAGAGATAAGTAGATATGAGGATTGGGAAAAAAAGGAAAATAGTTTGGAGAGTCAAGAGGTTTAATAAGATAGATGATTGTCAATATAAATTGGAAACACCATGGATCTGAATTGATAACTATACACTTATAATTGGCTTGTAGATTTGACAATCCTTATATGGAGGATGTGAAAAGAAATATTGCAAAAGATGACAAAAGGTTTGTAAAGGGATATGCTGATCACAAAGTTAAGAAGGGATAGGGTGATAATAGGGTTTTGGTGATATAGTCAATTGAACGTTATACTAAAGTTGATAAAGGTGCATTTAAATAAAGGCTCAATACTCCTTGGTTCTCTTCTCATCTAACTCTCGGTTCGAGGTGCTGAACATATTCCCAGTTTGTGACCGTTGAGATCACCACCAGCCAATCAAACACTGGTTGTTTACGACATCATCGGAATGTGACACCTGCGTGCGCAAGTTAATTGTATACTTGCTAAGCCAGGGTCCTAAAAGAAAGGAAAGGGATAACCGATAATATATAGAAATGGGACGATTTGTAAGATGCTGTTGGATTCTGCAGGACTCAGTAGGACACTGCGGGATACTGCGGAATACTGTGAAATGGATAACACGACCCTTTGATAACACTTCCTATACTTCCTCTATCAATTTGAAATATCAGTGCTGCAATTTTCCTATGATGTAATCATCTAAACTTTATCCGACCTGCATGAGAACGATTTTGCTAATGTGGGGCTTAGTCTGTGGAATGACGTTGTCCGAAGATTGCCAACGTGAGGGTCCAAGGAGATAGTATGATCGGCATGGGGTGTTCAAGAAGTTAGGGGTTGACTCGCCAACAATGTAGCCTATTTGATCGGTTTTATTACAATTTTACCTGTTTGATCGGTTCTACGATCATTTGTATCTTTCATGTGCATAGCTTTCGATCGTCCTATATTTCTTGGAGATGTTCATGCTTACAAATCTTTCTCCATTTTTACTCACCTGACTGATCTGTGTTCACGGACATTTCGCTTCCGCCTTTGTGTCCAGGACTTACCGGATGGTGATATCGGGCCAAGACCACCATGGCCAAGCCCAGCAGTGTGGAGTGGCCAAGACAAGTTGTGGCCAAGACGGCCAGAGTCCCCTCAATATTCCAGTAGACAGGGCTACTAATTGTATTGCTCGTCTGGAGCCCCGCAAAAAACGCGTGGAACCCAGCAAGATAAGAGAGCAATAGCAGAACCAGTCATGGTGAATGACATGTAATGGCAGTACGAGCTGAGTATGTGGTATTAGCAATGTAAGAGATATGTAGGAACAGTAAGAGTTGGTGTTGCATTGAAAAAGTTTGCAATTTGTAGGAGTGAAATTTTGCCAATGTCTTGGTGTAGTTGGATTTTGGTGAGTGCAAACTGGATTCCGAGCGCAACCACTATAGGAGAAAGCTCAACATATACGCGAAATGCATCTCGGAACACACCCGATGTCACTAGCACTGGGGGTACAGGTTTTCCGCGTTGTTCGGCAAGCCTACATTTAAGCCCGGTGTCACACGTCCTACACCAAAAAAAGCAATAATACGGGGAACGCTCCGATATCACCGTTTCATGACTGCCAGATATATATATATCCACGAAAGTAAACAAAATTAAACGCCACCAATATGAAGGGAGACAAGAAGATCGATGGACTTCAAAGGAACTCAGCCAACGTGCTGCCAGAATGTCAAGTTCCTGCTTACAATACCATAAATCATCGGATCAATTCCCCCGCAAATTGTGAACCAACACTCCCACCACCATATACAAAACCCACAGACTCGCTACCAGGATACACACCCTCACTTCTCCTTAACGGAGTAGCACTTCTCAAGACTGAGTTTCTGTCACCATTCCATGTCAACAAAGACCGTTCGTGGAAGCCAGTGGTTCTTGAGCTCAACCTGACTCAATTGAACATTTACGAGTTGAATGTGGATAGAAAGTGCATGGACGTGATTTTGGCGCTCTACAACGAGGTGAACTTTGTTCTGCAAACACAGCAGACAGAAGTGGACGACTTGGGCAGCGATGAAGACGGAGACTTTGGAGTGGCTGATCTCAACTATGACCAGCAGTGCTCATACGGTCAGACCCGCATGGACAAATTCAAGCAGAAGCATAAGCAATCGAAACTCGCACGCAAATTGAATGCCTTGCCAAAGTACTACAACTCATTGAAAGACAACAACATGCTCTTTGAACCTCTGCAGGCTGAGCATCCAGCCAAGGGTTCCTTGGTGCAATCTTTCACATTATCCAGTATGCAGGCCGGAGTGGCACCAAGTGTGGGGTCGAAG
This sequence comes from Kodamaea leandrae, assembly GCA_030564445.1. Taxonomy (NCBI): domain Eukaryota; kingdom Fungi; phylum Ascomycota; class Pichiomycetes; order Serinales; family Debaryomycetaceae; genus Kodamaea; species Kodamaea leandrae. The sequence continues at coordinate 313,475 of JAJLUV010000013.1, read as the reverse complement.
GACGAGCAGGTTCTCGCGCATATTCGGTACAGAAACACGCTTCGCGTTCGGGTAGAGTACAAGCAGCTTCTCTTGCAGATGTGGTCTTTCCACGGAATGGTTGAGTGGTTCCGTTCACTCATGGTGGGGAAGGATTTGAGTGTTCCCCTCGAACTTCGTAGGGAGACGCGCATGAAGTCGATCCCCAACCGCCGCAGTGACGTAGACAGGCTCCTTGCCAACGCGGCAGAGCAACGCCAGTGCATTTACGACGAGAAGTCTGAGCTGAGAATGCGTTCTCGGTGCTCAATAAGTCTGGAGAGCCTGGGATGTCTGGAGAGCCTGGGGTGTCTGGAAAGCCTGGTGTTTTCCGCCGCCTCTGATAGCACAAGAGCGACATCTTTTGCCGAGAGCAGAAGGTCGTCTTGTGGAAGGGTATCAAGAGACCCTTTGCATACATCATTTGATTTTGGATACACAACAACCACCATCAACAAGCACAGCTTCTACCTGATGGAGAATTGGGAGCTGAGTGCTGAGAAGCAGTATATTTCTAACTGTGTTCCACGGCTCAACTCGTTTGAGAAGTGGCACGGACGTGAGATGACCATCTCGAACTTTGAGCATTTCTTGGGCAAGAAGCAGACCAAGGAGGACAAGGAGTTATTGATTGAGTGCGGGCACTTGGAGAAGATGGTGAATAGCATAGCGAAGGGAGATGGTGAGTGCAGGAGATTTCTCGTTCACACGAGCGGGTTTGTGAGTGTGTTATAGATATAGACAGGAGAGTTGAAAGATGTAGAATGCTTAGAGAGTACTGAATAGACAAGGCATCAATACAGGATTAAAAGATATCACCTTTTACAGCCCACGACTGAACAGAAAGAATTACGTTGCATATTCCGAGATCGATTTACTTCGCCTCATGTATAGTCAAGCTTACTAATTTGAACTATGATCTTGACCTTACTAATTTTTACCTAATCGATGGCTCCAAAATTTCTTATCATGTTCCATTTTCGTAAACGGAAATACGAGGTGGGGAAAAGCGAAAAGTCCGAGTTTTCTTGTTGGCGATCGCATTTTAACCCAGTGTGGGAGAGCACAAAAACGAGCATGGAATAGTTGGATAGTAGGATAGTTGGAATTGTACAGTGTGAGATATGACGTTTGTTGTGTCGTTAGAGTGTGTCGTGTTGGTAGTCGTTTGTTGAGCATATGGAAGAATCACCGGGGAAAACAATTACCAATTACCTTCCATTCTATTTCCATTGCATTTCCATTGTATTTCCACTCTTTATTCTACTTCTAATCCCCTTCTACTCTAATCCACTCCTCCATTACTATACTTCAACCCTACCTCCTCGATTTATCAACGGTTAATTTTTTGGATCTGCAGTTTTCACTAAATTTTCCAAATATTTGGTCCAGTGAAAAATGGATCTGCTGTTTTTGGTGTGGCATAACCACCACATTCACACCCTCTTTCATCTGGCCATCCACAAGCTTAACTATTTGCAAACTTCCCTATATTACAGCCTGTCTAACAACCTGCTCATAAACCTACTAATCCTACCTCTTCCTATCCTCAAATCTACTGATCTACCCACCTTCCACAATTTCTCCTTCCTGCATATATTCCTGCCACCGTAGCCAACAGAGATCAAATCGTGAATTTTTTTCAAACCAGACCACTCCGTGACTCTACTCGTTCTCCTGCTGCTTTCATAGCATTGCCCATCAATATGCTCACTCCTGCTGAAATTATCGCCGCCCGCCACAACGGTATTTCCCTCGATTCCGTTCCAAGCCCTGCTCCGTCCGCCCCAACCACTGCTGGCACTGAGTCCACCCAGACCTCGATTAGTGACGAAACCGCATTCCCAACTTTGGGAGGTGGCAAAACCTCGTCGCCATCGCCAGCCACTCCATTGTGGGGTCCTTCCATGCAGACTCCTGCCAGAAAGGTTCCAAAGTCCAATGGTGCTAACGGCAATGGCCACGCTGCCAATGGGTCTGAGGTTGTGTCTGAAGAGTCTGAACAAGAATCCGACACTTCTGCTCCTCAGCGTGTCTTTGCCACTCCTGCCCTCAGTTCCAACCGCAGCTCCACCCCAGTGAAGTCCGTCCCTAACAAGTTCAAGACCTCCACTATCCAGGAGGCGTTCTCGTTGGATGTCCAGGACCAGTTGAACGTTGCCAAGCCCGAGTTTATCAAGATCTTGACCGCTGTCAAGACCGAGACCAAGACCAGTATCGAATGTACCACCTCCCAGCACATCAAGAAGAGAACCTTCTTGATTACTGGTAAGGCTGAGGATGTCAAGTTGGCTAAGCGTCTTGTTATCAAGAAGTTGACCAAGCCTGTTGTCGTTGTCTTCACCGCCCCTGCCAAGCTCAGATCTCGTATCATTGGTCCTCAGGGTAAGAACTTGAAGCCAATCATTGCTCAGAATGAGGTCCGTATCGACATTGGTAACGAGGAGGAGTCTGACGACAAGGAGTCTGAGGACGACGAGGACGACATCTTTGCCAAGTCCATCAAGATCACCATCGAGGGTGATGTTGAGGGTTGCAAGCACGCAAAGTCCCAGATCTTGGCTATTGTTAAGGAGGAAACTAAGAACTTGTCTACCAAGATCCCTGTTGATGAGGATGTCAAGCCATTTGTTGGTGATGCCATTTCCCCAATTATCTCTCAGTACCCAGAGATGGATGTTCTGGTTCCAGACTACAAGTCTGCAAGCAACCGTATTGTTCTTGTTGGTGCTCGTGAGGACGTCTTGGAAGCAAAGCAACAGATCAGACTGGCCATTGCGGCATTGGCCACCAAGATCACTTCTGTCGAGGTTCCTATTCCAGCTTTGAAGCACCAGTTCCTTCCTGTGGACGCCATTTTGCAGTCTCACCAGGTGTTGATCAAGTTGCCTGTTGACGGAGAGACCAACGTCACCTTTGTTGGTGAGAAGAAGAAGATTGCCTCTGCTCAAGAGGAAGCCAGAAAGCAGACCTCGCAGTACAAGGTCGAGGTTTTGGACATGAGCAAGGCCCACAGAGGTAACTTGGCTCATGTTAGAGCCGTTGCTCAGTACTTGGAGCAGAAGAACTTCTTCAAGGGTCTTGCCCAAGAGTTCTCCATTGGTGTGAACGCTCCAAAGGTCGACGTCGAGGCCACCACCATTCCTATCGAGCTTGTTTCCAAGGCTGATGAGGCTGAGCAGGTCAAGGCTGTCAAGAGAGCTATTGTGAACCAGGTCAACAAGATCACTCCAGACCAGACCAAGGTTGTTTCTGACATTGACGAGTTCTTGATCAAGCAGGTCCCAAGTACTATCGATGATATTGCTAAGGAGAACAAGGTCGACTATGTTGTCGTTGGCAACACCATCACACTTTTCAGTGAAGAGGGCTCTGACGACTTTGACTTTGTTGACAACTCCGGTGCTTTCGAGAAGGTCGACAAGGCATTGGACAAATTGCGTGCATTGGCAGCAGACCTCAAGTCTGCCGTTTTGGCTGTGCCAGGCGCCGAGCAGCACAACATCTCCGGTCCAAACAACACTACTTTGAAGGCTATTTTGGCCGACGTGACCCCAGACTCTGTCACCATCAAGTTGCACCACCCATCCAAGGATGAGGTAACCGTGCATGGTCTCAAGTCCGAGGTTGAGAAGGTTCAGAAGGAAATTGAAGAAGTGTTGAGCGACGCGAAGGAGCACAAGGATGGCTACAAGGACACCGTCAGCGTTCCATCGAATGTGTTGTCGCGTTTGATCGGTAAGGCCGGTGCCAGCATGAACGCATTGCGCCAGGAGTTTGGTGTTAAGGTCGATGTTGCCGAGGAAGAAGAGTCCAAGGCTGAGATTTCTATGAGCGGAATCAAGAGAAACGTCGAACAGGCCAAGCAGCGCATCCAGCAACTCAGCAAGAAGTGGGCTGATGAGACCTTGGTCAGACTCCGTGTGGAGAACCAGTACCACAGAAGAATGATTGGTGCAGGTGGTATATACATCAACAGATTGCAGGACAAGTACAACGTCAAGATCAGATTCCCATCTGCCGACGCCCTGAACGTTGGAAGCTACTCCGACCTGCCAAAGAGCAAGGACGAAGTTACCATCAAGGGACCTTCCAAGGGTGTTTCCAAGGCCGAGGAGGAGTTGAAGGAGTTGTTGAAATACGAGATGGAGAACGGTTTCAAGCAGGTTGTCCAGGTCAGCACTAAGGCCATTGCCCGTGTCATTGGTAAGAACGGAGAGACTATCAACGACATTGCTGACGGTTCTGGTGTTGAGTACACTTTCAAGAAGGGTACCAACGAGAAGGAATTGGGATACGCCGAGGTTGAGTTGACCGGTTCCAAGTCTGCATTGAAGGAGGCTGCTGCCAAGATCAACGCCATTGTTGCTGAGGTCGAGAGCTTTGTGAGCTCTAGCGTCCATGTTCCACGTAAGTACCACCGTGAGCTCATTGGCTCCGGTGGTAGAAACATGAAGGAGATCATCTCCAAGGCCGGTGGTGATGCCCTTCCAAGAAACAAGCAGCACCGTTTGTTGAACATTCCAAACGAAAACTCGGACTCTGAGGATGTCACTTGTGAGGGAGACAAGTCCATTGTTGACAAGATTGTCGAGCAGATCAAGGCTTTCGTTGCACACAGAGAGGCCACTGTCGAAGAGGACTACGACTTGGCCAAGGAGAAGCACCGTTTCATCGTTGGTCCAGGAGGTTCCATCAGACACTCGTTGCAGGACGAATTCGATGCTTCCATCGAGATCCCAAGACCAAACGACGAGTCGACCATCGTCAAGTTGGCTGCTCTCCCAGAAAAGTTGGAGGCATTGAAGGCCAAGATTGCTGAGTTGACCAAGGACGACTGGAAGGTCCAGCTCGACATCCCCGAGCATTTGCATGCGTTGGTTTCGGAGCGCGGTGCCATCTTCAACAAGTTGCAGAGCGACTTTGGTGTGGAGGTTGCACACGGTAACTTCACCAGAAAGGCATCTAAGTTGTCATCTGCTCCGATTCCTGTCCCTCCTAGCAACGCCACCCCTGAGGATGGTGCTGCTATTCTCTTCACTATCTCTGCTAAGGAGCCAGTTGCTGAGTCTGGTGAGACCATTCCATGGAGATTGAAGGGAGACAAGGCTGAGAAGGCCGCTACTTTGATCAAGAAGCGTTTGGCGAACGCCGAGCAGGCTACTAGCAACGGTTGGTTCTACGCCAGCGACCCATCGGTGTTCTCCAAGATCATTGGAAACCGTGGTTCCAAGGTCAACCAGATCAGAGACAAGACGGGCACTTTCATCACCGTTCCAAGAAGCAACGACAAGTACCCGAACCTCGTGTACTTGGTGGGCACTGAGGAGAGCTTGAATGCTGCTAACAGCGAGATCAAAAAGGTGTTGGGTTAAGAAGAGATGAGTAATAAAAGTAGTTTTAGGAAAGAAATGTAGAAAAGAGTAAATGAAGGAATCTTTAAAAAGAAGGGAATGGCGTTTTCAGAATAAGGGTAGGTTCAAAAATAATTCTACGTCATTGAAGATCTCTTCTATACCGACACCTTCTATTTCTACAACTTACACTTCCTTCCTACAACTCTACTCTTTCCCATTATCCATTCCTTCTATTACTTTGCATTCCTGTACGCCTCCAACGCACGCTCCTTCGTTTCTTTGTAATCCACCACCATGCGGGGGTAACCGTTCTTCTCTGCAATCTCTGCCAGCTCCTCATCCGCATAAGGATCATGCACATTCTTCGCGTCTTGCAACTCCGGCACCCAATGTCTAATGAACTTGCCCTCTGGATCGAACTTCTTACTCTGGAGCAACGGGTTGAAGATACGGAAGTATGGCTGAGGATCCACACCCACCGACGATGCAAAACCCCAACCTCCATTGTTCAGCGCGAGGTCAAAGTCCACCAAGTGCAGAGCAAACCAGCGCTCACCGTATCTCCAATCTATCAAGAGGTTCTTCAGGAGGAAACACGCCACCATCATGCGGCATCTGTTTGGCATAGACCCTGTTGCCTGCAACTGCCGCATCAGCGCGTCGATGATGGGGTACCCTGTCTTGCCGTCACACCACTTTTGGAAAATTTCCTCGTCATGGGCCCACTGCACATCGATATAATCGAGCTGGAATGGTCTGTACATGCACACATGGGGCCAGTTTGCCAAAACGTGTCTGTAGAAGTCACGCCATGCGAGTTGACGAATGTACTCCGTACAATGAGGGTCAGAAACCTTGATGGATTTTGCGCCGAGTTCGCTCAAAGTGTAGTTGATGAGCTGGAGCGTCGACACTGTTCCCATTGCGAGATGTGGCGACATACGTGGGTATGTGTTGAGCATGTCGCGGACCTCGGTGTAGTGAAGCACATCATCCTTGAAAGATGCTCTGAAATGTTCGAGTGGGTCTTCAAGAGACGAAATCTTGTAGTGTTTGTCAAAAATCGCCTGTTGATCCTTCGAAAGTGTTTTGCTCGGTTGTGGCTGCTTGCCCCACTTCTCGAAGCCCTCTATCACCTTTTTGTCCTGCTTTGGGAAATCAGGAAGTTTTGCCTCTACCAAAACCTCGGGATGTGTCTCCAAATGTGTGAGCCATGACCGGTACCAAGGCGTGAATACTGCGTACTGTGTACCTTTTTGAGTCGCCAAGTCACCAGGCTTCACCGTGCAGGTGTGGTGGAATGGCGAGAACTTGAGGTCGGTTTCCTTCATGAGACTAATGACCACACGTAATTCATCCACCTCGTATTCGATGTTTCCGTACAAGTCCAAGACGCCGTGCTCGCCGCAGAACTCGGTGAGTGCGGGTGCGATCTGCGAACATGGGAGGTATATCAAGGGGACATTGAGTGTGGCCAAGTGTTCCTGGAGCAAGGTGAGTGCATTGTTGAAATAGGCCCATTGGAATGGGCTCATCATGTGTGCCTCGAAAACTGTGTAACTGATGGGGACGATTGCAACCAAAGGTTTACCGGTGTCAATCGACCGCTGCATAGCCGCACTCAAGGCCGGGTTGTTCTTCACACGGATATCACGGCATATGACGATTCCAATGTACGAAGAGTCTTCTGGGTGAGGTTTGTCATGTTGTTCCGCGGCGAGGCGCTCCAACTTGTGGATCGGTTTGTTCTCGTCTTTGAGGTACCGCGTGAAGTATTTGATCGGGAGATTGTGGTTATTGGGATATCCCTCCGATACGAAGTTCTCCGACTTCTTCTGCTTCTTGTTGTGCTCCTGAGTCATCTCGGCGGTGTAGCAGATGGTCGCCAGGCTCTGTTTATAAGAATCGCGGTAAAAATTTCTGGACAAACTTTGCCAGCAACCTCGACCGGAAAAAAAACGCATCTGGACCCTAACGGTGGAATTGTACGAACAAGGAAATATGTGTTACGAAAAAAATATCGGCGTTAGCAAAAGGCTGGTGGCAGTGTCTCAGTGAAAAAAGACTAAGAATCACACAAGATCGAGGCTGATGGAGTCTGGACTTTTCACTTCTGCAATTGCAATGACGATTTCGGAGCTAGAAGCAGTCGATGGACGGCTACGAGAGTGTATCTGTGTTGACGTCATGGAAGGTCTTCTAATTTGTTCTAGACAATAAAGTGAAACAGCAACTGGGCGAGAACATTTGTGTCACTTGATGGAAGAAAACGTGACAAAAAGATACGCGGGCATCCAATGTTCGCAGTTTCACCCGATTTGTAGGAGGAATGAGATCGATATCTTTAGTGTGGAGTTATGGCCGCTTTTGGTCTGGAGTTTTGTTCGCTGAAGATTTGGTCTGGGTTGATCAGGTCGATTGTGCGTTATGGACGTGTGCTATTATGTGGTATTTTGAACATTGCCGAGCTTACATGGGGTAGTACACAAAGGAAAGGTGATGTGAAGAAATCTATCAAAGAAGATATTGTTAGTGGAAGAAAGTTGGGTAGTGACAAAGTTGAGGGAAGCTTAAAGTTAATTTGGGATGATGTAAACTGTAATTTGGGCTGGTTTAACATGTAATTTGGCCGGTGTAAATTGTAATTTTTTGTAGATTTTTGCGAAAATACGGCTAAACAATAGCTGGGAAAACCTTCACAGACGTACGTCCTCGCGGGTATCTTGCACTACCGAGGAGAATAGCGAGAACGGAGAGTGACGCAGGTGGTGGTAATTACTAGGGCTGGTAAGGTTGGTTAAAAATGGGAAGATGAAATGGTAAAAGAAATTAGTGATTCAAAAGATATGAAAAATATTGAGAAAAGATGAGTAAAAATATTGAGAAATAGTGAGATATTGAGAAATAGTGAGATGTTGAGAAATAGTCAGATGTTGAGAAATAGTCAGATATTGAGAAATAGCAAGAGATATTGAGTAAAAATATTGAGTAATGGTAAGAGATATTGAGCAATAATATTGAGGGATATTCGGAAAGATTTTGAGTGTAATTGTGTAAAAGTTATCGATTTAAAAAGATTTAGTCTAATTGGTATTGATGAGGCTGAAAAATTTCTACCACGTTCAAATTATAACTGCCTGCAAGTGAATCTGCATCAAATAAAACCGAATAACTATGAATCCACAAACTTTTAACCACTATGATCTACACAATGACATACCATGATCTACCACCATGAACCATGACCTCTGAACATCACCCCTGAACAACCATCACCTCAAACTTACTCTCTATTGTTATTGAATCTTTTGTACCTTATGCACTATTCCATGCAACATTGAGCGATGTCAAAATTCAACCACTAATTATATCCTTCACAATCACACCATCGACTACAACCTTCTCTCGTAATTACTATTCCGCCACACCTCGCTGTTCACTTCCCCTCGCTTCTTTTTCCATTCGTATCGCCTCGTATACCCTTCCTACTGTGACGTTTTTGTGTCCCTGATATTTGTGTCGCCATTCACGTCAAATTTTCACATATGATCCTCCAGGGTATCCTACATTTTGTGCTACCCGTTACCGGCCCCTACCACGCACCAGCTCCACGCCCTCGGTACACCATCGACTGATAACTGATAAGCTGAAGTCCTGTCCTCCATTTGCAATTGCCCCCAATCTCATCGCGCGACATTATTTTTAGCATTCATATTGGGTAATTTTTGTCGATGGTTTAATTAATGGGCCCCGTGCATTCCAATGCATTTTCATGGATCCCAACCATCCATCGCCCTCATCGCGTCCCGAGGTACAGTGCATATTCGACTGAACGCACGCCCAGGATTTCTGCTACTCTTGTCCCCTTATCCCCCTCCTCTTATCGCCCCTCCCCTTATCGCCCCTCCTCTTACTGTCTTATCAGTTGCATCTCTCTTCTCTTTCCAAGATTTCACCTTCCAAGCTGTGGCGCCTTTTCTTAAGGCACACGACACTTCTATACGGCCTTCTGCGAACGGCTGTGGTGTCAAGGCGTTTTCTTCTTTTGCACCGGTATGTACCGATTTCGCTAGAAATTTGATCACGTGAGATTGCAAATCAAGTCTCCTTTGCTCCCGAAGCAGAAAAGGCCGCTGATTCAACAAAGCCGTCACAGAACATTGGGTGCAGAAGTGATGAAACAATGAAGGGGTATAGCACAATTAAGGAACTATGAAGACTGTTAATATAGAGGTAGGTTATAAGCAGTTTTCTAGAAATATAAGGGGTGGATAGCAACCACAAGATCCCATTAAGTTGGCGCCCAGCGATTTTGGTGTTTCCAAGACCACCTGAGAGGTTTCCACAGCCCAATTGAAATTGGATGTCTTCATTTCGCCGTGTTCAAACTGTGGATCTCTAGTGTTGCAGTGCAAAAAGAAATTCCGGAGCTGCAAAAATTTTTATGTCAGTTGCAAATATATAAGTAAGAGCACTTTTCTCATGTATCCGAACCACAAACTCCAACATGGGACTCGCTGATAGATTGACTAACTCTTCATCCGGTCAGGAGAAGAACGAAGACTCCCATACCGACAATCTTTCATACTACTCACTGGATAAGGAGGCGGCAGCTGTGGTGTCGCTTGACCACAACCAGAAGGAGATTGGATATGTCAGCGCCACCTTCTTGATGTTGAACAGAATGTTGGGTGCTGGTGTGTTTTCCACTGGATCCACCATCTTTGCATTGTCTGGTTCTGTTGGTACCTCTTTGATGATGTGGTTCGCTGGTACCATCATTGCTCTTTCTGGGTTGCTCACCTACATGGAATTGGGATCGGCCTTACCACGTAATGGTGGTGAGAAGAATTACCTCGAATACTTGTTTAACAAGCCAAAGTTCTTGGTTACTGCCATGTACTCGTCCTACGTGTTCTTCCTTGGTTGGGCTTCTGGTAACTCCATCGTCACTGGTGAGTACATCTTGAACGCTGCTGGTGTTGAGCCAGGTCAGTGGAACTCCAGAGGAATTGGTTTGGCTGTCATCACCTTTGCCTTCCTCATTAACGGTATCCACGTTAAGGCTGGTTTGTGGGTTGCCAATGCTTTGGGTATTTTCAAGGTTGCTATTGTTCTTGTCATCACCGTCACCGGCTGGGTCGCGTTGGGTGGTGGTATCAAGACTGCTAACTTCGAGCCAACCCACAACTTTACCAATGCCTTCGCTGGTGAATCGCCATCGGCCTTCGGTATTGTCAATGCTCTCTACAACGTCATCTGGTCTTACGTTGGTTACTCTAACGCCAACTACGCCCTTGGTGAGATCAAGAACCCAACAAAGGTCTTGAGAGTTGCTGCTCCTTCTGCTTTCGTTTTCCTTGGTATCATCTACATGTTTGTCAACATTGCTTACTTTGCTGTTGTTCCAAAGGAAGAGATTGCTTCTTCTGGTCGTATCTTGGCTGCTTCTTTCTTCAAGTATGCCTTTGGTGACCGTGCTGAGAAGGCCGCTTCTGTTTTCGTTGCTCTCTCTGCTTGGGGTAACGTTCTTTCTGTGATTTTCTCCCAGGGTAGAATCATCCAGTCTTTGGGTCGTGAAGGTACTCTTCCATTCCCACGTTTCTTCGGAACTTCCAAGCCTTTCAACACCCCATTTGTGGGTCTTTTCCAGCACTGGATCATTTGTATCATTACCATGTTGGCTCCTCCACCAGGTGATGCTTACAACTTTATCCTTAACTTGATTTCATACCCATTGAACGTCGTCAACACCGTTCTCGCTGGTGGTTTGTTGTACGTCTACTGGAAGAAGTACAGAGGTACTTCCACTAAGGAGTGGAAGCCTCCTATCAAGGCCAGTGTTCCTGTCATTATCTTCTTCTTCTTGTCCTCGCTCTACTTGATCGTGGCTCCTTACGTGCCACCTGTGAGAGGACAGAAGGTCTACAACTCCTTGCCATACTGGATCCACCCAGTCGTGACGTGGGGTATTTTCGGCATTGGTTTGGCTTACTGGATCGTCTGGACCAAGGTGTTGCCATACTTTGGTGGCTACACTTTGATCTCCAAGGAAGTCTTGGGTGACGACGGTTTCTGGAAGAACAAATTTTACAAGGTTGCGAACGACGGTTCCAGCAGAGACATCTCGGAAGACGAGGAAGAAATTAATCAGGAAAGTACTTAGGGTAATTAATATAGACTAGAAAAGAAAGGGATTTATGAAAAGAAAAGTAGTAAAACTTGTAAGCTGTATTAACAAAAACTTAAAAGCATTGACAGTCATTAAGTATAGGTACCTAATAAAGCTATTTTGGATACACTTCCCAAAATGTAGTTCTCCGCTTCGGGTTGTGAATTCTGACAAGAATTAATTGTGGCCCTAAAAATTGTGGAGACTTCAATTAGTTTCAACGGCATTTGTAAAACGGCAATTGTATTCATTTCCGATATGCTTGGCTAACGGCCGCACTCATCGTAAGGGGTTCATGGTGACTTGTCGGATAATCCTTGAATCACCTCTGTGGATTTCTTAAGAGTTTTCAATCCAGGCTATTGAGTTTCCAGATTCCACAGAGCAAACGTTCATTACTAATTCAGTATTCATCAGTATCCAGTATTTATTCAGTATTCAGAACTCACTCAGTGATTCAACATTCTAACATCAACCGCCCAGATCCACCTTTCCACTCTATCTTTCAGTCTTCTACACTTTTTCTCTTGATTCTATTGTACAAGGATATAACCAATATTTACAGTATGCATTAAATTCTGAACCTGTGGTCCTTGGTCGTGTGCATGGGCGACCAGATACCTCTCACGGAGTCGTTGATCGACATGACCTTGTGGTTGAACTTGAACAAGTCCTCACCACTCTGTTGGCTGTGTTCCTTGATCTTGCTGAGCACGCCTTCCACGTCCAAGTTAGCCACACTGACCTCCTTGACGGTGTCGTTGTTGTAGTGGAACTTCAAGGAAGGGTGTCCGACCTTCTTGACAACCTCAAAGTAGATGCCTGGCTTGGATGCTGCCATGTTCTTGATGGAGTTCGATGTGAGCAAAGAACGCATACCCTTGGATGATCCACCCCAGTTACAGTACTGGAGCACCACCTTGTGGCAAGGCGCAACGAAGGCACCCAATCCGTTACGTGGAACCGACAACTTAGCGATAGCTTTCACTGGCATGGTTGCAGCTTGTAGTTTACCTTGAAAATTTTCCTTGATACGGTCGTGTGTGGTAAAAATGAAAAAGTGGTTGCGAAAGAATAGTAAAGAAACAAAACATATTGAGTTTACCAATAAAGGAGTAGTGATTGGGTATACGTGAATCTTCATGTTGCCTAAAGGGATGAGAGCTTAGTTAGGAAACCTTTTTCCAGGTTCACATTTTGGTTATTGAGCGATTTGCGTGGAAATCAAGTTTTGAATATTAAGAGAATTGTGCGGAAACACCTTCTTAATGCCAAAATGCAAGTATGAGCGATGAACAGCCTGCCGACTCAACCTGCAGTCTTTATTGTGCACATTTTATAGAAGCTCTTCCTAATAGCCTCAAATTTATCCATTCTAGAATTCCATCTCATGTGGTATTCTCTTGCAAAACCCAACACAACAAGAAAAGGTCCCTTGGCCCAGTTGGTTAAGGCGTGGTGCTAATAACGCCAAGATCAGCAGTTCGATCCTGCTAGGGACCATTCTTTACTGGGCGTGTGGCGTAGTTGGTAGCGCGTACCCTTAGCATGGGTAAGGTCTCGGGTTCGATTCCTGACTCGTCCATATTTTTTAATTTTTTTGGTTGCAAGAGTGAGTCACCACCGCGGCAAAGTCCGTTCGCTGCACGGTCTTTTTTTTTTGTTTTGTTTTTGGACAATAATTTTGAAAACAGAAGCCATGTGCGAGTTTTTTTCTTCTTGCATGGAAAAATCTCTTTTGCTTTCCATTTGCGAAAATTAGCCCCAGGATCTCGCGCGCGCTTTCGATTTTTGGAGAACTGCGCTCGTCAGAAGCTGTCAGCGCGCTTCACTCTCGAGCTGAATTACCATTTTAGGTGATTGCCTTAGGCATATTCTTCACACATATATATAGTCATTTCTGCTATGAAAAGTTTTCAAGATCAATACACACGATGGACTCTGTCAACTACAAGACGTATCAGCAAGTATTGAACATTGTTGTTAACTCTGCGCTGCAGACTAACAGCAAGAAGATAAGACAGAAGAAGGACTTAGGCGTGATACTGAAGAGTGAAAAATTAGGCAAGGCAAAGGTCTCCAAGCCAAAGAAGGAAACACCAGTGGCAAAGAGAAGAACCAAGACTGGATGCTTAACTTGCCGCAAGAGAAAGAAGAAGTGTGATGAGGACAAGGTTAACGGTAAGTGCCAGGCTTGTACCAGAAACTTCTTGGAATGCTGTTGGCCGGAGGCTGCGGAGATTGAGAGCAAGTTGCCAACCCCAGCAGTTTCTCCAGTACTCTGTCCAACCTCTCCAACACAGACTCCCATCACCCCCGAACTCTCTGCAGTGCTGTCACCAAGCACTACTTACAAGAGAACTCCTATTAATGATGTTTCTGCAAAGTGCTCCATCCACGCGCTTTTAGCAAGCCCGGAGTCAGAGTACCCGAGTCCAGTGCATTCGCCAACTCCAATGGAGGACAAGGTTCAGGATATGTCTCTCGACAAAGAGACCAAGTTTATTATTACTACATTCAACAGTCACAAGGATTTGTGTCAGGTTGAGTAGGCGGTTTATGGGTTTAATTCTTTGGGTATAGGTTTTTTAGGTTGCCTCTTTGGCATTTAAATTTCATTAGAAATTTGCGGCTATTTAATGTGTAAGGTATGTAAGAGCGAAAGAACATTTGGAATATAGCTCAAAATGGAAAAGCATCGTGAGAAGGCTTGGTAATGGCTTAGTCAGCGGAAGGTACGGAAAAACTGTGAACAGGAAAAATAGAGGAGGGTATGGAAGGAAATTATGGAAGGAAATTATAGAAGAAAAATATGGAAACATAGTTGAAAATCAGAGATCTAAATCATGGTAAATCGTAGGGAACAAAAATAGGGGAACGATCTAGACATAACTAAAAATATAGAGCAATAATCTAGATAATACTGCAACGTAGTTTTTAAAATATGAACCATTAACACAACTATCTTGCTAGAAAGAGTACTCTAAATGCAAACGGTATTACAGAGTATCTATCATCACCATGAAACCGCTTATCTTGTCTGGCCACGTTTAGGATAAGCTTTCAAGTCAGGTTATGCCTGCTTAGATTTTCCAAATTTGGCTTGCTTAAAGGTACCTAATCGGGAAATACTGAGCAGATTTCAGTGGTGTGGCTTCATGAAGCAACACAACCCAGAGAAGCGGCCGAGTTTGCAAAAGAGGGACTATAACAGCAGAATTGTTGAAGGTAGCATTTTCAGAGCGAGTATCAATTACTCATTTGCTATGACTGTCCAGCGTGAATCGAAATAATCATTTTCCGTCCACCTCCGAGTGATTACTAAACAGCAGCCAAACGCAATTCCGAAGAATGTTGCATAACAGATCGGAGTGGAGAAGGGAAGTGGAATAAAGAATGACGTGACTAAGCTACCGAGGATACTAGTGAAGTATAGATGTGACTACTGAAGTACATAGATGTGCTTTCACTGATGTAGATGACTATACGTGACTTACCGATACAGAAGTTGACTCACTATAGATGGCTTTACTGATAAAGATGCGATTCAACTAGTACGATTCATATCTTTGTACCTTTCATTTCTTATCACTGTGGCTCTGTGGAAATCAAAGGTTGCAAATTCTTCACGTGACTGCCATCAATAATTGCAAACTGTCAATCCCCATACGCAGCCACAACCGACCCGACCCGAGAGCTCCACAGCTGATGTGTTGAGTATATATTGAGGTGAATTTCTGAACTGTCACATTATCAATTAACTATTAAACATGTCTATTAGTGGACAGAGATTTGGAAACTACGACACACACTTTGTGAACGGAATCGATGAGGTTGATGAGGACGGAGTGTTGGTGATCAACAAAAACAGCAGAGCAGACCTGAAATTCCCAGACTTCTTGCCTTCATGGGACCCACAACAGAAGTTCGAACCTCTCAAATTCTTCAAGCACGAAGACCCAGGTTTGCGTGCTGACAAGAACTTCCCTAACTTGCTCCCAAAAGACCGCGAAGACTACAAAGTTAAGCGTATAACCCCCAAGTTTGGTACGGAGATTGTTGGCGGAGGTGTTCAGTTGTCGCAATTGGACGACAGAGGAAAGGATGAATTGGCTTTGCTTGTGGCCCAAAGAGGTGTGGTTGTTTTCCGCGACCAGGACTTTGCTCAACATGGACCCCAATTTGCAGTCAACTACGGTAAGCACTTTGGAAGATTGCACATTCATCCAACTAGTGGATCTCCACGTGGTTTCCCAGAGTTACACATCACTTACAGAAGACCTGATGAGGGAGAGTTCAAGCGTATGTTCCACAACAGAACTACCAATGTCGGTTGGCACTCAGATGTGAGTTACGAATTGCAGGGTCCAGGAGTCACATTCTTCTCGGTTCTTGAAGGTCCAGATGCTGGTGGAGACACCATCTTTGCCGACACTGTGGAAGCTTACAACCGTTTGTCACCAGAGTTCCAGAAGAGATTGTCTGGCTTGCACGTGTTGCACACCTCAGCAGACCAAGCTTCTAACTCTCGTGTTCAGGGTGGAATTGAGAGACGTAAACCAGTGTCCAACATTCACCCATTGATCAGAACTCACCCAGTGACTGGTGCTAAGAGCATCTACTTGAACAAGCCTTTCTCACGCCGGATCGTGGAATTGAAGGAGGAGGAATCCAACTACTTGTTGAACTTCTTGTTCGCACACATTGAACTGTCTCACGACTTGCAATTGAGAGCAAACTGGGAACCAAACACCGTGGTGATCTGGGACAACAGACGTTCTGTCCACTCTGCAATCGTCGACTGGGACTCTCCTGTCCTGAGACATGCTTTCAGAATCACTCCACAGGCAGAAAGACCGGTGGAGGACTTGAAAGATTTGAACAGGGAAGAGTACGACGTTGGTGATCTTGCGGACGCCTTAAAAACTGCTTTGGGTAAATAGGAAATGAAGTACTGATGAATAAATGTAGGGGTAAATCTTAACAGGTATGGTTCACAGTATGAAGTATACTACGATCTTAACAGGTGTGGTTCTTATCATGAAGCATAATCTTTGATTAGTTCCTAGTATCACTACTACAATCTTTAATTAATCTTAAGTAATTATAATGATCTAACTTCACATCGTATCTGGACAATGAGTACCTCTTCTACTCTATCCTTTCAAAACATTCATCAATCTGCTATCATTAAATACAAGCACCTTTTTTAAGCATTGTCAAGCAAGTAGTTTATAGCCTCCTGTAAATCCCACTTGTGCTGCTTCAAGGCATCATATGACACCTCCTTGCTGAAACCCATACCCTCGAGCTCCTCTACAAGTTCGTCCACCGATTCAGGGTCGTCGCTCTTTGGTGGGGCGTATGCTGGTGCTGGGGTTGAAGAGTGTGGTGGCACAGCAGGAGGAGGTGCTGGAGGAGCAGCACCGTTGCCAAATCCAGCAAACAATTGCTCCCACTCGTCGTTATCCTCTCCCTTTGGTGCAGCTTCACTGAAGTTTGGTGCATTGGACTGTGCCTGGCTCGTGAACCCGTCGTTGAATCCAAACTCAGCATCTTCAGCAGGGTACTCGTACCCTCCATGTTCCTCTTGAGCGGCTTGTAATCCCGAAAACTCGTCTCCAGCAAACAAGTCGTTGGTCTGGTTGAGCTCTGGAGTGGCTGGCGACAAGTCATCGAATGCGGAGTCGAAGTCGAATGCCTTGGTTGGTTTCTCGAGAGGAGCACTAGTAGAAACACCGGCCACTGCAGTACCGGCAGCAGCAGTCGCTGCAGCAGTGGCTGCGGCGCCACTTGGAGAAGTGCTGGCCTCCTTCTTGCTTTCCTTCAAAGTTTCCTCTGCATCGTCAAAGTTGTCGTTGCTCTCGTCATCTGAAGAAGACTCTTCGTAGTTCAACTCCTTGATTGGAGGGAATTCCTCCTCCGCTGCGGGAATTGGGTTCTTCACGATGCAACGAGGCTCCTCGTTAGCTTCTTCGGCATTGACAATCTCAAACGATTCCATTCCAGAAGACAGCTTGTCGGCATCTGCCGAGTTGCTGCGCACTGCAGGCTCTTCAAACTCACCCAACTTGTTGTTGTCATCGTAGTCAAACTCGCCTTCTCTGCGGAATTCCTCGTCCCTCTCTCTTTCGCCCTCAGCTCTTTCTTCAAACGTGCCCTCGGACTTGGGGTTCTCAATTTCGCCCAATGTCTCGCGGTCACTCACTTCAATGTTGTCATCACGGACCGACAATGCCGCGTTGTTCTGCACGCTGGATGTCAAAGAGTCACTTCTCTGGACACCAACAAGCACTCCAGGCATACCAACAAGACCGCCAACAATACCAGCATTTTGCTGTGGGAATTGGATCTCCGAGTTGCTTGGCAGAGTACCTGGGGTCTCCTGTTCTATGTCAGTCACGACCGAGGAAGTGTTGGTAGCAGTGTATGATGGAGCCGACGATCTATTATGTGATTTGAAGTTGTCCTCTGTGAACTCCTTAGACACATCGTCGCTAAGCTCCTTAGTTGCTAACTCTTCTTGGGCTGCCTCGTGGCTAACGCTTTCCGCAGCGTGATTCTCTGCCTCTGGCTTGTGAGTGACAGTCTCCTCAGATGCATGGTTGGCGTTTGCAATCACTGCTCCAGTGGCACCTACAACAGCGCCGACAGCACCCACGGCGGCACCAACAGCAGCGCCGACACCAAGGCCAGCAGGCAATGCCGATTTCGAGGACTTCTCTTTCTCCTTGTCCTCAGCGACCTTCTTTTCGTGCGCTCTCTGCTTCTCCTGCAACTCCCACTGCTTTTGCTGCAACAACAAGTGTTGCTGCTTCAACTGCTCCTGCTTCGCCTGCTCGGCGGCGTAGTTCTCAGTCAAACTTCTGTGTTCCAGTTCCAATCTCGTGTGCTCCTCGTGACCGTTGGTGATCTCATTGTGGTGTGAAAGGTTGAGTGCCTCCAAGTCTGCCAACTGCTTCTTCAACTCCTGCGACTTCACAAGTGCGACCTGCACCTGTGACTTCTTGACGTTGACCTGGTTCGAGAATTGCTGGTTTTCTGCGGTCTTTGCAGCAACCTGCTTCTCCAACTCCACAATCTCGGCGTTCAAGTAGCCCAACTTTTCCTTGAGGCCACTGTTCTGCTTCTGTAATTCTTCCATGGCAACCTGCTTCTCATTGAGCTCCGTCGATAACGCATTGAACTTGGCCTCCGAGATCGAGGCCTCTGACCTCAATGCCTCAGTCTCCTCCTTTGCAGTAGCCAAGTTGCTCTCGACCTGGTCGACCTGCTTGACCTCGTTGTCGTACGATGTTCTCAATTGCTTCAATTTACTCTCGATCTCAGCCTTCACCGTCAAGATCTTCAGCAACTCCTGATCAGAGCGGAGCTTCTTCTCGTGCAAACTGGTGGTTTGCGTGGCGAGCGACTTGATCTGGTTACCCACGTTGGCAATGTCCGAAGTGGCCTGGGAGAGCTGCAAAGATGTCTCTGGGTCTGCCAAAAGATCGTTGTTCTGAGGTTGAACATACCCAGAGTGTGGTTGCTCAATCTCCTTCTCCTTCTTTGGTGGGGGAGGCGGAACACTTCTCAATGCATCGTAGTTGATGTTCTTCTGAGGAGCCTCTTCTTCAAGAAGCGACTCCTCCCTCAATGGCGTTGAAACACGAGGCTGGTTTGGAGTGGAAACACGGTTGATTGCACGAGTTGGTGACCCGACCAGCTGGTTGGAAACTCCACGAGTTGGCGAGCCAAGCTGCTGGTTGGAGCCTGAACGAGTAGGCGACTCAAGGGGCTGCGACACCAGACTCTGCTTCATCAATGTCTGGCCAAAGCTGGACGTAGGCGTGAACGATCCGGTCAAGCTGCTGCGAACCTTTGGCAAGTCGGATGGAGTCAAATCACTTGTTGAACCTGCACGCACAGGGGCAGCTGGCTTTTCAGTCGTGCCGAAAATGTCCACAAGGTCGTCAATAGAAGACTTGGGGGCATTGGCTGGCTGTGCCGGAGGTTGCTGTTGTGCCTGCTGTGGTTGTGCCTGCTGTGTTGGCTGAGCTCCCTGCTGTGGCTGACTCTGTTCTCTCAAACTCGTCAACAAACCATCTGGAACCACGTTTGGCAACTCACCGCCAGACAATCTCTTGTTGACCAAGGCAAGAGCTATGGAAAACTCAAACTTGGTGAAGATTCCCAGGTTGTGGATATCTGCCAAGTCCCACACCGTGGCCAAGTCCTCCTGCTTCAACTTGGAAGTCATCAAGAAGGAAGCGACCTGCTCTGGGCTGAGTTCGCCCTTTTTAGCCTTGTCCAAGTTGGCAAAGATAGACTCGTACTGCTGCTTCATGGTTGGGGTGACGGTCCAGTCATCGGTGAGGGGTGGAGCAACATATGAATCTCTACTTGAAGCGTGTCTGACGGTAGTTTGCTGTGATGAGATGGATGAGTGCGAAGGTTGACGGGATCCGGCTCTTGATTGTGGGGAGAATTGTTGCACCGACAGCCAGATAGTCTCTGGGAGAAATGGAGGGAGTTGGTTGATTTGGCCACTCAATAAGCTCTGGATCAAGTGCATGGCGATAACAAACGCATCGACATTCAATTTACCAACATTGTACCTGTCGACCAAGCTCCAGATCTGACCCAAGGTAGGAGTAGGTAACTTTGCCTTCATGAAGATGTCTCTTGCTTGCGAGCCGTCGAGCTCACCAGTCAAAGAACCCACGGTCTTTGCAAAGAGCTGCGAGAATCGTTGGTAGTCGCCTTGGTTTATCAGGGCGATTGGGTCCAGAGGCTTGGACTGGAGGGTAGCGGTATTCTGGGGAATTACGCTCAGAGGCTGGGTCTGCATAAAGGAGGAGCTTGTTGATTGCGGTTGCAATGGTGCGGTGGTTTGCAAATTGACGAACTTTGGCAAAGGACCGGGGTTGTCGGCCAATGCCACTGTTGGGTGTTGGCCGGATTGTGTGTAACCAATCAAACGCATAGCAAGACAGAAGCCGAATTGGGAGAGGAATCCGAGGTTGCTTTGGTCTGCAATCTGCCAGATCTCTCCAAGAATCGGCGGTGGTAATCCCGACTTTTCGAACGTCAGCCTGGCTTTCTCTCCAGTAATGATCCCGGTGTTGTCGGGATCCAAGAGCTTGAACAATTGCGCATAGAGCTTCTTTTCCTCGGGTGTGAGGCCGACCTTGAAGGTGGGCGGATCTGTTTGTTAGTACTGTTCACTCGTGAATTGGCGTCTACTTACTCAGCGACACACTCATGTTGTGGTTTGTGGCGGAAAATGAAAAGGGGGATTTGTTTTTCGCAAGCAACGAAACTGGAAACGAATGAGCGTACGAACTGGCAGTGTTTGAATAGGGGAAGGGAGAGAAGGGTGTATGCGATTTAGCGAAAGTGGAGAAGAAAGATCTACAATCATTATTGGACTGAAATCTCTGTTGTTGGTGAATTGACGAGAATCGTGTAATTTGATTAGGTGTGCTTAGTTTTTATCCGAGATTTGCAGGATCCGTGCGAATTCCAGAAAAACTATAAATGACATCATAAAGGTAATAAGAGTTAAGATGAAGCCAGAATACAAGATGTAATGTATAAAGAATCATGCTGAAAGCCGAACTAGTAAACCAAAACAGAAGCTGTAAGAAAGTTTCACTATCGAATTCAGATTCGAATTCAGATTCTCTTAAAGTCAGATTCACTTTGTCACATTCAGTCCTTTCAGATTCTCAGTCCTTTCAGATTCAGTCCTTCCAGACTCACTCAAATCATTCCAGACTGACTCTTGATGTACTTGACCTCTAAAATGATGTTTCAGCTATCTCTTCTCCATATTTGTACTTCTCGCTATGTCGCATGTCGCGTGTCGCACGATGACCTACAAAGTATTTTTTTTCCCATTTTTTTCACCTCATCTACCAACTACAATGAACAGAGGCAGAGGTGGATTCAGAGGGGGAGCCCGTGGCGGTTTCGGCAGAACCGGTCCGGCCCTCCAGCAAGGACCTCCAGAGACAGTGTTAGAGATGGGTTCGTTTATGCAAGCTTGTGAGGGCGACATTGTGTGTCGCTCCATCAATGTGAAGATCCCTTACTTCAATGCCCCAATCTACTTGGAGAACAAGACGCAAGTTGGTAAGGTTGACGAGATTCTCGGCCCATTGAACGAGGTCTTCTTCACCATCAAGACCAGCGAAGGTGTCAAGGCTGACTCCTTCAAGGAGGGCGACAAGTTCTTCATTGGCCCAGACAAGTTGTTGCCTTTGGAGAGATTCTTGCCTAAGCCAAAGGCCGTGGGTCCAAAGCCAAAGAAGAAGTCCGGTACCGCAGGCAGAGGCGGCAGAGGCGGTGCTCGTGGTGGTGCCCGTGGTGGATTTGGCGGTAGAGGTGGTGCCAGAGGTGGATTTGGCGGTAGAGGCGGTGCCAGAGGCGGCTTCGGTGGTGACAGAGGTGGCCGTGGTGGCTTCGGTGGAAGAGGTGGCCGTGGTGGATTTGGTGGTGACAGAGGTGGCCGTGGTGGATTTGGCGGCAGAGGTGGCCGTGGAGGTCGTTTCTAAAAGAACTATATAAATAATAGCATGATTAAGGTAGAGAGGTAGGGAGTAGGAGAGAAGTAAGAGAGGATGAAGAGAGGATGAAGTGAGATTAAAGAGGAACAAGGAAAACTTGAAATGAGGTTTCAGATTGAGTATGAATTTATTTCCATTTATGTAGTTCTACAGTTCCTTAAACCAGAAGTCATTTTCACTAGAATTCGATTGTATTGGTGTATTTTGATGGTTGACTAGTGAAGGACATCTAATACTTTTTTAATTCATAGTTCACTAATGCATTCTTTATTCATACTTCATTCATACTCATACTTTATACACACCTCACTAATTCAATCTACTCAAACTTTATACACACTTCACTAATTCAATCTACTCACACTTCTTCGCTCCGCTCAGAAATGTTCGATTTACCTTCTTCGCTTCGCTCAGAATAGTTCGATTTACCTTCTTCGCTTCGCTCAGAAATGTTCGACTCACACACATCGTATATAGCAGCACGAATCTCCTTATACCCATACCTCTTATTCATATACCTATTCGGGTACGCATTGTTAAAGTAAAATCGCGGCGTGTATATTGTCTGGCGCTTGCTCAACAGCCCGATAAGCCCCTCGTAATGCTCCACCACCCTCTGGTTGCCCTGCTCCACGTCTTCTCTGGTGTGAAACTTGCCCAATTTTTTTGCAACCACCTTGTCGACCTTGGTGAAGACGATTTCAAAGGCCACTCCAAAGTCGATGAGATAGTCCAAAATCTGGCGATCTTGCGGCTGGAACCCCTGCTCGCTGTCGATCAACACAAACGCACGGCGAAGCTGGTGCCTGCGCTCAAGGTACTCCAACACTATTTCACCCTGTTTCACCTCACCCTTATCACCGTACCCCGGACTGTCGATGAGCCGCAACTTGTTGGCGACATTGAAACAGTTGAGGGTTTTGGTGAAGCCTGCGGTTCGCGACACGTACGCGTGCTTGGTGTGTGCACCCGCGGTCTCACCTTCGTTTTTGCTGATGAGAAGGTTGTTGATGAGCGACGATTTACCGGAATTGGTGTGCCCAAGTAGAATCACTTCCGGGAGCACCTTCAAGAGCTGTGGCTGGATGCCAAACGTGGTTTTTTTGGGAGGCAAATCGTGCTCTTGTCGATCTTGATCTCGCTTCAACCGGAGATACTTCACGTCAGGAATGTCCTCGTAGTCGAGGTAGGTCCATTCCAACTTGACGCTGGCGCGGTTGAACAAGCCTTGGGCGGTGGAGATCTGTGCACGGCCTGGTTTTGAAAATTCCGGTGATCTAAACAAGTCGTTTAGTTTGGTTGGAGTGATGATGTGGGAGAGGGCAGACTTCAGGGTCTTTGGTGAACTCTTTGGAATATTTGACTTTGGGTTCGCACCATTTGAATCTAGACTCTTTGGATTAGATCCCCTCACTACCCCACTTCTCACCTTTTGGAGCCCTCCCGTAAGATAGCTGATGTTTCGCACGAACCTATATGACATGGTGAAATAAAAATATTTTTATCAATGCGCACCATTCGAGTACCAGTGTTGATCTGTAAGTACCTTGATATCTTCTCCAATTGGCAACTAACCAGCAGTGTTTGTGGTGTCTCTCATCGCGGCAGGGTACCTTGGATTCGCGCTGATCCATTTGAACCATGACAAGCTCATCCACTTTGTTACGTTTGCAGTGCTTACCGCGGAGTTCTACTTCATCTTTGATACAAAAGCCGTGCAAATGCTCCGGCTCTTCACGTTGATGATCTGCACACTTGGTGCCAGTGTGCTGCTGGAGATCATCCAGCACGCGGTGAACCCCAAGCGCGTGTTTGATGTCCAGGACATCTACTGCAATGTTGCGGGCAGCATTGTGGGATTGTTGGGTAGCATCGTTGCGCAGAGACGAAGAGTGAGGAATGATTATGATGATTATGTTGTTGTTCAGATGGAGGATGTTGAGAGGATCTGAGAAGAAGATTAGAAGAGTAATAAACAAATTGTGTGAATTGTATAAGCAAAGTGTAAGCAAATTGTGAATGTATAAGCAAATTGTGAATGTAATTGTATAAATCAATTGTACGAACAAATTGTATGAACAAATTGTATGAATGAACATCTATGAATGAACATCTATGAATCAACATCTATGAATCAACATCTATGAATCAACATCTATGAATCAATTGTTTGAATCAATTGTTTGAATCAATTCTATGAATCAACGTCTATTAATCAAATTGCCGTATCAACTGTAAAATAAATTTGAAATCATCTTATTTTAGTAATTTCGCTTGTGGAAATTACTAAGGACGATTACTAAACGGTCCGATAGCGATCTGATCTAATGCACAGAAGTGCTGACAAACGAACTGAATATGCTCAACGATTATTAAGAATATCGTTAATTTCATCAAATACGAATCAACTAACAGATTGCATCACATATGGTGCCATTACATCTGGGCAATTACTTATGGTGCCATTCACCTGGTGCCGTTTACTACACCTTGGCTCAAAACACCTCCCACCATCCTCTCACCAAACCTCCCACACCTCTCGTACCTCTCGTACCTTCCTCATTGCGTAATTAAAGTGAGGCGTGAGCTATCTATAAAATCAATGCCATCCACAGGTGTGGAGTTTTAATTTTGTGTCCCCGCCAAAAATATAAAAGGACCCGATAAGCTGCAAAGTGAAATTATCAGCATTATGTCCTTCTACGGCACCATTAAAGCTTACGACGTCCACACCTACTTTTCGGCAAACAACCCCGACGAGCGCCAGGCCGCGTGGGACCTTCGCGAAAAGGTATTGAAGGACTTTGCACAGGAGATCGAAGCTGGCGACATCAGAGTTCACAAGTTCTGGGACAAGCCAATTGGCCCTCATCCAATTAACATGTGGGAGTTGGACTTCAAGACCCCGGAGATCTTCACCAAGGTCGTTCCGTATTTCCAGGTGAACCACGGCAAGTTGTCGGTGTTGATCCACCCCCACAGTGACGCGGGTGATTTGATAGACCACACCACTGGTGCCTTGTGGTTGGGACACAAGCAGAGGTTGTTGACTCATTTGTTGAAGTAGAAAAGTAATAGAATAAGGGAGAGATGGTCAGGTTATCATAAAAATAGATATAAATGAATTCAGTGGATTTATTAATCCATTCAGTAGGTCTATTAATCCATTCATTAGATATATTCAATAAATTAATCATTCAGTAGATTTTTTAATCCATTCAATAGATCTATTCAATAAATTAATCATTCAGTGGATCTATACAATTTATCGATTCAGTAGATTCGCACAAGATTCATTAAATTTTAATAAGTCGTCCATTCAATATCAAATCAATTTTAAATCATCTATTCGTCAATTTTCAAACTTCCTTTCAATCCACCATGTTCTATTCACCATTCATTTTCCATTTTCAAATCATTTTCCATTCAAATCATTTTCTTTTCACCATCCAATTCAATTTTCCATTCAATTCATTTTCTATTCACCATCCAATTCTATTCTTCCCTTCAATTCATTTTCTTTTCTTCCATTCAATCATTTTCTATTCATCTTCATTCTATCTAATAAACACTCAAATCAACCGTCCAGGTCTTCACCACACCATCCGACCCCGTGGTCGCAAACCTTCCCAGCTTCTCGTCGTACTCCAACCACTCAACCCCCGAAACTCCGTTCTGGTGCGCCAACGGGAACTTGAGCACCTTCGCAGGTCTCGCGACAGAGTACACAAACAACCCGCTGTCCAAGCCCGCACTCAACACGTACTTGGAGTCGGGCGTCCACTTCGCATCATACACCCTGCTGGTGTGGAACGCCCAGCGTGTGGTGACGGTGCTGGCATCCGCAGTGTTGAACACAGTGTATTTGCCTGCAGAGTCGGCAACCGCAGCATGCTTTCCATCAGGAGAAATGCGCACCAACGTTGGCGCAGCACGCAACTGCGGGTACTTCAAGCTCAGCTTGGTGATCTCTGCACCGCCTCCAATGGAAAACTCGTGGATGGTGTTGGACTTGGTGTCAGTCACGAGGACCTTGCCGTCGACAGCATCGGCGTCGCTGCTGGTGAAGTCCAACAGAATCTCCAGAGTCTTGGCCTTGGCTTGGTACACCTCGATCTTGCTCTCAAACAAAACCACTGTGGACTTGCCTGATTGAACAATGGTCTTTGGCTGTGAAGGAAGATCAATGGCAGTCGAGCCCCAGTACTTGAGTTTGTCGTCCCAGCCTGCGGAGATGCCATCCTCGATGCCCACCACGTAGTTTGAGTGCGACTCAGCAAATGTTGGCACAACGTCCAAATCTTTACCAACGCTTCTCTTGTAAATCTGGCCATCGGACGAGCCAGTGAAGAGCTCTGAGCCCACTAACTTGACAGCGGTCAACGCGGTCTGGTGACCAGCGATTGTGCGGTGGACCTTGGAAGTACCAGGCACAAAGTAGTTCAACTTACCATCAAACGACAACGATACAATGTACTTGTTGGTCACCACCACACCCACCTGCTGGTTGGCCACTGACAGCTCACCCGAGTCAATCACGTATGTGTCGACCTCCTTCAACTCCGGGGTCCACGTTTTAAGGGTTCCGTCTGCAGAAGCAGTCACAAACGTTGCGGAGTCTGTGAACCAAGAAATACCAAAGATTCCTCCATTGTGAGCGTTTTCGAGCTTGTTCACAAACTCACCCGTCTTACCATCATACACCACGATGGCTCTGTCCAGGCCTGCACTCACAAGCCATTGGCCATCCGGAGAAAATTTGACATCGCGCACCGAGTTTGTGTGGTGGCCCCTCACACTCTTGTCGAACTTGAATGGTGGACCATTGTAGAACACCAACGCCTTGTCATCACTCACGGTGGCAGCACGGTATGGTCTCTGAGGCTTGATAGCAACGGCATTGATGGTGGAAGCATGTCCCTGGATCTCACCAATAGAGTTACCGGAGTCCCAAGTGAAGCAGTGGCCAAACTTATCTTTTCCCTGGCCAACAGCAATGACACGAGATGAATCCGCGTCCCATGCAATGGACTTAATTGGACCAGCGAGGATCTGGTACTCACTCTTGACGTTAGGGCACGCAAACGACTCTGGTTCTGCAGCAGGACCCGTCACCACAGAACTATCCCATATCTTGACCTGGCCGGATTCGTCTCCGGACGCCACGTAGTTACCAGAAGGCGCGAACGTTGCCACTGTGGTGGCGTAGTTGTGTTTGGTGAACTGCTTGGGAGCGATTTCAGAGTCTGGTTCGACTGCACGCACCACAATTGACTTGCCATTGGGGTACGCGATACGGTCGTGGACTTTATCGTAGGAAAGGTGGAGCGACTGGGCCCTGGTGGTGCTGGGCTGTGGGGGAAAAAGCGACACTGGAGTGATCATAATGAAGTGATTGAAACGCTGAATTGATGTTGATGATCCAATAGTGAAATCAGTCAGAATAAATCAAATAGTGAAATCAGTGAGGTAGAATTCAATCAAACAGTATGAAATCTGAATACAGTAAAAATGAATATATAAAAATCAAAAATGAATAGATAAAAATATGGATAGATTTTAAGAATACAGGTCTTGTGGAAACAACACAACCACCATTACACCTGAAATATCAACATTTTTGAGTAAAATCCGCCATAATGTGTCTATTTTTGCAAGGAACAATCGACTGGCCATGTAGATATATCGCTTTCTCACTACATCTCTCCATTCTCGTCTGGCTAGTACTTTTCCTATACAATCTTTTTGAATTTTTTTTCTTTTCTCTCATTTGTCAAAAACAATCAACATGATCAGAGCCGCTGGAAGACCATTGCGTCGCTCGTTTGTGACGAGTGCGGTCAAGAGAAACGAAAAGGTGGTGACTCCGCCATCCATACCCAAGGTTGTCCCTAAGAAGAAGTTCTCGCTTTTTGGCTTCTTGTTTAAGACAGCGTTGGCGGCATCCGTCGTGTATGGTGGAGTGCTCTACACGGCCACCAAAAACGACAAGGTGATGGACTTTGTGATGGACAACCAGTTGCCATACCACGAGGAGTTGTTGGAGGTCATTGAGCACGGTAGTGTGGACGACGTCACCAAGAAGCTCGAGGAGTGGAAGGACTACTTGACCAACTTCCAAGCAACGTCCAAGACCCAGATCAACGAATTCACCAGCAAGCTCGAAAAAACCGGTGAGGACTTGAAGACAAAGTTGTCGCACGGAAACTTGACGCCTGCAGAGCAGTTGATGAAGCCTGTGGAGGTTGAGAAGAAGGAGGTTGAATCATTGCCATTGATCAAGATTGACTCCAACACGGATGCATCGGTCAAGACCACTATTCTGGCATTGAACGACTTGATTGCGTCCATTGACGCCAAGCTGCTTGGAAACTCGTCCGCGAGCCTCGCCAAGGTCGTGGAGCAATCTGTTCGTGGGTTGACTGACAGATTGAACCAGTTGACCTCCAAGTTTGACGAGGAGGTGGCCAAGAAGGTCCTGGCTTCGAAGGTCGACAACTTGTCGGCTTTGACACAGAAGGAGTTGGAGTTGACTCTGGAGTTGTTGGACCAGTTCAAGGGCGAGAAGGTCAAGATGGAGAAGAAGTTGAACGAGCGTCTCATTGCTGAGGTCGAGGCCACCAAGGCTGCTTTGTCGCAGGCTGCCACAAACGCCGTTTCCATGGTGCGTGTGGAACAAGCTCGTAAGTTTGAGGAACTGGTGGTGGACAAGATCAACGGAGAGCGTGAGGGTCGTTTGGCCAACTTGGATGCTCTCAACGGTAAACTCGGTGAGCTCGAGGAGTTCGCCACTTCTTTGGAGAAGCAGTTGCTTGCCAACCACGAAAAGCAGCAGATCCACCACCTCGTGGTGAAATTGCGCAACGCATTGTTGGGATCGGACGGTTCCAAGCCTGTGTCTGTTGCTGCCTACGTTGACCAGTTGGCCCTGGCCAACGATGAGTTGATCAAGTTGGCCGTGAGCGACTTGGCACCTTTGGTTGCCAAGGAGTCCACTCAGTCGATCTTGACCAATGCACAGCTCCTCTCCCGCTGGGAGTTGTTGGTTCCAGAGTTGCGCAGTGCTGCTCTTTTGCCTCCAAACGCCGGTCTCTTGGGCCACTTGACATCCGCCTTCTTCTCCAAGTTGTTGTTCCCAGTGAAGGGTGCCAAGCCAGACGGAAAAGACATCGAGTCTGTCGTTGCACGTGTGGAGTCTGCGTTGGTGAGAGGCCACTTGGACGACGCCGTGGAGGAGGTCACCCACTTGAAGGGATGGACCAGAAAGTTGGCTGACGACTGGGTGATCCAGGCCAGAAAGAGATTGGAGGTGGAGTTCTTGTTGAGTGTGATTGAGTCGGAGTCGAGAGTTATTTAGGAAGATAGGAAAAGTACAAGAAGATAAAGTAAGAATAGTAGAAGAAGATAAATTGAGTAGTAGAAGAAGATAAAGTAAGAATAGTAGAAGAAGA
Organism: Kodamaea leandrae; assembly: GCA_030564445.1. Lineage (NCBI taxonomy): Eukaryota > Fungi > Ascomycota > Pichiomycetes > Serinales > Debaryomycetaceae > Kodamaea > Kodamaea leandrae. The sequence continues at coordinate 283,927 of JAJLUV010000013.1, read as the reverse complement.
TAAAGTGAGTAGTAGAGAAAGATAAAGTGAGCAGTAGAGGAAGAATAGCAGAGGAAGATAAAGAAAGAAAGTTTAGAAGGGTAAAATGAGGTTGAGAGTGGGTGTTTGAGATTTGGTGAAAAACTCAATTTTTATTAGTATGGGTTCAATTTTATGAGACAAATCCTACGTTACCTTACTTTCTATCCATTAACTTCATTCACCATGATCTTTTAACTATCACTTTGTATCTTCATACCCTTTTTCGTTCGTTATCTTACCTTTTCTTTTCTTACCTTTTCTTCCTTTTCTTCCATTTCTTCCCTTTCTTACTTTCCCTTCACTTTTATCTAGGCCTTTTGTTTTTTTCATTATTTTCAACCCAACCTGTTTACAATGTCCAACACCGTTTACGGCGGCGATGAAATCAACGCAGTGGTGCTTGACCCAGGGTCGTACCAGACCCGTATCGGGTACGCCGGTGACGACTTCCCTAAAGTGACCACATACTCCTACTATGCCGAGAAGGAGGGCCTGCCCAAGATCTTTGGTGAAGGTATCACAGTTCCTCGTGAGGGCTACGAAATCAAGCCGCTCTTGAGCAATTCCATCATCACCGACTGGGACACTGCTCTTGAGCAGTACAAGCACTACTTCAAGCAGCTCAAGATCGAATACCGCGAGCAGCCGCTCCTCATGACGGAACCTGTGTGGTCGGAGCCTGAGTACCGTAAGAAGATTGTTGAGCTGATCTACGAAGAGCTTGATTTCCCAGCCTTGTATCTTGCAAAGACCCCAACGTGTGTGTCTTTCCAGCAGGGACGTGCCAATTGTTTGGTTGTGGACTTGGGCCATGATAGTGTGAGTGTGACTCCAGTAATTGATGGTATTTCGCTCATGAAGAATTCCATGCGCACGTCGTATGGTGGCCGGTTTTTGAGCTCGGAAATCAACGACTACTTGTCGTCAAAGGGCGTTGATGTCGTTCCCACGTATAAAATCAAGACCAAGGAGCCGGTTGTGTTCCCCGGTGAGCCTTCCTATACTACTCGTACTGGAGTCCCAGAAACTACCGCGAGCTTCGACGCGTTCCAGAAAGAGAAGGTTCTCCATGAGATCAAGGAGAGTGTATTGGAGGTGCCGGACAAGAGAATCAATATCCCTAACCAGGCCGTTAAGGAGTTCTACTCACAAGATGACCACCGTCGTTTGTTTGAGTTACCTACTGGCCAGTCGATCCCACTCGGTTTGGAGCGTTTCGTGTTGGCAGACTCCCTCTTTGACCCATTGACATACAAGTTTGCAGATGCTACTGCTGGAGCAGCATGGCCTCGTGACAACGGTGAGATCACGTTACTCAACAAGTACGACGACTACAGACCTCTCAAGCGTAGTGTCAAGCGCGCGGAACTGAACCAACTGACGCCTCCACCGCAAGTGGAGCCAGCTGCGGGTGAGAAGCCCACAGACAGCTCGTACTCTGCACACTCTGGTGTGCGTGGAGTCGCGCAGTTGATTACGCACATTTTAGCGACCATTGACATCGACTTGCGTGCGCTGGTGGCACACAATATCATTGTGACCGGAGGTATTTCGCTCGTTCCACAGCTCACGGAGCGGTTGTACAACGAGTTGAGCAACCTGAACCCGGGGTTGAAGATCCGTTTGCACGCGGTGGGAAATGCGTTGGAGCGTGTGAACCAGCTGTGGATCGGAGGTTCTGTGTTGGCGTCTCTTGGAACGTTCCACCAGTTGTGGGTGAGTAAGGAGGAGTACTATGAGGCGGGCTCGGATAGGATATTGAATCAGAGATTTAGATGATCGAACTAGAGGAGTCGAGTGAGAGAAAGATTGGAGTCGAGTGCGAGAAAGATTTTGAAGACTCGAGAATAGTGATCTTGATAACTCACTCGACTCCGAAAATGTTTTTGAAGACTCACTCGACGGAGTCGAGTGAGAATAGTAACTCACTTGAAATAGTGATTTTGAAAAATTATGAATGAATTTGAACGATTCAAATGATTTGATAAAGAATTAAAAACCGACCTGGTTTGCAATTCACCTCTCACCTGCTAACTGGTGAAAACTCGTGAGAGTATGTATTTTAGAATAAGAAAAGAATCAGAAAATGTAGATTTGAATAAATCAGGAGTCACTGATAGATCACCGGATTATCACTACACGTACTCAAGTTTATCAAGTGCTCCAGTTTACCAAGTACTCCAGTTTTTCTTTTGTATACACCATTTTTTATCATCACCAGTTTCACAAAACTTAAATTAGTACTTCCAACCACTGTTGAAAATCATTAGTACTTTCACCATTCACCACCTTTTCTTCCACCTCTTCTTCCACCTCTTCAAACCAAACAAACTTCCATTTCTTCATTTTCTTCATTTTCTTCATTTTCTTCATTTTATTCATTTTCTTCAATCACCAGGTTTTACGCACAGAACCTTCCAACCTTTTTGTACCATTACATCACCTGAACTCCACAAGAAATTTGTTCGACCACAAAACTTTACCATCGCCTGAAAAATCCGTGGGGTCACCCACAAAACGAAGTGTGAAACACACGCAAGACCACGGGGACGCAGAAACAAGCTGTACTGAGGGGAGCCAACACGGAGAAACAACACGGAGAAATACAAAAAAGTACAAATAACTGGTAGGTTGAAGACTTGCTGAAGACTGGTTGAAGACTTGATGAAGACTTGTTGAAGACTTGTTGAAGTACTAGTGTTGATGAAGTACTGTCTTATTGACTGTTGTAGTAATTTTTCTGAAGTAATTGTTGACGTTCTTGTGAGGCACTCATAGTCACTCATAATCACTCGTTCAAGTTGACACCTTTCAGTCATACTCTCAATCCCTCTACTCTCATTCCCTCTTTCCTTATCGGTCTCCGCATATTTTCAGAAAATATCATCACCCAACAAATACCGGGGCTGGTCAGTCCGCCGTCAAAACACGTCCTCGGGGCAATTGCAAAAGGGTCTTCCGAAGTAATTATCCACACTCTCCACACCAATAAACCTCGCTCTATCGCCATAATCCCTGCTCATACTCCGGTTGCTCGCAATTTTTCGCCCCAGCATTTTCCAACAGGGGCAAAATTAACCCCACCTGCTATAAAAGGCCCGAATCCGCAGGAAAAGATATAGTTACATCCACCAAAAAGAGCACGATGACCGACCTCATTAAAGGAGCCCTTGATCTCGACCCATGGTTGGAGCCATTCTCGCTGCAATTGATCGAGCGCCAGCACAACTTCAGCAAGTGGTACTCCGATATCTCTAAGGCGGAAGGATCTCTTGTGGACTTTGCCAGCGCTTACAACAAGTACGGAGTGCACGCTAATTGGGACGATAAACTGGTGTCTGTGGTCCAGTACATTCCAAATGTCGAGGAGGTTTCCATTGTGGGCGATTTCAACAACTGGGACCTCTCCAAGCACAAGTTGAACAAGCAGGACTACGGCTTGTGGACATTGACGATCCCTGCGGTCAACGGAGATTTCGCAGTCCCCCATGATTCCGAGTACAAGATCGCAATGAAGTTGCCTTCAGGAGAAGTCATCTACCGTTTAGACCCTTGGGTTCACAGAGCGACTCAGGAGAAGGATCAGCCTTTATACCAAGGTAGATTCTGGAACCCTCCAAGAGACCAGGTGTACAAGTTTAAGAATGCCCGTCCAAAGTTCAATTCTGTCGAAGGATTGAAGATTTACGAGGCCCACGTTGGTATCTCAACCCCTAACCCGGAAATCGGATCATACAAGAATTTCACCAAGAACGTGTTGCCAAAGATCGCAGAGCTTGGATATAACACCATCCAATTGATGGCCGTTATGGAGCACGCTTATTATGCGTCCTTCGGATACCAGGTCACTAATTTCTTTGCGATCTCGTCCAGATATGGAACTCCGGAGGACTTGAAGGAGTTGATCGATACCGCACATGGTTTGGGTATCAAGGTGTTGCTCGATGTGGTTCATTCGCACAGTTCCAAGAACATCGAGGATGGTCTTAATATGTTCAACGGAACCGACCACTACTTGTTCCATGGTGGTGGTAAGGGTAGCCACGACTTGTGGGACTCGCGTCTTTTCAACTACATGAACTGGGAGACGTTACGGTTTTTGCTCTCCAACTTGAAGTATTACATCGACGAGTTCAAATTTGACGGGTTCAGATTCGACGGTGTCACAAGTATGCTCTACAAGCACCACGGTCTCAGCTTTGGATTCAGTGGTGACTATAATGAATACTTCAACCCAGAGTGGGTCGACAATGATGCCATCACCTACTTGATGTTGGCACACAAATTACTTGAGGACTTGAATCCCGACTATCATTACCTCCTGATTGCGGAGGATGTCAGTGGAATGCCTACATTGTGTCTTCCATTGGCTCAAGGAGGAATTGGTTTCGACTACCGTTTGTCGATGGCCATCCCCGACATGTGGATCAAGATCTTGAAGCACTTACAGGACGAGCAGTGGGACCTCGGCAACATTGTACACACATTGACCAACAGAAGACACGGCGAGAAGTGTATTGCGTACTGTGAGTCGCACGACCAGGCATTGGTCGGTGACAAGACCATTGCGTTCTGGTTGATGGACAAGGAGATGTACACCAACATGTCTGTTTTGACGGAGTTGACGCCAATTGTTGACCGTGGTATGTCTCTCCACAAGTTGATCAGACTTGTGACGTTTGCCCTTGGTGGTGAAGGATACCTTAACTTTGAAGGTAATGAGTTTGGTCACCCTGAGTGGTTGGACTTCCCTCGTGCTGGTAATGGCGAGCTGTACAACTACGCGCGCAGACAGTTTAACTTGATTGACGACAATCTTTTGAGATACAAGTTCTTGTTTGCGTTCGATGCCGCCATGCAACATCTTGACTCGAAGTACGGTTTGTTGGACACTCCACAGGCATATGTTTCTTTGAAGCATGAGAGCGACAAGGTTCTCGTTTTTGAACGCGCGGGACTTCTTTTCGTCTTCAACTTCCACCCAACACAGTCGTACCCAGACTACAAGGTTGGTGTTGAGGCTGCGGGTACCTACAGAGTTGTTCTCAACTCGGACAGCGCCCAATTTGGAGGCCACGACAGGGTTCAGGAGGAGAAGGACGGCAAGCCGGTGCAGTACTTTACCAACGATGACAGATGGAATGACAGATCGAACTCGCTTATGGTTTATATTCCATCGAGAACTGCGTTGGTGTTTAGGAAGGAGTAAGAGAATAAAACTTTGACCTCCGAGCGATAGCGAGGAGGTGAGTATTGGAAATAAACTCGAACTTCCGAGCGGTAGCGAGGGAGTGAGAATTGGAAAGTGTAGAGTAACCTCGAACTTCTGAGCGATAGCGAGGAAGTGAGTATTGGAAACTGCAAAACATAACTACGAACTTTTGAGGAAGTGATTATTGAAGTGTAAAGTAAATTCTGAATCTTCTGAGCTTGAATTGGATATTAAGTAAAACTTTTAACTTCTAATCGGTAGCGAGGGATTGATTTGGAAAGTATCAAGCAAAGCCTATGAAACGGGAATAGGATTATATGCTATTCTTCATCAGCCATTATGAAAGTTGGTCAGACTTCAATGTATTTCAAATGTGGTAAAGTGCTCATGTATGATCCAAACGTTCTTGTATTATCCAAAAGTGTTACATTCATTTTCCCCATTCCATTACTCATATCATCTAACTATTTAAACTCTCGAACCGTCCCAGCTGTTGCCATTCACGCACAGGGTTCTTGAATCCTTGAAAAACTCCCGTCTTCTCCATCCGGTCAAACAACACAAACAACTTCTCTGCCTCGCGCTCCTTCTGCTCCGCAGACATCTCCTCTGCCTTGTGCGGCTCCTGAGCCGGCTTCAGCATGATGGAGGTTAGCGTTTCGGAGATTTTGGACGTGCTGCCCAAGCTCGCGTCCTTTGCGTACTTTGGAACGAGGTAGTCGTTCACGTCCACTCCCTCTGGAACGTCGATGTGGTTCGTTTCCATGTAGTCCTTTGCGAGCAAGTAGCCCACGAGCTCCAAGAAATGGATGGTGATGTCGTGTTGCGAGCTTCCGCGGAGCTGCGACATATGGTACGCACACTGTACGAAATAGCGCTGGAACTGGGCGAGCTTCATATCGTCAGACACCGGCAACTCGCCCAGGTGTCTTTGCAGAAGAAGCTTGAAGATCTCCGAATACGGTGCCGGCACCTTGTTGTTGGACGGGAAGATCCCACTGTATATGAAGACCTTGAGACTCTCCGAGACCTTGGTCAGCTTGATCATCAGCAAGCACAAGTTGTCGATGATCATCAAGAGGTGTGTGAAATCGTTCACCTCGATCTCCGGGTCTTCTTCTCTGTCAATGAGCCTGAAGGTCAAGAGGTCCATCAAACACGTGAGGAACACACGTGCCTCTTCCTCCGTATACCTGTCGATGCAGCACTGCTGCTGGCAATGTTTCACGTTGATGGTGCAAATCATCACGAGCACGTTGACGATGTACTTGGTGACCTTGAGATTCTTTGACAAGTCCATCTGACTGAGGGCGAGGATGTACTTATCCACGCGAATGTTCACATAGAGCTCGGAGTAGTTGTGGTAGAGGGTCAGGAGACCTTTGAGAATCTCCACAAGAAGCATGTTGTAGTAGGTGTCGTTGATCTGGTCAAGTTTCTCAAAACATCTGTCCAAAGCCAGATTCAAGGTGGAATCCGTCTCGAAGAGCAAGTCAGACACTTCCAGAGAGTACGGAGTAGTAGGACTCTGGGAATGACCACCTGGGTGGTCCGACAGGTCGCTTCTTGGGATGATGGCGGGGTTGGAGGTATCTCCAGATTGAGTATTTGTAATGAGGCTCTCAGTAATGTCATGGGTACTACCTTTCTCGCCATTCTTACCCGCTCCCTCTCCATTCTTACCCGCTCTCTCTCTACTCTTTCCGTCTTCTCTCACCCTCACCCTGTCAAAGAGAATGAGAAATATGAGCCTAAAGACCGCAATCATGAGCACGTAGTCATCGGTGTCCGCGCGCTTGTTGTACTTATCGAGGAAGACCAACAACTGGAAGGAGTAGCGCGGAGTGAAGAAGGACGTGTGGATGTTCCTATTAAGGAGGAGGATGTTGGATACCGTTGAAATCAACTGCTTTGAGTCGGCATCGTTGGCCACCATCAAGGCGGCGATGATGTCCGCAAAGGTCTCGGGCGTGAGTTTGAGACAGAACTCGGGGTTGCGGCATTGCTCGCGGAGCTTTAGCACGTCAATCATGGGCCACGGCGTTGGATGTTATCCCTGAGTGATGGGTGTGTTCAAAGATTCAGCCAAGCAAAACCGTTGAGCCTAAAATAGCCCGCAATCACTTGTGTAGGGTGGGTTTGTGGCAGTGAAACTTTTAGTGATTTTTCCTGTAGACACGACGTGCGATTTTCTACGTTTTGCAGAATAGGGTCATGATGCTTAGCGGTCAGGGTGATGCCATAACGTGATAGTCAAGAGCTCAGTGGGGCGGAAATTGCCGGGGTTCACTGAAGAGACGGAATATGAAGACGGCAAGGGGATGAGTAGTGAGACGGTAGTAGTGGTAAGGAGACGGTAGTAGAGGGTAAGGAGACGGTAGGTACGGAAGATAATTGAAGGTAGTGTATATGGCATTAAAGGGTAGAAAAAATAGTGTGTGGTGTGTGTATGTGTAGGTTCTAGTAGTGTATAGAGATTCCGTGCAGATGGTTCTGTACAATAGCAGTAGTGTATATTAGTGTAGTCATGTTTCATTTTGTGGTCTATGGTTTTGTGGCTGTTATGTCAGTGAGTATAAACTTAATATCACGTCAACAGTTAGCGGATCGGTTTTAGAGGTGTTTGAGATTCCTCATAATAACCAAATATGAGTAGCCAAATATTAACTCATAAAACAGGGCCAACACCAATTAGTACCAGCACCAACTAGTGCCAACACCAATTAGTTGATACCTAGATGCCAATTAACTGTATTGTTAGTCTATTAGGTTTAGTGATCAGACCCTAGATGCGGTAATATTAGACCCTGCTAATAGATCTATTATGACCAAGGATACGAACATTCGTCAATATCTATTGTTCACTTTATTCAAAACTCGTCCCTTTATGCCATACTTCCTTTATCCTTCCCTTTGTCCTTCCTTTAACCCACTTCCATTAATCCTATCCTCTTATCGGAATTGTCGTCAAGTGCAAGGACGCATTTCCGTTTTCAGCAGATGTGAAGCCCGGATAATCATGGGAAAAACTGCATGCACATAGGTCTAGACCTGCCGGAAGAGCGGCAATAGCCAGATATATCACATGAAGATGAGAGGGTCGTCAACTTGCTACAGTGTCAAAATTCAGGAGTTGGTTTGAGCGCGCGGCTTTGACACATGACGTGGGGGATCGGTGGGGGACAAAGAAGCAGAATGATTAATTTGCAGGAGTCTAGTAAGACTGACTGTAGAACCAAAAAGCTCATATAGAATACTCTTGATGTCCCTTCTCATATCACTATGATGGCTGTTGACGTTGATGAACGTTAAGTTGATTCAGATTTACTTAAAAAATTTAGCACTCACTTCAAATAGCTGTAATTTACCTTATACACACTTCTAATTCTTCACCTCTAATTCTTCACCTCTAATTCTTCCTATATACTCAAACCACCTCAAATCTTCAACAACCACCTCACATAATCTCCTTACCTCTCCTACTATGCTCCTTCTATCATTTCCTTATACTTATACAGTTCGTGAATCGACGTGATATGCTCAATAAATTAAGATGGCTCCAATCCATCAATACTTCAACAAAGATCACCTAAACGAGGTAGTTTTACCCAGGCATCTGAAACTGCTGGGCATTTCTTATGTTTCGGTTACAGTTTCTGTTGTGTTTCTGGTACTCTGTCTTCCTCTTTACTGCTCTTTCTTCCTTTCAAGTTCTTTCTTCCTTTCAAGTTCTTTCTTCCTTTCAAGTTCTTTCTTCCTTTCAAGTTCTTTCTTCCTTTCAAGTTCTTTCTCCCTCTTATTTCAAGTTCTTTCTTCCTCCTCTTTCCTCCTCCTCTTTCTTCCTACTCCCCTACCTCACATTGAAACTCACCAAGGTCCGCTCAAACAAACTCTTGCACTCCTCAAATAAATACGGCTCCAGAACCAAGTACCCCCCTACTCTCCGCGAAACGTGCAAGTTGATGAACCACATGCTCAAGTTCACGTCGTACGTCTTGAGAATCCCCAAGATGTCCAACGCAAACCGCCGCCGCGACACAGCGTCGATACCCTCCTTTGCAAACGCATCTTGTAAAATAATCTTACAGAGCTTGTAGTTAATTGCAGTCAACGCACTGAGCTCGTCGTTGTAGTAAACTGTGGGAACAGGGTTTCCAGGCTTGTAGATCGTGGGCTTGAGGCTTGCCGGCATGTTGACGTCGAACTCGTGCACCATGCGCTCGAGCTCCAGCCATTCGAGCTGGTTCTTCTCGTTGTGATCCTCCCGATTCACCGTGGTGGTGTTGTGCAACTCGTTCGCGAGACTGAGAAGCACCACCAGCTTGTAGTACCACCAGAGCATGTACTCCTTGTTAGCATTATCCACGTGTGACGGATAGAGTTGAAAGTTCTGGAAGTATTCTGGGTCAAGGTTCTTCCAGCTGGAGTAGCTGAAGTAGTTGGGTACATTGAGGTTCGTGGACGAGATCAGGTCACAGATGAACAAGATCCAGCCAAACAGGCGGTAAAACTTGTTGTGCATGAGCAGCGCCCCAGGCTCTGCCTCTTGGCAGTGCTTGAGGGATGCTATTGCCAGCTGAATGTGGACAGACTCCACATTCACATAACACAACTCATATACGCAAAGGAGCGTGGTAGCAGCAAAACACCGTGCGGAATACTGCTTGTTATCAATGTGCTCATTGATCAAGTTGATGGCCTCTTGGTAGTAGTCAATGTGCAGTGGTGCTGATGCCTCAGGGTTACGGCCATGTTGTACAAACACTCCCAAAACACACATCGCACTGAAAAGGAGCCTGGTCTCGTCGTACAATGCTAGCGGCGCAACGACTGAAGAAAAGATGTCGTTTCCGAGAAAGACATCGATGTTGGGTGCGATATGTGTGACAAACGCATTGTACAAGTCCACTTCCAACATGCTACGGAAGATGTTGTAGCGCTGCAGAACGTCCAACTTCATTGCGTGGGCAAACGAGCTGCGGTACTCATCCATCGACAATTCGCCAGCGAATGCGATGCTCAACGACAGGCGGCGGCGCGTTTTGCAAATCTTGTGGATCCGCGGCTTCAGATTCTTCTTGGTCTCAATCGGCTTGAAGTGCCCTACCATGGACGGGAGCGCTGCCTGGCCAAAGTCCTGGTACATGGACAACGCAGGCTCACTTTTGTATTTTGTGCTGAGGAACGTGGGTCTTGCGAAACTATTGGGGATCCGCTGGCTATTCACGTAGCTGGGGGTAGAGTACTGGTATGTTCCAGATTGGTTATAGTCGTAGACGTCCTCGGCTTGGGAAAAGACAGGGGCCTCTTCCCATTCTTGCATCTGGTAGAATTGCGGGTTGTAGGTGTAGGGCGGGAAAAATGGTGCAGAGGAACCAGAGACAGACCCAGAAATCGACCCAGAAATCGACCCCGTGGCAACATGATGATGGCCCAAGGACGAGCGATTTAAGGGTTGGGTTGGGGGTTGGGTTGGAATTACCGCTTGTGATTGGTTCAACTGTGGTTGGCTTGGTTGGTTAGTCATTGATGGTTGGTTAGTCATTGATGGTTGGTTAGTCATTGATGGTTGGTTAGGCATTGATGATTGGCTAGTCATTGATGGTTGGTTAGTCATTGATGGTTGGTTAGTCATTGATGGTTGGTTAGTCATTGATGGTTGGTTAGGCATTGATGATTGGTTAGGCATTGATGGTTGGTTAGGCATTGATGGTTGGTTAGTCATTGATTGAGTTGGTTGGTTAATTTGACTTTGGCCCATTTGACTTTGGTTCAATTGACCTTGTGCCTGGCTCAACAGACGACTTGGTAGCTGGTTCCTATTATTTTGACTCGCAGAACTTCCCCCCAGACTCATCGAGTCGTAGGGGATGTGCACGTGCAATTCGCGCTTGTCGTCAATGATCAGCTGAATCGGTTGGTTTGGCTGATGAGCCAGTGCTATTCCCGATTGGCTTATACTTTGGTTCAATCCGTTACCACTCGGTATTCCATTACCACTATTCATTCCAGTACTGTTCATTCCATTACCGCTGTTCATTCCATTACCACTGTGTATTCCATTACCACTGTTCATTCCACTATTATTCATTCCATTTTGTATGCCAGTGGTCATTCCGCTTTGACTACTACTCATTCCACTACCACTATTCATTCCGCTCTGCTGGCTCATACTACTGTTCATTATTGTCTGTCCCTGGATCATCCCCTGGTTTACCTGTCCCATGGACAGGGCCAGAATCGGTTGATTCACCAGGCCGATTTGTGTCAGCTGATTGATCTGCCCCTGGGCCGGATTTATCTGGCCCATTGCCATCATTTCGTCCCTGTCAAAAACCGATCTCGACACCACGTATGGAAACTGCATGTTTGTGTTTGTGTTTGGGCCTATCAGCTGATTTGGCGAGTGGATCAACAGCGATCCGCCGTGCACGGAGGTGTTTGGGGCCAGCGTGGCCTCGTATGTGGTCTGGGCCTGGCCAATGCCTGGAATGAGTGCTGGGAGTGGATTTTGGGCCGGAGTTTGCCCTTGGGTCTGGTAGTGTGGGATCAGGTGCGGTTGCGAGTGAGGCTGGGCTTGCGCATGATGTTGCTGGAACTGGTTCGGAGCCTGCTCAACAGCCGCGTAGTAGTTGTACATGTTGTAGGGGTAGCTCATGGCGGCGAAAATGGGTGGTGACGAGCCGATTAAATACTCGGTGTCAAATTCTACTCCAGAGCTACTTTTGCTCGAGTTTTTTAAGCTTTGCAAATAGCTACAACTTTAAGAGAGCTTTCGAAAGGTTGGATTAACTACCCAAAACCACACAAAAACAAAGTTCCCCAACCGCGCTCCGCTATACTGTGGCCAGCACGGGAGCGTGGGTCCTTGTTTTTGTATTGCTGCTGCTCCCACCGTCACCGTCATCTCCCGTCACCTCCCCCTAATAAAAACGGGGTGGTGACACGGAGGCTGGTGAATGTGCCGCGCACCCGTGGTGCTGTTATCGCTCCACACCGTCGTGCGCGCAGCGGTGTTTCAGCCCATCACACAAGCTCACATGGGACGACCCTTGTTTCCTGATCCGTCCTCACTTCCGCAGCGGCCGGGCTCGTGATGACAGCATTGCGAGCAGGATTAGTAGATTTAGCGTGGGTTATACTTGCTTCCGGCTGGACTAGCCGATCTCCTCCGGCAGGGGGTACGCAAGCGAGCTTTGGGGTGCGACCCCGGTGCGTAGGACGGCAAGGGATGATGTGTGCTAGAAGTCATCTACGAGTCGTTTTCAATCAACATGGCATCCGCACTACCGGCTTCTTCTACTCGCCATGCAGGAGAATACGAGCAATTATAATTAGGCTAAAGGTTTAACTGCGTCTGAGCACTGCACGGAATGTCAGTTGGCTAAAAGCTTAAGGCGGAAAAAGCGGCCAAGGTGGCTAGGTTGCTATTGGTAAAGTATAGAAGAGAAATAGAAGAGAAATAGAAGGTTATAAGGAATGGTTACGAGATGGTTATGAGGAGGGAGAGAAAAGGATCAAAGAGAGATAGAGAAAGGATCAAAGAGAAAGAGATAAAGAAGGAAAAAGAGTATAGATAGAGATGATAGAAAATACAGATAGAGAATACTGATAGACAGAGACACTATACTTGAAAGAACTTCCGGTGAAATGGTAGTTGTGTTAATTTGGGTCTTTTGGTTAGGAAGGTTTCGAAAGTTTAGGTGTTCTAGACAATGAATGTGAATTAAAAGGTGGAAGGAGAGCTAGATTTTTTGGATGCAATTTCAGAAGAGTTTAGGTGAAGAGTTGGTGTAGTTCAGTGTAGCAAGGTGTTAGGTAGGCGTTTAGATAGGTTCTTCGTTAAATACTGTTTAGTTAGGTGCTTGGTTAGGTGCTTCGTTAGGTGCTCGATTAAATACTGCTTAGTTAGGTGCTAGTTAAATGTGCGTAGTTAAATTCCGTTGAGGAACCTTCAGACCAAGTATGAGGTAACTTAAGTTAAATAGTATGGGGGATTCAGGGTTGACTTGTTAGTATCAAGTCAACTTTCATATGTTGGTGCCTATAAACACAATAATATTCTTCAGATGAAGTATTCATGTTCTGGGTGCAAATATACTTGTTCAATAACCTTGAAAGTTCTCTATTATTTGCATATCTTTATCTCTAACAAGCAACTCTCCATCTTCCTTTCTGTACATTTTTCATTCTACCTTCATTGTACATACTCTTAATAATTTATAACTCATTTCTTTATAAATCAATTCTTTTAAACTCATTTCTTTATAACTATTTCTGTATAACTATTTCTTTGTAACTATTTCTGTATAACTATTTCTGTACAACTATTTCTTTATATCTATTTCTTTATAACTATTTCTTTATAACTATTTCTTTATATTCATTTTTTCTTTTGCAGCAATTATGTCGAAGGAATTCTCCATCTTCGCCTTCCATTCAACAACCAATCCCTCCTTATGGTACGACCATTGCACGTCGCTTCTCTTGAAGAACCGCAAACTGGACAGAATAGCATTGGTGCTTGGTCATGATGTGCACTTCCGCGACGACCAACTCACTTATGCCGATTTCAAGGCCTACTCCCGAGCTTTGGAATCCGCCTCCATCGACCTGCAAATATCCGAAACAATCTCAATAGCTACTGATGCCTTCAGAGACAAGGCTCGCTTGAAGTTTACTCGCAACCTCTTCGTGTTTACCGACCAAAAACCCCACTTCTCAGCGTCCTCCTCGCTGTTCATAGACGCGGTAGGAGTTAACGTGTTCATAATATCACCAACTGATCCGGCCATCTACACGTGGATCCCAACGTCCTCCCTTGATTTGTCGCGCTCTACCGCATTGAAGAAGACCCAGGAACGCTCGCAGTACTTGGGCCAATTGCGCTTTGGGCGCGACCCCCACTCCGACGCATCCCACCTCTCAATCGACATCCTGGTGTTTGCCGCGGTCAAAGTGGAACCGTTCCCCAGTGGTCACGAGTACCTCGTGAAAGGAACCACTGTTGAAACGATCAAAAGAGAGACACAATACTACGTCAAACGATATAACGAGGAGCCAGCAGACGATGTCGATGAGGACGCCGACGAAACTCCATACACTAAGGAGTATGTCGAGGGATACACGCGTGGGTTCAAGTACCTGAAACGTGACGAGGTGGCACTCACTAGGGAATTGAGCGAAGTAGCACAGTTCCCAAGCACAGCAGGTATGGATATCATGGGTTTCATAAAGAAAGCTGATTTTCCATACACGTTTTTGATGAGCGAGTCGCAATATGTCGTGCCATCGAACAAGTCCATGAGCAATATGCTCTCATATAAGGCGTTTGTGAAGTCCCTAGTGGATTTGGACTCGTATGCTCTTGTGAGGTATGTTCCCCTGCAAAGAGCAGAGGTCTCGAACTGTGTGCTCATTCCGCAAAAGTTGGCCGCGCTACTCCCCGGCGAGTTCATGTATGGGCTCTTCATGATCCACATCCCGTTCAAGGAGGACGAGAAGATTGGGCATTTTGCAGACTTTAACGATGTAGACAACTCTACAAACGACTTGATGGAGAGTTTCATCAAAAGCAAGGATCTTGATGAACTTGTTCCAAAAGACGACGTTATAAACCACCCTAAGCTTCATTTGGTACTGACGGAGCCTTTGAATCTCCCGCGCAAACGCACCCACGACTTCATGGTGAGTTCGCCGGCCGTCGCCAAGTTCAATGCGTACCTCAAGAAGTTGTTGATCAACTCGGTGAACCACGACACATTGGTGGGGTATACCCTGGGGAATGTGATTCCGGATCTTGCTGGCGAGAACTTGTTCACGTTGGCAAACATCCTCAAGTACGACGGCACCAGCGACTGGCTCGTGCAAGTGAACCACGGGTCTGAGGAGATTGCAAAGAAGTTGGTGGACAAGTTGGACTCGGCGTACAAGGTGCCGCTGAAGAAGGTGAAGAAGGAGGCCGAAGTGAAGGAGGAGAGCGCATTGGCTGGGTACATTGATATTGACGATATATTGGGATAAGAGGGATGGTATTTTTCTTTTGAATGCTATTTACATAAATTGGAGTATAGATACCTGTAAAGCGTACTTCTTTACCCTCAAAAGGAGCGCCTCTCTATAAAAGAGCTCTATAAAAGAGCGCCTCTATAAAAGAGCCTCTCTATCGTTATAACTTGATATTTCCATACTTCCGCGCAACTTAAGAGTACTTCTCATACTCCAACCAATATCATAACTAGAGTACTTCTAATACTCCATCCAATATCATAACTAGAGTATTTCTATAATCTTACTCCATCACAACTTAAAAAGAGTATTTCTATAATCATACTCTCTATCCTTTGCAGTCCTCTTTCTATGCTTGGACTTTCCAGTTCCGTCCTCTCCCAAACTGTCTGCTATACGCCCACTCACCTTCATAGCACCCACTCTTTCCCTCTCCTCCTTGAACAACGCCCGCAAGTCCTTCCCGTTGGTCTCCAAAATCACACTCAAATCGAACATGCCCCTGTACTTTGAGCTCTTTCCCTGCTTCCAGAGTGCGAGCCAGTGGTTTGCGGTTCCCAAGTCGTCGAACGACCCGTCGTGCTTGAGACGCCCCTTTGTTTTCGCGATGTTGTAGAGCAACTCATCGATGGAGTTTGTAGGGTGGTCGATGAACTCGCGGTACTTTCCTCCGCTTGGGTCCTGGAGGTTGAGGAGAAAGAGTAGGTAATCAGCTTGAATTATCGGATCAATGAACGACGTGTGTACACAACCGACGAGACTCAATGCGAGCATGGTTTCATTATCCTTAACTGTGGGAAGAAACACACCTGGAGTATCATACACCAAAATGTCAGGTTGCTTGCTGAGTCTGATGATCTCCGAGGTATTCCTAGTTACTCCCGGTTGGCCTCCCGTTCGAGCAACTTTCTTGATCTTTGTTGATATGCCTTGGTTGCGCAAAGTCTTTCCGTATCCCACTTCACGCAAAGTGTTGACCAAAGTGGACTTTCCCACGTTAGGCATACCAACGATCATGAGTCTCATCCCCAATGGTGGTGGGGGGTCCATCTCGTAATAGCGTTCGGAAAGGCGCTCGATGATGCCCTTGACGTCGTTCTTGTTGCGACAGTCGATGAACATGTACTCTTCATTTGGTCTGCTGTGCCATTTTTCAAGGAGCCCACTCTTGATCACCAGGAGGTCCTTCTTTCCGTAGAGCACTAGCTTGGGTTTCTGCGATAACACTCGATCTATGAGCACGTTGGTGGTGGAAACAGGTGCCCTACAGTCTCGCACTTCAAGCACCATATCGATCTGGGGGGCAAGATGGCCAAATCTGGTGAGTGCCTTTTGGTGGTGTCCTTTGAAGTTCAGTAGGAGGAGGTTGTATTCGGGGAAGACCCTACGCGGTATGAATGACATGTTAGCAAAGAAGTATGAATAGTAGAACCAGTAAAAAGAAGTATGATAGAACCAGGATGAAGTGGGTCAGTAGTGGTGGTAGTATAAAGTGGGTCAGTATAGTATAAAGTGTCAGTAGTGGTATAAGTATAAAGTAGGTCAGTAGTGGAGTGATATAAGTATAACGTGGTCAAGTAGTGGTAGTGGTATACGAATATAGTACTTCAGTGGTTGTGTGAGTACCTCAATAACAGTTGGTTAATTGTTGTTGGTTAATAGCTGTTGGTAATAGTTGCTAGTAATATCACTATATTCTTTTTTTAAAATTTGCAACAATGCCTTTGATCACCTTCACCGGCTACCCGTGCTCGGGAAAAACGACATGGGCAAGAAAGCTAGAGGAAGCGCTCACCAGCAGGATATCCGAGGCCAAGAAGGACAACTCGGCCGGTCACAACTACTCGGTGATCTACCACTCTGATGAAACCTTGGGCATCTCGCACGATGCGTACAAGGAGTCCAACTTGGAGAAGAACGCGCGCGGAGCGCAAATGGCGGCGGTAAAGCGTGATTTGAGCAGGTCCAACTTCGTTATCCTCGACTCGCTAGCATACATCAAAGGGTTCAGGTACCAGCTCTTTTGCGAGGCCAAAGGAGTGGTCACTCCACACTGTGTGATCCACGTAGTGAGTCCGTTGGAACAGTGCGAGCAGTGGAACGAAAAGCTGGGATCGAAGTGGTCAGAAGGGTTGATCAAGCAGTTAGAAATGCGCTATGAGGAACCAAACGACAGTACACGTTGGGATTCACCACTTTTCACAGTGGTATCTGGAGAGGATGAAGAACTTCCAATTGAGGAAATCTGGGACGCATTGGTTTTGAAGAGACCACCACCTCCGAATGCCGCAACGTTGGTGAAACCAACGTCCGGCAACAATTTCCTCCAGGAATTAGACAAGCAGACTCTGGCCGTGGTTGGCAAGATCTTACAGCATCAGGAGTTGCACTCCGTGGGAGGAGATGTGCTTATAGAAGGGGACTTGGTGGTTTCGATGCCCGCAATAAGCGTGAGCACCGCGCAGTTGCAGCGTCTTAGAAGAACATTCATTAGCTTGAACAGAATGCGGTCGGTCGATATAGATCGCATCACCCCGTTGTTTGTGGACTATGTGAATAAGGCATTTGAGGAGGAGTGAGAGTAGGGAGTAAGAGTAGGGAGAGGAGTAAGAGTAGTGGATATTGGAACGTGTTTAGATGAATATAGAAGAATGGGTATAAGTCTATTTACAGTGGAACAAAAACAATAAGAATCACGTTTATGATAATTGGTATCACCTGGTAATTTATATCACTGTGGTATATTTGTCCTATACAGTGATCCTCTCTTTATAAAAATATTTTCCTTGGTAATATCCTGGTTTACATTGGTCCTCTTTATCCTCTTCATATAAGTAGTTATATTCCTTGGTAATATTATATTCCTTGCTTACTGACCCTTGGTCCTCTTTATATAATTATATTCCTTGGTAATATTATATTCCTAGTTTATCGACCCTCTTTATCTCCATTATATGCATTTACCTCTTTCTAGTGTTCTGCCACTTGTAATAAGTTCTTCCGCTCTTATCCACCAACTTCCTGCTACCACCCTTCTTCATCAACTCCGTCAGTATGGCCAACTTGGCTTCCACCTCCCCCAACTCCTTTTCTCTCTTCAAGCGCTGCTTCAACACCTTCAACTTCAGGAGCTTCTCCTTGTTCTGTGCATCCACGGCCTCGTGGTCCTCGTTCACCTCGAACAACCTGCGGTTGCTCTGCAACTGGTCCACTCTCAATCTGTTTTCTCTACGGTCCAATAATCGCGAGTCTGTCTTGAAGAACTCTTCCGGAGTCAACTTCTGCTGGTCCTCTAACGAGTCCACAAACACAGTGTGCTTACCTTTGGCTTTGAAGGCCAAGTCCTTCTTTTCCTTATCGATTTTGGCCATTTCCTGGAGACGCATCGTGCGCACGTAGTTGATGTCCTGTGTCTTGTACAACTTCATCTGGTCGTTGTTGAACTCCACACCCTCACCCTCCAGTAACAAGATTCCGCGGTCGTCCGTCTTGCGGTTCACCATCGCGTGGTAGTACTCATCGGGGTTGTACTGCTCAGCTTTCAACTTGAGCGCCTTCAATGCATTTTGTTTCTTGTGGTAGTCGTCTGCTCTCAACTTGTAGTCCTTCTTCTTCTCAAGGAGCCCGAACCGCTCGCGGCTCGACACTTGCGCACGCTCTCTGTGCTGTTTCTTCTGGACGTTGTGTACGAGCTTGGCCATGGTGATGAGAAAAGATCATCGCAAACGCGACATAAGAGATGGACATAAGAAAACGACATAAACGACATAAACAAGAAAGCGACATAAACGACAAAAAGAGACTACTCTTCTTTTGCGACATAAAACTTCATTTACGACATTACTCCAAATTTCCATCATGTTGAGAGTGTTGGGAAGGACAGCACAAAGAGGCTCGGTGCGTCTATCAAGACACATATCCGGAAGCAGGATACTCGAGAATGGATCGAGTGTAAGGGTTTCTGATGGATCAGCTACAAAGGTTGAAAGTGGAATAAAGGTTTCTGATGGATCTGCTGTAAAGGTTGAAAATGAATCAGCTATAAAGGTTCAAAATGAATCAGCTATAAAGGCAACTGAAAGTAGTCCAGATCTTGAGGTATCTGAAAATTTATCTGAAAACGGATCAAGTGTTTCTGAAAGTCAGACCGCTACAGATGCTGAGGACATCCCTTGGTACCTTCGTGACGATTCTACATCGCCACTTCTTGAGAAAAAGAAGGTCGAATTACCTGAAATCCCAAAGAATGCACCTGCTACACTCCTACCATTCCTCGAGCTCGTCGCCAACGAGTATGGACTAGTGGATGTGGAACTTTTCGATCTCACCACACTTCCATCATCTCACCCATTCTCACTGGTGCACCAGCAGATGGACTACGTGATCTTGACCTCGGGAAAGTCCCAGAAACACATCTACAAGGCCGCCACTGAGTTGAGGCACTACATCAAACACAATCACGGCATGCTACCACTGTTGGAGGGCACTGTGTCGTCCGGAGTGTCGCCAGCAGCTCGGCGTCGTTTGCTCAGAAGAGCGAGAAAGGGCCCTCTGGCCACAGATAATGAATATGGACGTGAACCCAACAGCTGGGTGGTGTGCAACACCATGGTTGACAACATTCATATCCACATGTTGACCAAGGAAAGACGAGAGGAGTTACTTTTGGAAACTGTGTACTGCAGAGAGGAGGACTTGCACAAGTACCAGAAAGAGGATGAGTTCCACATGGAGTCTGATGATATCTTCATAGGTATCCGCAGGTTTCACACGTCTGCAAGGGCCATGAACCGAGTTCAAAAGGTGGTGTTGGACGAGAAGTTCCCTTCAAATCCAACTCTCGAGGAGTACGACGCACGCGTGGATGCCTACACACAATTGCACCTTGCTGGCGATATACCTTTTGAAGATGTGGAGGAATGCATTTTGGATAAGCACCGTGATTTGGATGTGATGAGCGGAGTTGACTCGATTGAGGCACTTATAAACGGTGATATTATCGCTTTCACCAAGCTTTTGAACGACTCCCCAGAGTTTGCATCTACTGACTCAGAGCTGCGCCAAATTATAGACTCCCAATTTGACCGTTTATCCACATTCATCTCCCGCATCTCAAGATTCCACGAGTCTCTGCTGGTGTTGGACACACCAGAGTTTGTTCCGTTGCTCTTGCGCATGTCGTTCAAGGGAGATAATGGAGAAAAGGTTCAAGGAAGTAACGGACAGGTTGATCAATTTTTGGGTGCACAAACCATCAATGACATTATATACAACGACGCTCCGTTCCCTGGAGAAGCCCCGCGGACGATTTTGGCCACCAACCGCATGCGCGATGTGCTCGATCTCTTCAAGCACCACAACAAGGTTTCTGGTCGCGAAGCTACTTTGGCCTTGCGTGAGTTGGTTCTCCATGTGTACGGCAGTGCCAGAAAATGGGACAAGTTTTGGAACGAGTGGGAGACTTCGCTCCAGAGCAGTTTGGGCAACAAGACGTTGACGTCCAGCAGCGCCGTTTCGCAATGGGTGCGACTTGCTGTGTACCTTGCTGCCCTTCAAGACCCTGCGGCGATCTCGCACTTTTTCTACTACTACTGGGCGAACCTTGAGGAGGATTTTGGAAGGGAGGGTAAGTTTGGAAGTTCTGAGGAGGAGCGTGCGTTCAAGAGAGCATTGGAGGTTTTGTTGGGGGAGGGAAATTTCGAGCCTGCGAGGAGGTTTATAGAGAAGGAGTAATGAGAAGGAGTGATGAGAAGGAGTGATGAGAAGGAGTAATAACAAGGAATGATGTCATCTGAGCGAAGCGAAGAAATTGAATCTCATTTGTGAGGAAAATGACAACTGATGAGAAAGACCTCATTTCTGAGCGAAGCGAACAACCTTTCTGAGCGCAGCAAAAGACCTCTTAGAAATGTCAATTGACTCATTATGTGGATATGACAACATTTGACTGATATTAGTGACACTTGAATAACTTGCATGGATTATGATTGAAAAACTGTTATGTGGGTTATTCAATACGGCATGATATTCGAAGTGACTTGGTGAGAGTTGAGATATGGATTCTGAAGGACCTGAGCTTGGGCTTCAAATGTAAATAGACAAAAGAGGAGATAGAAGTGATTGGTTTTGTAAAGTACTTGTAAAATTAAGATTAATTTGGAAAGGTTCATGATTCATGATGATAATTAAAGTTTGGTGTTTTAATGCATAATGTTTCAATGTTCTGACGTTATATAATGCTTCAATGTTCTAACGTTATATAATGCTTCAATGTTCTAACGTTATATAATGCTTCAATGTTCTTACTTTTCATCTTCTATAAAGATCATAAATTTCATGTCCTCTAAAAGATCACACTATTTTCAGTATTTCAAAAATCATTCCCTAACAATATCTCATAATTTTACGCGTCGCGTATGGAAGCATCATTAAAACACCAGATAAAAGAGTGGGAACGAGAGTTCCTTCGCTTGAACAACCGCAAACCTTCAAGCAGCGATGTCCGCAAAGAACGACATGTCAATGAAATGTACAAAGAGTACCAGGTGTTGCGCCAGCAGCGCAAGCTGGGCATTCCAGAGAAAAAGGTACCAACCAAGGCTCCTCCAATTGAACCAATACAAAAGGAGGCTGCTCCTCATCCATCCCCTGCTAGGTCCAACTCACCCGTCCCACACGCAGAATTGGGACCAACGCCTCAAGCAAACGGAAAAGTACTACTGATATTCGACTACAGGATGACTCCACCAGACTCGTCCCCATTGAAGGTGAACAATTCTGTGGATGTGTTCAAGACACCAACAAAACTCAAGCGGCTAGTGAGTAGTCCCCTTCATCCGGTTATAGAAAGTCCTACGAAAACAACGGTTGGGGCGACTGGGGATACACTTAAGACTGGGGCTCATGGGAATACACTTGGGGCTGTGAATGGGGCTCCTGGAACTCCTGTTATGAAAGCGACGACCCCCATTATAGAATTCAAAAGCACAAAGAACATTATGGCCAAACTCAACGAATTGGCTAGTCCAAGCAAGTCATCGCTCGGCACTCCACGATATCTTTCAGTGAATAACGAAGTCACTCCGATCAAGCAAACGTCTATTCAGTTTCTGGTATCACCGTCGCCTTTGAAGTCGCACCGGTTCCTCACACGAAAACTCACAGACGTGTTCAACGAAGCGCAATCGATAGAACCTTTGGAAGAGGAGTTCTCGTTTGAGGAAGAGGAAGAGGAGGAACAAGCCGAAGAGAACCCGTTCAAGAGGAAGAAGAAGTTCACACAAAAGAGAACTACGCGGAGGTGGAAAATCAAGCCTCGCAATGGGCCAGATGACGAGGACGTGTTCCAGAATAAGGATGTTCACGAGGAGATTGCACGAATTGCAGAGTCAAAGAAACAGGAAATGGAGAGCCAGTCTGAAGAGGAGACAGAGAGCGAGGATGAGGTTTACAAGAGGAAGGTTCCTGAGAACACAAAGGGTATGAAGAAACCCATCAGTAATAATTTCCAGCGGTCGAGGATTAATGATCCAAGAGCGAAGGCGTTTAAGAGAAGAATGAGGAGGTGAGAGAAGAAGAAAGGTATAGAAGATGTATAGAGGAGGTATAAAAAGAGGTATAGAGGTATAGAAGAGGTATAAAAAGCGGTATAGAAAGTTGTGTAGGTAATTGGTATTATTGGTATTATTGGTATTATTGGTGCTATTGGAGCTATTGGTACTGTTTGTACTGTTTTTACTGTTTGTGCTACTGATACTGTTTGTACTACTGATACTGTTTGTACTACTGATACTACTGGTACTATTACTATTTTGTAAAGATTTATATTGGCGTCCTCTAAATAGTATATCTAAAATTTGGATTCTCTCTATCAGTCAAATCAGCAAATTCAACATTAAACTTCACTTCATTTGTTGATTTCCTCACATTCAGTGCCCTATATGAAACCAATAGCGCGCCCAATATGAAAAATGCCGTGGTATCAAAAGCTACCATGCAAATCACAGCCGTTTGATACCGTGGGGCTTCATTCTCGAGAAATGTCTGAGGTCCAATCAAGTTCCCAATACAGTACCCAACCAAAACTATACCATTTACCGTGGTTTTCTTTGTGTGGCCAGCTACATTCGAAGAAATGCACGACAACACACAAATGTAGCCAATTGGTAAAAGCAGTAGCATCACAAAGCCAGCATACAGCGTGGTATCATCCTCACTGAATGCTAGCAAGCATGTTGCAACAACGTTGACTGCCATACCAAACATCGCAATGGGTATTCTCACGTCCAAAGTTTGAGCTATGACTGCAAGTGTAGTACAGCCTATAAACTCCACCGCGCCCCCCGGCATCTGAAGTAGAAGCGAGCGTTCCACGGAGTCCTTGAACCGTTGTTTTAGGAGGATGGAACCGAAATTGGTAACACCTCCATTGGGAATATTTGCAATCAAAGCATATGCAAATAAGAGGTAGGTATTTGGGTCCATGAAAGCCTCACGGAACTGATACCACTTGAATGTCCTATTTCCAAATCCCTGATTGTTTGCACGGATTCGTGCAACGACGCCGTTCTTTTCATCATCGGTCAAAAACCACGCCGTAGCAGGTGAATCTGGTAAGTGCATGAAGACAAGGGTTCCAAGCATTACCGTAAGTGATCCAGTGATGAGAAACATGTACTTCCAGGTAGCGAGGTCTGGATTGTGGACATTTTTGACAATGCCATACGCAATTCCACTGCCAGCAATAGTTCCAAAACCGTTGGACGAAAGCCAAATGGAGGTTCTTAAGAACATCTCTTCCTTGTGGAAGTATTGACTGGTGATAAGAACAAAAGCCGGGGTGATGATACTCTCCAACATCCCGAGAATGCCCCTGAGTATGACAAACCCAACGTAATCTGCTGCTGCGTGAAGACACAATACCGTGCCCC
The DNA here is from genome assembly GCA_030564445.1 of Kodamaea leandrae. Taxonomy (NCBI): domain Eukaryota; kingdom Fungi; phylum Ascomycota; class Pichiomycetes; order Serinales; family Debaryomycetaceae; genus Kodamaea; species Kodamaea leandrae. Next base: position 259,756 of record JAJLUV010000013.1, on the reverse strand, counting down.
ACATAACCACGAACGCCGCCACCATTTTAGCAACCGGGAACCGTTGGAGTAGACGTACGGAGACGAATGCAAATACCAAATAACCGAGGTAGAATGCGGAACCGGTCCATGAATACATGTCTCCAGTCATCTTCAAGTCCGTCTCCAAACCCAAGATCGACGCGTAGGAATTCGAGAGTTTGTCCATGAACTGAAAGCAGTAGAGCAAACAAATGAGCGGCATAAGCATGAGGTCTATTTTCCATAACAACGAGCGGTCGTTGGTTTCTAAAAAAACCTCATCAGCAAATCTGACCTTGTGGTATGGTTTGGCGATGATACGAACTGATTCAGGGTCTGAAAATGGAAGTTCTTTTGAGTCAATCTTCGACTCTCCTTTTGATGAAGCATCTGAAAGTTCTTTTGAGTCAACCTTCGACTCTGCTTTTGATTGACCGTTCCACTGAAGTATCCCCTTAAGTTCCAGCATACTCTTGATTCTCTTACGCCCCTTCTGTTCCCTTCTTATACTTTTCCCTGAACTTGCGCTTGCCGATGCGCTTTGACTACAAAGCCATCTTTAGGGATCGAGATCACAGCAAAACGAATTGAAGAAAAAGCACATTCAGTGTTAACCCGTCATTGACTACTACCTCCTGTCCCAAAACTCTCACACCGTCTTCTACCGTCTTCTTATGCCGTCTTCTGATGCCGTCTTCCAGTCTTCTCATACCATCTTCTCATACCAACTTCTTTTTTTTGGTGAGGCTGAATCAAACAATAGCACTAATAATAGACGCGAGCATACAATTATTCCTCTTACAGATGAGCAATTGATAGGATAGTGATATTCCTATTGCAGATGAACAGTGAATGATTACGTCTATGTATTCTACATCTCATTCATCAGGCAAGCAACTCATTCTGTTCTGGATCATAGGAAAATTGCACTTTCTTGCTCAATACGTCGCCGTCAGTATCCGGACCCTTCTCAATGCTTCCCGAATATACTGGCTTATCCCACTTGTTTTGATCCGCCTCATAATCCCAGAAATTCTTCGAAAGCTCCTTCTCTCCACTTGCTTTTTCCGCCTTGATCTGGTTCTCCATATCCTCTATCTCGTCATCGTCAATGTCCGGCTCATCCGTGACGGTCTTCTCTACCATCGACACTTTGCCGTCGCGAATAACCATTTCCACGACGCGCTTCCCCCTTCCTGTTCTGGCCTTTTTGTTATCCAAATGCTTCCTTTGCTGCCTCTGCAGCTTCTTAAGCTGCAAAGCCCTTTCCACAGGCAGGAGCCACAAGTTGCTGCTGCTGCTCGGCATCTCAAAGTCTGCAGCATTGTCTATAATCTTAGTTCTCTCTGCTCCTGTGTCCTGGAAATCGAGCAAAGTATCGAGCCGCTCTTGCGCCTTGACCAAATCCGCATCTTCGTGTTTTCTAGAATACATCTTGAAAGCCTCCTCCTGTTTTTTCAACTCTTCGAGCCGGCGAAGTTCTTGCTGACGAAGCTCGGCAGACTTCTTAGCCTCTTCGTCAGCCTTCTTCAACGCCCGGTCTTGAGCCTCCCATAGGTTTTCTCCTGCAGTGAGGGCATATTTGATCCCCTTTCCTTTTCCAAGGGCGGTTTTCTTGTCTTGTATCTTCTTATTGTTTGGATTGTCATGCTTCTCGGTAATGTCCTCCTTTTCCTTTCTGAGAACCTCGATGATTTCCAGGCGGTCCTTGGAGTTGAGAAGGTCAGCTCCACAGTACAGGCAAGGTTGCAAGCCTTCTTTGACACATATGATTTTTCCGCAGTTGAGACAATTTGGTGCCAACTCAAATAATGGATGCCTGGTGGCGTTGCAATTACATACACGACGGCTCTCGGTCTTCGCGTTCTGTAGCTCCAAATTCACCAAGATCGCATCGATATCACGTAGGTCCTCGACATTTCGCCTCTTGTTTTTCTTCTGCTGCTGCAGAGATACTTTATTCGAAGGTTTGGCTTCCAACAATTCAGACACCGTTTTAGATCCAGACGACTTGTCTAATCGGCCCTTACTATGCTTTTTCTTCTCCGGAGCAGGACTATTGCCTCCCCAGGCGGTGGAAGATGCCAATGGCGTTGGCGGCTTGGAGCTGGCGTTGTCTAGTTCGTCTGCTTCGTGCTTCAATAGTATGAACTTGGTCACAAAAGAGAGCGCGGCTTCCGACTCACCAAAGAGATTGAGGAAATGCGCTTGTATTTCGTGGTCTGTAGGGAGAGTGAGTGCATAGCTTACAAGTTCGTTTATCGAATCTTTGTCTAGTGGTAGAATCTCTGCGATTGCGTTCGCAGAGTAGCTCTTTAACTTGGTGTAACTCATGATTTGCCATCGAAATATTTCAGAAGTAGAAGTAGTATCGCAATTGGTAGCGCAAGAATGTTTGGTAGCGCGTGGGCTTTTGGTAGCGCGACTTTTGGTAGCGTTTGAGCTTTTAGTAGCGCATGAGCTTTTGGTAGCGCGTGACTTTTGGTATTCTATTTTTGTGGTAGCGCTGCGATGCAATTATCAACTATGGAAGACAGTGACATAGTCAAAGCGAAATACGCTGAGATAGCGGCATTACGAAAAGCCATAGCGGCGAAAGGGATCAATGGAGGCGCCTCCACATTACTAGGAACACAAGCAAATCAGGCACCCGCTGGGAACCACTTTCGCGGCACGCGCAGAGGAGGACTGATACGAGGACGAGCAAGGTTTCACGGGCAAAGGGCGCCATATTCAAGGCCTGTTACCCATCGGAGCATGGCAGTTGTGTTTGACAACAAGACTGACAAAACCGGTAGTGAAGTTGAGGCTAAGAATACTGACAAACCCGCAAGTGAAGCTGAGCCTACTAACAATAGCAGTGAAGCAACTACAAATGAGACTGTGAGTTCACCAGAACCGTCGTATGTGACCCAAATCAACAAAGGGAGTATGAAGCTCGTCAGTTCGGATGCATATAAGAATGAGCATGAGAGATATCTACAGATCGAGCGATTGCGTTACCTTCAACAGTTGAAGGCAAACGAGCTCAAGAAACAGCTTGCGTATAAGCAAAGAATTGCAAAGAACAAAGCGAAGACTGACGAGCGTGACCGTATACAGATCGAGGGCACCAAGTACGCGGTCACAAGAAGTGGCGACAGGCTAGTGCCCATTTCCATCTCAAAAGATTCAACTCTGGTCATTGAGTGGAATGGTGCTAGTTATACGAAAAAGAAGAATGGGATATTGAAGAAGAGTTCAGGGAGATCAAGAATGTATGTATGAGTTCACATGAAGGTTTCTTGAAAGAAGGGTTTGAAAGCACTTGAATTACTTAGAGATGAAACGAAGATGAACCTCTTTGAAAGAACCGATAGAATCTTTTGAAGTTGATGAGCTTCTTTGAAAGAACCGATAGAATCTTTTGAAGTGGATGAACCTCTTTGAAAGAACCGATAGAATCTTTTGAAGTTGATGAACCTCTTTGAAAGAACCAATAGAAACTTTTGAAGTTGATAAACCTTTTGATTGATAGAAGCTTTCCATGAAGTTTTTTCACTACTAACATACAGCATTGAGGAAGACAGATGTCGTTACTTTTCTAGAACCGGTGAGTACATTCAACACAATTCATTATGCTATACTAACTTTTAGGAATTTGCCGCAAAGGAGCGCTTTGCAAGTACCAACACGATAAAGAACGGATTCGTGCTTGTCGTCAGTACTTGAAAGGTGGCTGTTACAACCGCAACTGCTTGTTCAACCACAACTTGAATGATTTCAACACTCCGTTGTGTAAGTTCAATTTGCTGAACAAGTGCTCCAATGCCAATTGTAACTATTTACACCACAAGCCTGCGAATTACGAAGACTTGAGCTACGAGATCTGGCTCTGTCGCCCGTTTGCGATAGGTGGATGGTGTGCCCGCGGGAAGAAGTGTCCTTTTATGCACGAGTTTTCGTGTCCAGACTTTGAAGAGGATGGAAGGTGTCCCAAGGGCACATCGTGTACTTTAGCACACCCAATAACTAAGAGAACGCAGGATTTGATGTTGAATCTGAAGAAGTACGTGCGGGAAGATGATGAGGAGGTGTTTGTCGAGTCAGATGAAAAGGAAAAGACTGTTCAAAACTCGTATAAGGTCGACCCATCGGTGTTGTTTGATACACCAATTTTGGATGGAAAGTACGATATCTACGTGGATCTTCCTGAGAAAACGAGCGATAAAAACGATGAAAACGACACAAACACTTTCCGTGAAAATGCACAGTTCTTGATAGTGGACTCTTCGGATGAGTCTTCAGACGACGCATTGGAGGAGAATTTGGACTATGTGGATTTTATATAGATATAGAGGGCTTGACCGTCCATGAAGAAATAAAAAAAAAAGGAAAGCAGTAAATGATAGTTCTTAAAGCAGTAGATGATAGTTTATTGAAGCAGCGGATGATCTGGTAGATCATAAGATCTTCGAAAGATTTCTAATATGCAAAAGATCTAGGAAGTTCTTTAAGGTTGAAAGGTTGAGCTTAAAAAATGTGTTGCAAATTTATTAATTGCAGCCATTTTGAAGGCGAAAATTTAATTTTAACTTCACCAGATAACGTTCACATCATGGCCACTCATTAACATGCCTTCATTGGGAAGCGATGCCGTCAATCGTGATCAAGGTACAAGATATCATTATTGCACAAGAATCAAAGTTTCAGATTCAGGGAAAGCTTAAATCAGGAATGTTTCAGTATGAATTACAATTACATAAAACCTTGATTGCGATGTATAAAAGGACGGCAATTTCAGGAATACAACCTTGAAACCACGTTATGAATGCACTTCCTTACGATATCATTGAGAAAGTGATCAAATTGTTACCAAAATCTGACGCAAAAAGGCTAATTGATTCACCTATCTTTGGAGATTTCGCGTTTAATTGCGTACACCAAGACTGCCACATCAATTTCGCTCAGGAAAGCTGCGAATGTCTTGTAGCCTCCTACATTGTCCCCAATGATCTCGGTATTGATGGTCCTTATAAACATGAACCAGAACTTACGGAAGACCTTTTTGCCTTTCATTCGCGTTCAGATACTGAATTTCTGAGTGTCTATGGATTTCGGAATTTTCTCACAAGGCACAAGAGCAAGTTTATCCCAAGAGTGCTTCTGTTTGAGCAGATCGACGATGTGTTTGTGATTCACCATCTGCATCCCGAAGTCCTTGGTGCTGCTAAGGCTATTCGAGTAGCGAACCAAGACATGAATCATGAGTTTCCTCAATCCTATTCCTATTTGGAGAGGTACCTCAATCAGTACAATAAATTGTTCGAGTTGCCTTACAGCTTCACGTGGGTAAACTTTAGGAAAGATTCTGATATACCAAACTGGGAACTATTGAGCAAAGTGCACTTTCCAAACACTCTACGCGAACTTGTGATTGGTTTCGAAAGTGTCGAACTACTTCAATCGTTGAAAGAGAAGAATTTGAGAAAGCTTACGATTGCCAAGCCACCTGAACATTTCGTAGAATTCCTTCCGTCACTGCTCCGCTCGTTGACAATTTGCGAGTTTCGCGGTACTACGATTGATAGTTTGAAGAATTTGAGAGAAATCAACTTGTCTTTAAGTTACACAGAAGATCTCAATCTAGTGGGTCTCGAGAATTTGCGTAAAGTTCTGCTAGAAAACTGTGATGAATTCCTTCAAGAATGCCTTCCGTTAACCATAGAAGAGCTCAACTTATCAAAAGGAAGGATGGAGAATCTCTCTCTAGACGATTTCAAGCATCTCAAAAGCTTTTCGATTCTAGATTGTGATTACCTTACCAGTATGACACTTCCTCAATCCTTAACAAGGTTGGAGCTTCGTCAAAAATATGGAAGCAGGAATATGCTATATCTTGAAAGCCTTCCACCAAATTTAAGCTACCTCAGTATAAGAGGAGAAAAAGGTTTTGAATTGCGCTGCGCGTTGCCCTCCGCTTTGCATACCTTGGATCTCAGCTGTTATTGTGAGAACTTACCGGACTTCCCTGAGACTATAGAAAATATCACTATTCTGTCCAAAGGACTTACCAGCACGGACAAGATCAAATGGCCAGCTGGCACACGTTATCTTGCCATTAGGAACCACGATTGGAAGCACTTTCAGTGTGAAAGCCTTATCCCCTTGGAAAACTTGGTAGTTTGCGAATTGAAATATGGAACGGAGGATGATGAAAAGCGAATTATTTCAGCCTTGTCAAAGTCTGACATTCTGGCAGCTCTGTTTATCACTGACTTGGGTGGTATTGAAAGAGATGAGGACAATAACCATAAAAGGGCCCGTATACAGGGTGATAATGAATTGTTGAAAATATCACAATTGATGATTGGCGAAAACTGCTTTGAGTTCACTGACGGTAAGTTAACCAGCTTTTCATTAGATGAACGCATTCGTTATCAGGTTAGACACCGGCCCGCTGATGATCTGTTTTTGGGCCGCATGTTATACCAAGTAAGAATTCACACACTCGAGCTAGATGGGGGCATGCCGGCTTCTGAAATCGAGAAGGCTTTGAAATTTCCAATGAAGGAAACTCTAACGAAGATCGAAATATGCCATTACCGTATGACTGACGTGGACTTTGGTATATTTCCAGCAGGTCTCAAGTCTTTACGTCTTCACAGGGTAAGTTTGGAAACATTTTCGGGGTCAATTCATCGATTGTCTAGCTTGGAGTACTTGGGCTCAGACTTTAATAACCTTGGGCCATACTTTGCTAAAAACACTATGCAAATGTCAGATTCTTTACGTTTACTTGATCTTTCGTCGAATGAATTGACAAAATTTGCAGGTTTGAGGTTAGGTAGGAAGACGGAAGTCGTTGCCCTTGGTGGGAACTACGAACTTGGAGCGGACAGTCTTTATGACCTATGCAGTCAAATAGAACGAACTCAAGGAACAGTATTTTTCCACAATCTTTTAGCCGAGTTGGGTATGGATAATGCTCTTGATGTTGGCGAGTGCGAAGAGTTGCAACCATTTGTTGATCGAGGGATTTTGAGGATGGTCTGTCCAAGTGTGATTTTGTTTTAGAAAATCACTTTTTTGCTGGGTTTCAGCTTGGCTGCAAAAAGTTACTGAAAATTGGTAGGCAGACGTTAGATCAATATTGGAGCACTAAACTAAACATTGAAGGATTGCATTCAATATTGGTGGATTAAACTAAACATTGGAGGATTGAATTCAATATTGGTGGATTGTTACATTCAATATTATTCAAGTTCGACATTGGTTGATACACTAGTTCAATATTGGTTGGCATTCAAACTCTGATAATAATGTTTCACGTGTAAGATTCAGCTACATTGTATAGACTTCTTCATTTGAATTTTACATTTTCATTGTATCAGTTTCCATACAGTAGTTTACTTAGGTCTTCTTGAAACTATCTCGTAAAGTAATTTCGTAAATATTTTTCTATTTTCTGACACTCCCCAAACGTAACAAATCTGAACCAATTTTGTGTGCGGAAAAATGGCTGCAAGCGGTTAATTAAACTTTTACACAAATCACCACTTTTAAAACCACCACCGCTTTATGTCTTGTGATATTCCCTTCGATATATGCAACCCTCCAGAGATGATCCCCCTAGCCTCCTACGCGGCACGATACCTGAGCATCAGCAACTTGGGAAACGGCAGCTTTGGTTCTGTGGAGCTCGCCAAATACAAAGGTGATAAAGAGGTCTTGATGACCGCAACGAGGGATAAGATGGGTACCATGATGGACCCATTGATAGACGCCATGCCCAACTCCACAGGTTTGGCAGCGATCAAAACTATGAAGAAGAAGTTGCCCCAGTTGAATGATTACATGCGCGTTAAGGAAGTCAAGTTCATTTTGACTATTCCGTCACATCCATGTTTGGTACAGATATATGACATGTTTATTGACGACGTGAGCTTCCAGCTTCATATCACCATGGAACCAATGAACCAGAACCTCTACCAGCTTATGAAGGCACGCAAAAACATACAGTTTTCCGCGGTTACGCTCCGGTCCATACTCAGTCAAATTTTGGCTGCAATTCAGCACATCCACAAATACGAGTATTTCCATCGCGATGTGAAGCCTGAAAACATCTTGGTGATATCTACTCTGCAGTATTACGGTCTGAAGAGTTCCATTCCACCCCACAGAAGAAACGATAACTTTGTGGTGAAGTTGGCGGACTATGGCCTCGCCCGGAATATCCATAATCTCAAACACTACACTGCGTATGTTTCAACAAGGTGGTACCGTTCACCTGAGATCTTATTACGTCAAAAGTGGTACTCGAGACCAATAGATGTTTGGGCGTTTGGCGCTGTTGCTGCAGAGGTTGCAAACTTCACACCGTTATTCCCAGGGTCAAACGAGTTGGATCAGATCTGGCGGACCTTGAAAGTTTTGGGTAGTCCGAATTCACCTGAATCTTGTACCTTACACCACGAGACAGTAAAACCACTTGGCGGATACTGGGACTCTGCCCGTGATTTAGCGGGCAAGCTTGGGTTCTTGTTCCCTCCAGCAGAGGGCGCACAAGTGGGGGATCTTCTCAGAAATCCACACCAAAAATTGCTATCAGAGGTAATAAAGGCATGTCTCCAATGGGATCCCGAAGCTCGTCCTACGGCTGCAGCCTTGATGTCAATGCCGTACTTCAAGAATGTACTTTCCACACCTGCTTACGAAGAGCCTGAAAGGGCAAGTAAGGTCTTGTTGCAACAAAGAGTGCAAAGAGCAAAGGCGCGGCTTGGATCTCCCTTTCAATTTAGCGACAATATCATGCGGTCGGAGAAGGGTACAGTTTCAGATGCTGCAGGTATTCTCACTAAGAAAATACGGTTCACAGTCCCACCTGCGCAGATCATCTCGCCTACTAGTGCGTCTATGAAGGAGAATTTTCTAGAGGACCACGCTGACTTTGAAGATCTGCCCGGGCTCAAGGACCCTGAAGAGTTCAACCTCGATGAAGTGGTTGATGCTGCTGTTCTCAGTGGCGATACTGGCGGCAGCGTGAACTTTGATGACTTTGACTTGCAGAGGGGGATTTTAGGAGGTGAGATTGGGTGTTCTAGCGACAACTGTGGGCTACCACACATGTCTGAGGAGGGGGTGAAGGTGTATGATAGCGAGAACAGCGAAGTTGTGGAGGGTGAGGTTGATGTGGGGTACCTGTGGCACTATGACACTCACGAGGACGACATGAATAATTGTTGGGGGGTCAATCACGTTGCTCCTCGGAGTATTTTCCAAGATCATGAGGGGAGCATTGATGCGGATATTTCGTTTGGCAGCACACAAGAAATTGCTGGGTAAAAAGTGATCAGCTACCCCAGAAAAAATATATTGGCACAAAATAGTTTAGTTTGATATTGACATAAACCCTTTTACAATAAATGTGCATATTGCTTACGACCACCGCTCACCCTGAGTACCCGTTGATACTCCTTTCCAACCGAGACGAGTTCTTTGTTCGGCCCACGAAATTGGGGCATTTGCGGCCGCTGACAATTGGTGGCGAGATTTTATCGCCGTTGGATTTGGCCCGAAAGGAGCATGGGACCTGGATTGGGGCCCGTGGTAAGCACAATAAGGATGGGAAAGTGCGTGGTGCCAGAATTGCGATTCTCCTCAACTACCGTGAACTGGAATTGACGCCTTTCACAAGCGAAGTTTCTCGTGGAATTTTGCCATTGGCTTTTTTGGAGCTGCCTCATGATGACGATTTGATGTGGCAGGAGGATTTCAAACAGGGAGATGTTGATATCTCACGGATAGGAGGGTTCACGTTGGTGTATGGTACAATCAGCATTGACCCGGAGACGAAGGAGATAGACCACTTGAAGTTGGTTAGCAATCGTGGGCACCGTGGAACCGTGCACGACAAGTCCAACGAGGACAAGCGGTTTGAGCAGACGTTTGGAGTTTCCAACTCGCTTTTCACGGACCCGTGGAAGAAGGTTGAGCTTGGAACTGATGCGTTGGAGGCGTTGGCGAAGAGAAACTTGGGTGAGAAGGAGCTTGTTGAGGAGTGTTTTAAGGTGTTGAGTGCGGATACCTACGATAAAGAGATCAAAAAGAGTGGGAACTGGGAGCAGAAGATGATGGAGTTGCGGAACTCTGTGTTTATTCCTCCAGTAGACACTGGATTTCCAGTGTCCGAGAACAAGACGTTGGGGAGATGGTACGGAACCAGGACTCAAACGGTGATCTTGGTGGATAAGCAGGGGAATTTACACTATTATGAGAGGGACTTGCATAGTTCGGACACGGATAAGGTTAATGATGATTCCTCGGTGAGGTACTACGTATTGGAGTAGGGAAGAAATGGGATGTGATGAAAATGGAGAATGGATGTTGAGGTGAATAATGGGATATTATGACTTGGATAGCATGACTAACATCATATACTACGGCTAGATAAAAGTTGCAGATTGGATTCAGACTAAATGTAGGTATTGTTGAATCATGAATATAGGTAATTCAGTAATTCTAGTTACATTTTGAATAAGGTACACTTTGAATAAAGGTATATGTTGAATGTACACATAATTCAGTAAAGTTACACATTCAATTCAGTAAAGTTACACATTCAATTCAGTGATTCTAGTCACATTGCCTCTATCACGTTCAAATGATCTTCATCTCCCGCTATCACGTTTTCCTTCTCCACCTTTTTTCGCACCCATGTGGAAATTTTATCAGTATGAGTATCCAACCATTAGCAAACTTCCCTACCACATCGGTGTACAACGTTCCTGCCATTGAACCAAGCAGCGGCGATGAGTCTGTGTTGGTTTTCATACCTGGTAATCCAGGTCTTGTTGAATTCTACACCACATTCTTGAACTTGATGCAGAAGTCGTATCCACATCTTGAGCTCTTTGCTGTGAGCCACGCGGGCTATGACACCCTGACGGCAGCGATTGGAAAACCATTCAAGTTCTACGACATTGACTTTCAGATCGACCACAAGTACCGTATCTTGAAGGACCTCATTTTGCGCAAGACCCAACAAAAGAAGTCCGTGAACTTGTACATCATGACACATAGTTTCGGAAGTTACGTGGTTCCACGGGTAATCCGCAAGTTGATTGACGATAAAGAGGTTGAGAGCAAGTTCAAGTTGAGGCTTGTGGGAAACATATGCCCGACTTTCACAGACATTGCTGCTTCTGACTCTGGAGTAGCATTCACCCGTCTATTTGCGGTGGTGCCTATATTGGCGCAGTGCGCGGTGATTTTCGCTACTTTGTTGGGATGGATTCTCACGGAGGCTATGCAGAGAAAAATCATCGGTGCCAAGTTTGTGGATCATCCAAAGGAGAAGGACGATTTGCTGGTGCAAGCATGGGAGAACTCTGTGACTGGGTGCTACCACTTGTTCCGGAACACCAACATTGTGAGACACTCTTTGATGATGGCCAAGCTGGAGCTTGAGGACATTCGCCAGGATGAGCAGTTGTATGATTGGTATTTTGAGGACTTTCCAAGGGAGCATGGGTGTGTGTTGTGGAACTTTTTCGCTGAGAAGGATTACTGGGTTCAGGATGCTCTGCGTGATGCCATCTTGAAGAGGTATGCGGATGAGGACAATAAGAACGTTTACTTTGAGATTGATACCACGGGGATCACACATAGTTTTTGTGTGAACCAAACTGTTGAGTTTTCGAGGATTGCTAGTGAGAGGTTGGAGGAGTTCATTGCTGAGTGATTTACTTTTCATTTCTGAGCGATAGCGAAGAAGTGAAACACACTCATTTTTGAATGGTTGAGCGATAACGAAGAATGAGGTGATAATATTCACTTCTGAGCGTCAGCGAAGAAGTTAAAGATATTTCTGAGTGGCTAACACATTACTTCTGAGCTATTCACTTCTAGCGATTCACTTCTGAGTGATATCGATTCACTTCTGAGCGATAGTGATTCAATTATGGGCGATAGCGATTCGCTTCTGAGTGATATCGATTCACTTCTGAGTGATAGCGATTCATTTCTTCGCTAGAAATAAGAACATTAGACTTATCTGAGCAACAGCAGTATCAACTTGCTCAGAAACATAAAAACACAAATTAGACTAGATTGCACTTTTCAAGAATGTAGACAGGCGGATTTCTGGAATGTCAGAGACTAAGTTGATATTGTAGGATGTTGAGTATCCAGGGCGGAGATAATAGCACAAAATTTGGCTAATAATTGTGAAAATAGTGGAAAGGTAAAGTGGTTGGCAAACAGCTGTAATAGTGGAAAAGTGGTAAGCAGCTGTAAAAATAGTAGTCAAGTAGGATGGTTGTAAAATAGTAAAGGAAGTGGTGAAAACCTATTCATCACCTCCTCACCAATATTCACCTGTCTAATCTATTAGCTCATCAACTTTATATTTTCTCAATTGGTTATACTTTTCCCTTTGTGGTCATAGTTTAATTGACATCACCGTAAATTAATCGTTTGTGTGTACTCATAGATCAGGAGATTTCGCTAACAGGGCCAGCAAGACCTCAACACTTAGTAACCATGTAGCCTCCCCAGTCTACCCTTTCACCTATCCCAAACTAGTCCAAAAACGTAGCACAACCTAGTCAGAACCTAACCACAACCTCTCCCACTATCCAAACTCTATTCACTCAAGCCTAATTTCGGCTACCGCCGCTCTCGATTATCGGAGGTCAACAACCGCGAGCAGGTTGCAGTATGTTGGGTTATGATATCCACGGAAAGCCTAATCAACAATTCCTGGGCCAATACGGCTGCGTGATTTGACGTCACAGAAGCCAAACGCACGCATTTGGCGTAAAACGCAGGGTTTGAGTCTATCAGGATGACTACGAGTCAACCGCAAAATTTTTTCCACTATCGTAATTGAGTCAACTTGAGTCAGGCCCGAAAAAAGTTGAGCTGATAATCTTTTCAACCCCGCGATATAAATACGGCAGCGCTGCCGGTGGTTACATTTACCAAACACAACATGTCTGACTCGCTGATCTCTAAGCACGACGAAGAAGCTGACGTCTTCGATCAACCTCCTCCCAAGAATGAAAAGGAACTTGACCGCATCTACCGCAAGTTGGATCGCAGAATCATCCCTGCGTTATGGTGTATGTACTTCCTCACGTCGTTTGGTTCTAGTGCCTATGGTAACACGCTTACTATGAACAGAAAGCAGGGTCATTCGTTATCGCAACAGTTGCATCTCACTCATCACGACACTTCCACTGCCTCTGCACTCTACTATGTCGGTTACATTATTTTCGATGTTCCTATGAACTTGATCATGACCAAGGTTAGTCCTCAGTCGTGGTTGGCGAGAATTGTCATAACTGTTGGTGTTGTCTACACATGCTATCACGCCTTGGTCAACAACAAGGGTTTAATGGCAGTTCGGTTTATTTCTGGTATGGTGGGTGCTGGTACCTGGCCAGGTATGAGTTACTATATTTCTCTTTGGTACCCTAATGAAAGATCCACCAGAAGAATCGGGTACTACTTCACTGCTGCTCAGATCTCTGCTGCTGTTGCTGGTTTAGTCAGTGCTGGTGTCCAGAAGATGGACGGAACTCACGGAAAGAGTGGTTGGCAATGGATGTACCTCATTTATGGTGTGGTCACCATTGCAGTAGGTATCTCTTTACTTTGGTGGTTACCAGATAGACCATTCAAGGAGGTTAACACTACCAGTACCTCCAAATGGAGAGCTTTGTACAACAAATACTTGACTCCTTCCCACCCTCTCAACGAAGAGGAGAAGGAGATCCACAGAAAGGACCTTGAGCACAGATACCAATTGATTGCATGGACTTGGAAGGATGTCGTTCAAATCATCACTGATTTGCGTATCTGGCCAATTATCATCATGTACTTTGGAGTTGTTGGAACAGGTTTCGGTCTCGCTGTGTTTGGTACCACCATCATTAGTGTGAACAACCCCAAGTTGAGTTCTATTGATGTGTCTCTTCTTTATGCCCCAATCTGGTTGTTTGACCTCGGAGGTATCCTCACCATCACCCCATTCGCCGACAAGTACAAGCGTCTCCGTGCCCCAATTTTCAGTGCTGCATGTTGTATCATCATCACCGGTCTCTGTGTCACTACCTACGCTAAGGGTTCTTGGAGCCGTTACGGTGGTTTGCTCATTGCTGGATATGGTCTCGGTCCAACCGTGCCAATCTGTATGTCGTGGTCCGGAGAGATCTTTGCTGAGAGATACGGAGATGTGGGAGCAGCTGTGAGTGGTGCTTTAGTCAGTGGTTTGGGTAACCTTGGTTCTGTGACTGCAACATATGCGTTGTACTCTGGATGGCCTGCTGATAAGAAGAGATTGTACAGAAACTCCAACATGATGTTGGTGTTGATGTTGGGAGTGAGTATGATTGCGTCCGGAGTGTGTTACTTGATCAAGGATAAGGTTCGTCAAAAGAAGGACGATGATAAGGAGTAGAATAGACTAATAATTAATGTGAATAAGAGTAATAGAAGAGAAGTTTTATCATACTATCAGGTTTATCAAATTGAAAGCACTTCTAGTAGTCACCTGTTGTAGTCTTCCCTATCCCCTCGATTACCTAATTTTGCACACTTTCTTACTAAGCCTTTTTTAAGTCACAATAGCTTACATAACGGCATGTTGGCAAAAACCTACTACACATTTTCTCACCATGTTCCACAACTCTTACAAAGAGAGCTACACAAGCGACAAGAAAGGACGCCTGCGGAGGAGACAGGACATACCCGGGACGTCGGTGCTCGCTGTGCACCCAGAACCAGAAGCATTGCCCAAGGAAGAGGTGGGCACGAATGCCCCCACAAAGCTAGGACTAATGTTGAAGCTAGAGCAACCACCACAATTGAAATCTCAAAAGAAGCGCAAGGGCACAGCTGTGAGTGGTGGCGGCGCCAGCATACACAACTGGGAAGGACAGACACACCTGATGGTGTTTGCATTGGGCAAAAACAACGATTTGAACGTGCGAAGCAGTGTGGTTCCAGGGACTTCTAAGATACGAATTAGCAAGCCGAAAAAGACAAAGAGAACAAAGCCACTGGAGCTGCTGATACGCGAAGCAAAGGTTGAAACAGACAGTAAGCAATGAAGGGGTGGCAATGCCACTGCAAACATGGGTTAGGCCTACAAAAGCAATAGGGCAGCAAGGCCACAACAAATATGGGTTAGCAATTATGGGATATGTTAGATTAGAAAAATAACAACAAAGCACGCAAGCGAACTTGTAAGTCTCAAGACCTTGGAATTTAGGTTATGGGGTCAGTTTTACCTCCCAGTTTCATGTGAAGAAAAAATACACACTCCTTGACGGTTGAACCTGTGCCTGGAGATGAAAAAATACTCCTGTTCGCAATGAAAAATAACATTTGGTAACACGGATTTGTAGAGGAACACCAAGAAGACGCCATGAAAGAACGGCATGGGGAACGGCATGGAGAACGGCATGAGAGAGCTCCATAAAAGAACGCTTCTAGTAACTTCTGAGTGATAGTGTAGAAAAAAAATAATGACTCCTAGGCGGTTCGAACGCCTGCATCTTTACGATAGTAGAACTTGAGTCTACCGCCTTAACCACTCGGCCAAAGAGCCATCTTATAATGATATCATCTCCCACGCTATTTTTGTTGTTAATAAGGCTATGACGGAATTTTAAGTTTTGCTGAGATCCTTCACTGTGGGACCGTTTTTAGACCATTAAAAAGAATTAGTAATTGCAAGTAACGGCCGTAAGCCAGTGCCGAATTTTCAACACTGCAAACGTGGTTCCAGTGCACAATGGGCCTCCTTGCGTCTCAGAGCATGCTCCGGCTTCGGATCAGCTTTGTAAATTTAGTCTATGTACCTGCGAATTAACGTTTACGCAGGAAGTTGCGGCGGCAAGAAAGTTCCGGACTTCGAACAGTGTATCCGGGATGGGGCAAGTGATTTTTGTGTACTTTTGAATCGCCATATAAATACTGGGCAAGTGCGCAATTTCTAAGCTGACAAATATGACTACTGTTAAACAAGTATACTACACTGGAGGTAAGAAAGCTGGCGACTTTACCAAAGTCGTCAACGGTCCGGTACGCGAGCTTAAAGATGACGAAATCCTCGTTAAGGCAGTGGCATATGCCGCAAACCCGACTGATTGGAAGCACTCTGTCTATGGGTGGAACAGAACTAACGACGTTATTGTTGGTAGTGATCTCAGTGGAACAATTGCAAAGATTGGAAAAGGTGTCACTGGATTTGAAGTCGGGGACGTTGTTTCTGCTACGCTTCGTGGAGGCTGGTCCTCAGAAGTTGGGGGCTTTTCTGAGTACGCAATTGTTGAGCCAAGTGGTGTGTTGAGGTATCCAACTGGCCAAATTGACGAACTGAAGGTATTGAAGGAGGGTGAAACCTACCCTTCTGGTCCAATTGACTCGTATGAGGCTGCTGCTGCACTGGCCTTGAGTTTGGGTACCGTGGGATGTGCTGCTCACGGATTCGATTTACTGTATGACAAAAAGGCAAACTCGAGCAAATTCTTGCTCGTTTGGGGTGGAGCAACTGCTACCGGAATCTATGCTATCCAAGTGTTTTCAAAGATCTATGGGTTCAGGATTATTGCTGTGGCTTCTGAGAAGAACCATGCGCTTTTGAAGTCACTTGGTGCTGAGTACACTTTTGACTATAAATCCCCACTGGTTATTGAAGACATTCAGAAATTGGGAGGTGAAAACATTCCTTTCGCATTGGATACCGTTTCTGAAGTCAGCACTCTCCAGGAGGTTTACGCGGCAACTTCCAAAACCTCAAAGGTTAACATCAACGTTCTTGGTGCTGCAACTCTTGATGATATTAAGACTGAAAAGGGCAGAGATGTGGTCGTCACCCACAGTTTGGTGTACACAGTCAATGGTAAATCTGCAGATATGGTTTCCTTCCAGATTCATCCCCACCCAGGATTAGTTGAGTACTATGGCAACTTCTGGAACAATGAATTGCCAAAGGTGATCAGCGAGATCAGGACCCCTGCTTTGAAGGTCTTACCAAAGGGTTTAGACTCTGCGAACGAGGCATTATCGTTGTTGTTTGAAAACAAGGTTTCTGCTGAGAAGATTGTCTTCAGGAACTAGTAAGTGGTGGTCTTAAATATGAGCCTTCAATACCTATATGATACTTTTTATTAGACTATTTTATGCAAATTCGCAGCCTCGTTTATTTTCCCCTGTTTGATTATCTCGCGTATTTTCCACTGATTTTGTAACTCGTGAAAAAAATCAACACCAACAAGGAGCTATGAACGTCGTTGTGCTTTTATCAACATTGGCATGTGTCTTTGCCAGTACTTTCCCGTTATACAGGATCACCGATCCCGAGCTTATCGTGATGTTCAATGAGGGAACTCTTGCCACCGCTCCTTTGGACGAGTTGCGCAAAGTTGAGATTAACTGGAGTGTATGGAACGACCTCGCCGACGAGAAATTGGCCAACACCAATGGCTTGAAGAGCTACTTCCAGTCAAAGACCGGTGTTTTGAACCAGGTTGCTGCAAGAGTCAATCTTATTGACGCCAAGACTGCTGAGTGGATCAGTGACCAGGACGTGGCTCCAGCTTACTCCACGATCAAGTTGTTGGCACACTATGCTCAAAACCCTTCTTCTTTATTCCAAGAAAGCGAGGATCTCGAGTGTGCTGTTGGTGTGAATGCCCACGTTGAGGGCGACGCGGTCAGATTTTCGCCCTGGACCGTGTATGGTACCAGAGGTAACTGTGTGATTGACCTTGAGGCTGCTGCACATGCCTTGGTTGGTGCAAACTCCACACATCCTGCCTCTGGATTTGGATGGAGATCGGCTGTTTGGTAGACAATATGAAGAGACAATGATGAGATGTAGATTAGAGAGGTTAAAGACAATGATACAATGAGATCCATATGAGATGTAGAAAACGATAAGAAAATGAACAAGATAAACGAATTGAATATTTGTTAAAGCAAACATAGATTAGATGTGACTTCCTTGCTATTGGAGAGATATGAGTAGGTATGACTGGTTCTTAACTCTTCAAATAGGCGCGACTGGTTAATGGGTACTTCTTCTCTCTAACACTTTCAACGGGAGACTCCAACCACCTCTCTTCCCCTTATCAATTGGGCGTGTGGCGTAGTTGGTAGCGCGTACCCTTAGCATGGGTAAGGTCTCGGGTTCGATTCCTGACTCGTCCATTTCTTTTTTTTTAGCTCATCGGGTGCACCTCTATAAAAGTGGAAAAAAGGAAAGTTATAGAAACAAACATCATCACCATGGCCGGAAACAATACTGAAAGCTCCGCTACAGACAAGGCTCTGTTGGCTTTTACTGAACAGCACTACTTCACCTCGTACGACCACTTCGGTATTCACGAGGAGATGTTGAAGGACACATCGCGTACCTTGTCGTACAGATCGGCTATGTACAAGAACAAGCACTTGTTCAAGGACAAGGTTGTTTTGGATGTTGGATGTGGTACCGGTATTTTGTCGATGTTTGCCGCCAAGGCCGGTGCCAAGCACGTGTACTCTGTTGACATGTCCAACATCATCGAGAAGGCGCGTGAAATTGTCTCGTTAAACGGTTTTGACGACAAGATCACTTTGTTGCAAGGTAAATTGGAGGACATTGAGTTGCCAGTCAAGGAGGTTGACATCATTGTCTCTGAGTGGATGGGATACTTTTTGTTGTACGAGTCCATGTTGGACACTGTTTTGTATGCCAGAGACAAGTACTTGGTCAAGGGAGGTTTGATTTTACCAGACAAGTGCACCATGCACATTGCTGGTATTGAGGACGCTCAGTACAAGGATGAGAAGATTCACTACTGGGAGGATGTGTACGGATTTGACTACTCTCCATTCATCAAGGTTGCCATGGTAGAGCCATTGGTTGACACTGTTGAGAACAACTCTTTGATCACCACTCCACACCAATTCTTCGAGTTTGACATCAACACTGTGACTGCTGAGGAGCTTGCGTTCCACCGTGAGTTCAACTTGCAGGCCATTGACAACGAGAGATGCCATGCTTTCATTGTGTGGTGGGATGCCACCTTCCCAGGTGACGAGAAGGTTGTTTTGCCAACTGGCCCAATGGCCCAGTACACCCACTGGAAGCAGACTGTCTTCTACATGGACCAGGTGTTGGACTTGCGTAAGGGAGACAACATCAAGGGTTTCATTTCCAGCAGAAGAAACGCCAACAACCCAAGAGAGTTGGACATTGAGATCCTGTGGGACTTGGAGACCGAGTCTGGCGACAAGTCCAGGGAGCAGAAGGGTAAGTACAACTACTTCATGAGATAAGGATAGCATAGAATGGATAGAAAGGTGACTAGCATGCGATTAGAATATGAAAGAGGTGTAAGAGAATATGAACGGGTGTAATAATAGAGACAGAGAATAAAGAAAATGGCTGAAAATAGAGTGACATTACAATCAGAATGAATGAAAAACTATAATCAAAGAAAAAGGGTAGATGTAAGGTACTGGTTGTGATAAATTTTGTCAATTTTGTGGTGATAATTTCCTACATATTACTTGAGCAGCAATAGAACGACCAAGTCCAATGGATAATTCATGAATTTCAGAGTGATTATTGGTGTAGGTATACGTGCTGCACAATGTTTGGCGTTCGCACTGGCTGCGATCGTTGGCTCGTTCGTTGTGGGAAAGCCAAATACAGGTAGTACCATCAAGGTAGTGGTTGGATTCTCGTATGGTTTAGCTGGTTTAATGGTGTTCTACTTGGTTCCAAGCGTGGTAAAAGACGCGGCTCCGCGAAAGGTTTTCCCTACTGAGCTTGCATTAATGAGTTGTTTCATCACCGGTGGTTTGCAATTGATGGCAAGTGATGAATACTGCGATGGCGAAAATGCGGCATGTGGACCAGGCAGGTTTGTCATGATAATTTTCTTTGTGGGAGGCGCTGTAACGATGGTTTCTGCTGTGATCATTGGGTACTTTGTATGCAGAAGACGTCTAGATGATGAGATGGAATTTGGGGCTGTGTTTGTGAAGCCAGGGAGTGACTACAGCGAGGGTGATGGTGAAAACCGGCAAAATTTACTAGAAATGTGGGAAGTTGATGGAGAATAATTAGAAAAGGTATATTATCTAAGAAATATTGATATGATAATTGAGTCAATTGGTATCATAAGTCAATTGGTGTCATAAGTCAATTGGTGTCATAAGTTAATTGGTGTCATAAGTTAATTGGTTTCATATACAGTTAGTATCTCATGCAATTGATATTCAGTTGGTATCATAAGTCTAATAAGTTAGTCAGTCAATTGAAAAGAGAATAAAGTTCAGAGGCATTCATCATGAATTATTCAACAATATATGATTATATACTTTACTGCTCCACATTGGTGCTGACAAATTTTGTAGTGGCAAAATTGCTATGTTTCTTATAAGAAGAGCAAGACCGTTATCTCGTACACTTATTTCCACAAGAAACATGAGCAAATCTGAAGAAGAATGGAGAGCAGTGCTCTCACCCGAGCAGTTCCGTGTATTGCGCCAGCATGGAACTGAAGCACCTAATTCCGGTGAGTACAACAACAAGGCACCCACCGAGACTGGAGTCTACGAATGTGCTGGATGTCTGCAGCCCTTGTACAAGTCGCTGACCAAGTTCCTCTCCCATTGTGGATGGCCAGCGTTCTACGATGCGATTCCAGGCGCTCTCAAGATCTACAAGGATGAGCTGTTTGGTATGGTTAGAGAAGAGATGCGGTGCTCCAAGTGCGATGGCCACTTGGGACACATCTTCAGAGGCGAGGGATACAAGAACCCTACTGATGAGAGGCATTGTGTTAACAGTGTCAGTATCAAGTTTAAGGAGTAGGAAGGAAATGGATGAGTGGATGATTGGGTTTAGTTGATAGAATGGATAAGGATGAGAATATTATTGTAGAATAATGAAGGTAAGTATTCTGTTGATGAATCAACAGGTTGCGAATCAACAGGTTGCGAATCAACAGGTTGCGAATCAACAGGTTGCGAATCAATAGGATGCCTAAACTAGTATGTAATTGTTCAAATAAGTTGTATCTCATATACTTATCCATATTATACTTGATCTATACCTAATACACAAATGGGAAAATGACATTTCTTCTCAACTTCTTGTAGTCATCGCCAAAAGTCTTCAAGTACTTCTTGTGTCTGGTGATGGCCCACAAAAACATTGTGACACCACCGGTGACGAGGAAGACCAACAGCGACCAGTTTCCAATCAAGATGGTGTAGAAGACCCAGCCCATGATCTCAAAGAAGTAGTTAGGGCACGTCACGAGGTCAAAACCGTAACCGTATGGAATGGCGTACTTCTTTGGGTCCTTCTTTCTCAAGTCGGCCAAGGTCTTGTGCGCACTGAAGTTGGAGATCTCGCAAATAGCCCATGCGAAAGCCAATCCGTAGTTGGTGGAAGTCGAGAAGTCATTGGTGTGGAACAAGATCTTGGTGAGAAGATAAGAGTCCGCAGAAACTTTAGGGGTGGCATACGAGAACACAGAGATGAGTAAACCTCCCAAAATCCAATAGTGAGCAGAGTTTCTGATGATGAAGGCAGCAGGCATAGTAGCATTCGAGAAGACGTGCAAGTAAATGGTCTCAATCTCTCTCTTCAAGAAGTGCAACACAGCAAGAACCATGGCAAACTTCTGGGTTTGAGTAGGAGTGTACGATCCAAAACCAACACCATAGGTAGAAGCAACGTAGTAAAACAATGGGTGGATCAAAAGTGGACCGAGGTACTCAACAACATAAACCAATCTCCAGGAAATCTGTGGACCCAAGTCCTTGGCATAGAATTGAACTGACTTGGCTTCCTCGGAAACACCAGCATCGAGCAATTTCTCGTTGACTGGCAATGGCACCTGCTTTCCGTTGACCAATTGGGTCAATCTGATTCTGTGCACTGACTTGTCGTGATTGGCCTCACTGACCAACTTGATCAACTCAGCGACATTGTCGGCAGGCGAGAGCTCGTCAGTAGAAAAGTCAATGAGCGACTTGGAGCGGGATTTGACTTCAATGTTCACCATGGTGTGTTTATCGCGTTTTGTTGGGCCAAAAGCAAACAAGGATATCGAAAAGATCACGTGCGCGTCTCACGTGATGAATCATTTCTAGAAGTTTCTGTAAAATTTCGCCACTGTTGAACAATTAAGATCACTTGATATAAAAAGCTGATTTGAACCACACATAGCTAAAGTACATAAATATGTCTGACTGGGATTCTGTTACTGTTATTGGCCAGAAGGCTAGAGTCGGTGGTGGTGGACCAAGACAGCAGGTTGCCAAGACCTCTGCTCAGTTGAACGCTGCCAGAAGAACCGGTGCTGTGTTGAACACCGAGAAGAAGTACGGTACCTCCAACGTCAAGTCCAACCCAGAGGGTCAGAGATTGGCCAAGTTAGATGACACCGAGGGTGTTGTTGCTGTGAAGAAGGTTGACGGTAGCGTTGGTAAGGCCATCGCTAAGGCCAGACAGGAGAAGAAGCTTACTCAGAAGGACTTGGCTACCAAGGTGAATGAGAAGCCAAACGTCATCAACGACTACGAGGCTGGTAGAGCTGTGCCTAACCAGCAGCTCTTGGGTAAGTTGCAGAGAGCATTGGGTGTTAAGTTGACGGGTAAGAACATCGGTGAGCCTTTGTTTGCTAAGAAGCTGTAAGTGTGTACTGAATGAACGTTTATGACCGGCAAAAATGTAAAGAGAGTGGATTAGATGATGATTTTAAGGTGAGAGAGTATGAGCGAGATCAGATGAGCAAGATAAAATGAGCAAGATAAGATGAGAGCAAGTTAATATGAGAGCAAGTTAATATGACCAAGATCAGATGAGCAAGATGAGATGAGCAATAGATGAGAGCAAGATGAGAATGAGGATAAGATGATAGAAATAAGGATAAGATGATAGAAATAAGGATAAGATGATAGAAATGAGGATAAGACGATAGAAATAAGGATAAGATGATGGAAATGAGGATAAGACGATAAAAATGAGTAAAGATGATGGAAATGAGGATAAGACGATAAAAACGATACTATTAAAAATGAAGACTCGATGGAACAAGAAATGAACTGTGATCAAGATGAAGGCCCATCTGAATTTAGACAACATCTTTCTTGAATAGTTAATTTTAGATGATGTAATCAAGTTCTTCCTTATCTGAAATCAACATGTTACTTTAACTTTAACTTTCCATTTTTCCAAATCTACTCGGCCCACCCTTATCATCTCCGAAAATCCACTCATCTCCTAACCTTGATCACCTCTTAACTCGCCTCTTGTTAAGCCTGCTACATCCTACCTGCTCCGATATCTATTGTTGCAAAAATCCGAATGCGGTAATGATAGCCGTGACGGAACTTTACCTTCCGAACAACGTGTTCTCCTATAGGTAGCCGGCAGCGAAGGCACCACGAATGACTGGAAATGAGGAGTACTGAGATTGGATGATGTTGTTCCGTGGAAATGACTGCCAAGGGCCCCCTCAATTATTTTTCAGTCTCACCCGCTAGTCTGGAAAAGGTATTTTTCCGCTAGATAAGAAAGATACCTCTCGATGCCCCAAGAGAAGGCTGTTGGACTATCTCACTGTCTCTTTCAAACCTTCTCTTTCACTTTACTTCTACTTCCCTTTCCCTTCACTTCATCTTCTCTTTCTCTCCATTCTCTTCTCTACACTTCTTCTCTCTCTCTATTAACACCCTACCCTATGCCTATTTCTCACCAAAAGCCTTGTCGAAACCTGTAAAGACGAATCTGTATCTGATGTCACCCTTGTCAACTCTGGTCAAGGCCGTGTTACAGCCCTCCTCGCCAATCTGGACCTTCTCGATCCATGGCTTGACGTTGTTCTTAGCAGCGACCTCGAACATCTTGATGGCCTCCTGCTTGCAGCCCAACAACGAGGTGCTGAAGGTACCACCAGCGCCGAAGAACGACAAGGCGTGGAATGCGAAGTTATCGTTGACGGTTGGAATACCAACAGTCAAGTACTTGCATCCGATCTTCAACGCAGCAAAGTATGGAGACATATCCATGTCCACACCAGAAGCACACGAGATGATCAAGTCGAACTGTCTCTTGTACTTGGCACCCCACTCCTTGTCCTCAGCAGTGGCAATGAACTCGTGTGCACCCAATTTCATAGCATCTTCCTTCTTGGAGTTGGTACGCGAGAATACCACCACCTTAGCACCAAGGGCATTGGCAAACTGGATGGCCAAGTGACCCAAACCACCAAGGCCAATGACACCCACAGTCTTACCGGTGGCATCGTAGCCGACGTTTCTGACCAATGGCGAGAAGACAGTCAATCCAGCACACATCAATGGTGCGGCGACCTCAGACTCCAACTCATCTGGAATTGGGAACACGAACTGCTCATCGGCAATGGAGTGCGACGAGTAACCACCCTGCGACACATACCCGTCAGAACGGACGTCGTGGACGTTGTAGGTACTGCAGGACTTGGAACAGTATTGTTCGTTGTTGTTCTTACATTCCTGACACTCTCTGCATGCACTGGACTTTGCACCGATTCCGACTCTTTGGCCGATCTTAAACTCCGAGACCTTGTCACCCACGGCGATGACGTGGCCGACGATTTCATGACCCACAACCAAGTCCTTTCTTCTCAAAGGACCCCACCCTCCTTGGATGGTGTGGAGATCAGACCCACACAAACCACAGCACACGTTCTTCACAACCACATCGAATGGGCGGATGTCTCTTCTCTTGTACTCGACGAGCTTTGGGTTGGCCCAGTTGGCCTTGTCGTCGACAGCGAAACCTTTGAAGTAATCTGGAACTTGGGTCATGGTAGATGTTGTTTGTGGAGACAAGTGGAGCAGATCACACAATTATATACTTTTCCAAGTGACACAAAAGGTCTCGCAAACTGTTGCTGTTTTGGTGCTGAGTAATAAGTGCAGATGTCACAACGGCGTGCGGGCTCGAAACGCGACAAAAGATGAAGCTTCGGTTGTTGACGGAGGGTAAAGAGGGGATACTAGCGGGTATTGGTTAGCGGGAGTGGTTAAGCGGGAAGAGGGAACATGGAGGAAGGAACAGGTTGGATTAAGAGCAGCTCAGTGTGGAGCAGGTAGGAGATGATTTATGGTTTCAAGCCTCGGTAGTGCCGTTCGCACCCGGTCCCTGTCACAAACACCCCAGCAAGGCGGCAGAGGTGAAAAATTGATGGATTGGGAATGGATGGTTGGAATGATGAGAAATAGGAATGGTAATGAAGCATGATAATAGGCATGATAATAGATATGAAACATGATAATAGGCATGGTAATAGATAATATAACAGGCATGATAATAGGCGTGATAGTAGGTATGATAATAGGTATGATAGTAGGTATGATAGTAGGTATGATAGTAGGTATGATAGTAGGTATGATAACAGGCATGATAATAAGCATGATGCTGTATTTGATGGGCATAGATGAAATGATACAAGATAGATGGGAGCTTTTATTTCTGGGTCTACCTTTGTACATTGTATTACCTTTGGTTCTACCTCTTGTTCTCCCACTATCTACCTCTTGTACCTCTATCCAGCTCTGGTCCCTCTTTTGGTCTCCGTTCCCAACGCTCATATCCAATCATACAAATTTACCAGGGTCCACTTTTCTTTTGTGGCAATGTCCACTAACTGTTGCACAATCACAACCAAGGGCCGCGCTCCTGGAGGTTTCATATCAAACGTCGGTGGCTTGGAAACGTATGTGACTGGCCAGGAGTATGGATATGACAGAGTTGTGGTGATTTTGGGGGATGAGTATGGGAAGACTACTCAGTTAGAGGCTGATGATTTGAGTGAACTCGGCAATATTCAAGTGGTGATGCCATTGTTGAATCTAGAATCGATGGAAATGAACCAAGTGGGGGATCAAATGGAGGATTGGCACGAGATGAACTGGAACTCTCACGCTATGGATGAAATCTTGAATCAAACCCTCAATCAACCCTTCAAGCAATCCCACAATCAATCCTTGAATCTGACATCTCTTGTAGATGGATTTTTAAAGACTTTTCGAGAATCTTATGGGGTGAGGAGATTATTCGGAACGGGATGCGGTCTCGGAGCAAAGCACACCGTTCGTCACCTTTCTGAAGGCGGGTTGCTCAACTGTGGAGCAATAGCAACTCCTGTGCTGGTTAAGGAGCTTGAGGCTGTGGTTAAGCCACTTTTGATCCGAGGCAGCGGTGGGTTTGCAACCAAGGCAAGCGAGATATTGGGAAGAAACGGGGTTTGGTATGAGATGAAGATGGGGAATGGCACGAAGAGTGTGTATGATGAGGTGTTTTGGTTTGAGGAGTTTGGTAGGGTTAAGGGGAGGTTGTGAGGGGAAGAGATTATAATGAAGGGAAGTGGTGAAAATGATGTGATGAGAATGAAAATGAAAATGATGTGAATGAAAATGATAGTAATTGAAATGAGATGAAAATGAATATGATGTGAATGAAAATGATGAAGATGAACAGTGATTTTATATGAATTTGGTAATGATGTAGAAGAAATTGGCATTATATCAAAACTTGATGGGGTGTCTGAACAAGATTATATAACATGATAATATAAATTCAATGGTCTACTTGGCTCTGTAGATTTTTCACTTTTACCAACTTCTCCAGATTTTTTGAAAAATTTGAAAAATACCAATACTGTTTAGCCCACAATAAAACCTCTATTCAAGTTCTGCCTCATTTCCTAATGCCCATCTCTCATAATGTTCACACTTCTTACTGCTCATCCCAATTAAACCCAATTATACCCAATTTCACCAAGCTTCTAACACTCATCCTTCATTCAACCTCATCTCTACAAACTGTACCCTTTTCTAACTCTCATCTTTTTACTCTCATCAATATCCACTCTCATTTCTACTCTCATCAATATCCACTCTCTTTTCTACTCTCTTTTCTACTCTCTACTCTCTTTTCAACTCACTTTTCTACACTCTACTCTCTTTTCTACTCTACTTTCTATCAACTCTTTTTTCAACCCATTTTCTCTTTTTTTTCCTCATCTCATCATGTCCAGCTTATCGCAGCAGTTGAAGGCCATCACCGACAAGACTGCGTCCGTGGCATTGGACCGTAAAGCGCGGTCCAAGATCCACTCGCGGTCGCTCATCTTCGACCCGAAAATCGCCGCTGCCCAGGACTACGAGTACCTCTACGAGGTGGGCATCGAAGGCTTGGATGAGATGATCGAACTTGATTCACGTTTCTCCAAGTTCCGTACCACGCTCTTTTCTGAGGCTTCGCTCACCATGGACCGCAATGTCCAGACTCAAGACGTGCTCGATACCCTCAACAAAAACGTGGCTGCATTTCTCGATTTGATCGGGCCATACTTGCAGTTGTCTCCAGCCATCAAGGCCATCGAGTGGTTGGTTAGACGTTTCCACATTAACATTCACTCCTCCGAGCTCCTTTTGCTCGCTGCATTGCCATACCACAACCAGGCCTTATTCGTCAAGTTCCTCAACGTGGTACCGCGCTCGTCATTCCCAAAGATCTTCGAATGGGTCAGTGGATACAAGGAGTTGTTGAAGCCTGTTCCATCGAGTTCTGTTCTCAAAGCATTCCACAATGATTATGAGATGTTCAAGTTGTACTCTTTATACTTGGTGGAGCACTTGAGAAACAAGACTGTCTACAAGGAGCAACTCGTGTTCTACCTCACACTCACTGTTCAGTTGCTCGCATCGCTTGCTCGCAGACCAGACTCTCTCAATGAAACATACCTCCCTACTGTTTTGGAGACCGTTGGTGTGATGTTGTTGCCTCCTTCGGCTGAATCGCGTTACTCACGCACTATTCAATTCGACACCAAGATGACTGCTTACTCGCTCGTTGCAGTTTTGGGAACGGTGGTGCCGATTTCACGCGCGTTGGTGGCATCTCTCACCAAGTCCATCTTACAGGACCACAAGGCTCTTGAGCCCACACTCCTCAGACATACTTTGGTTGTGTTGGGTCAGTTGTGGAATTATTACGACAATACTGGAGAGGCCATTGACACTGAGGAATTGAACGATGCCTTTGAAAGACTCCCATCGTCGGTTTTGCTCGAGGACCCAGAGCTCATTCCTTCGCTCACTGCTGAAAAGTACAAGATGGATAAGTTTTTGGCGTACTACTTCCTTGCCAACTACCCAGATTCCAGTTCGCTTTTTGCGTACCTCGACTTGTCAACCTCCTTCTCTGCCATTTTTGACGTGGTCTTGGAGAACTCCACCAACGCTGAGCTCCGTGGGTCCACCGTCAAGATCATCGAGAGCTGCTTGAAGACCAACAAGGACGATGTTCTTGCGCACTTGGCCAAAAAGGACCTCACTTTGGACGCTTTGGAGATGCGCTTGATGACCACTCTCGGAAGCGATGCTGTGGTTATCGATACCGCAGAGTTCGATGCGGGTGAAGAGGACAATGTCGATGATGCTGAAACTACCGTTGACTTGGAGACCTTGGAGCCTACAAAGGTCGACTCATTTTTGGTTGGCACTGTTGATGATGAGTACACTCGTTTGGTAGAGTCTCTCGTTTCATACCTTGCACAAACTGCAACCAAGGCCGGTAACGTTGGAAAGTACATCGAAAGAGTATTCAATGATGATGCGTCTTCGATTTCGTTCCTCATTCGTACCACATACACTCCAGGAATCCCCGTTTCTGTGAGAATCGCATCGCTTCAGTATCTTCTTCGCGCTATCAAAGACGCTGCTGAAAAGTCCACCATTCTTTTGGACGTCTACCTTTTGGTTCCGTTACTACTTGTTGGTCTCTCTGACGAAAGTCGTGCTATTAGACAAGGAACTGTGGAGGTACTCCGTTTCGTCCACACACAAACCTCAGAGCTTCACGAGGGTAAGAAGAAGAAGACCAAGACCGTACTCTTCATGGAAGAAGCCATCTATGGTGGTGTAGACGCTGCTGACCGCGCGTTGATTGCACCACAAGATGCTTTGGTGTTGTGCAACACCTTATTTGAGAACAATGTCATTGACGACGCCGTGATTGATGCCACCAGAGTGGTTCATATTGTGTTTGGCGTGTTGTTTGCGGTTTCTAAGAAGAAACTCGGTACGGTGATCAAGACGTTTGTGATGAACCAATGGTCATTGACAAACTTACTGGTGGTTTTCAAAGAGAGAGCTTGGAGAATTACCACTGGTTCCTGCAGATTCTTCTTTGCCGAAGACCTTCGCACATACTTTGACCGTCGTGACGACTGGGCCCATCAGTCTGCTGCTGCCAAACTCCAATTCTTCGATGTTGAAAAGACCATTGTGGACTTGGTTGGTGGAACTTACGACGAGCAGCATAGTAGTGATGAAGTCGACTGGCTCTTACAAGCTTTGCGTTACCCATCGGCAAACCTCCAGAACTCTGCCAATGAACGTTTGATTGCAATCTTTGCAACAATCACTCCAGTCGAGCTCCGTGCACGTATTGTCACGCGTTTGATCGAGTTGTTGGTGGGTGACCTGGTGGTGGAATTCGACCCCATGGACACTCTCCAGTCGCTTCCGTTCGACCTCGAGCTCTTCCTCGCAGTGTTGGGTAGCGTTCAGTTGAGCACGCAAGTTCCTGAACAAGCTGTGGCCAAGCGTAGAAGAAGATCTTCCAGTTCTACGAGACAGAACATGGCCAGAGAGGATATCAGTGCGATGGCATCTACTCACTTGAAGAAGTTGACTGTGATTTTGGACGTTCTTGAAAAGAGATTGAGAGACAACTTGAATGGATCGTTCCTCCCTCTTCTCCAGGCCCTTTTCCGTATCTTGACAGACTTGGACTACCTTGGAAACGACGGTAACCTTCCTGTTCTTTACGCACAGGAAACTTTGGCCAGTTGTATGTTGTTGAGCATTATTCTGATGAAGCGTGCTCCACCTTCTAAGCTCGACTCGAACTCCATTCGTGCTGATCTCATTGTCAACTCGATTCGTTCTTCGCAGTCGCCACAAGTTCAGAACCGTTTGTTGTTGGTTGTTGCAGAGTTGGCTTCACTTGCCCCAGAGATTATTCTTCACTCTGTGATGCCAATTTTCACCTTTATGGGTGCACACACTGTTCGTCAAGACGATGAGTTCTCGAGCTCGGCGTTACAGCAGACTATCGCCAAGGTTGTTCCTGCTTTGGCACTCACTGGAACTTCTTCGCTCCACAATGAGGTTGAGTTCTTGTTGACCAGTTTTGTTGCTGCGTTCCAGCACATTCCTCGTCACCGTAGAGTCAAGTTGTTCACCTCTTTGACCAAGACTCTTGGATGTGACACTGCCCTTCCTGCTTTGCTCTTCTTGATGAGCCAGCAGTATGTTGCAAGCAGATCCAAGAACAAGACTGCGGAGTGCGACGCTCTTGCAGACTTCTCCAACTCTTTCCTCAAGACCTTCTCTGCCGATGAGCAGTTGGTTGGTATTACCGGATTCGGTGAGTTGTGGACTCAGATCCCATCTGAGCCTGTTGAGGCCGGATCGGATGAACACGCTCGTTTGAGCGCACGCTCCATCTTTGGCGCAGACATCCTCGCTTTGGGAGCCGATGGGTTGCGCACACTCAAGGCACAGAGTATCGAATTCCTCAGTAGTGTTTTGGCCAAGGACAACTCCAACTACGCCAGTGTTTCGAGTATGAAGATCAAGGTCGCTCTTGTGTTGTTGGACCCACAGGTCCCTGAGGACGAGCGCGAAAAGGTGTTGCGTGGATTCCGCGACTTCACTGCATTTATCTTGGCTGCTCTTGACTCTGCTGAGCGCGAGGTTGCACTCAGTTTGTACGAGTTGCTTTCGAACTTCTTGTCGTTATTGCCATTGAACCACTTTGTCGATGCGATCATCGACTCTTTGGACGCTGACCAGCTCTCGGACGCTATTTCTGTGCGTGTTGCACGTAACTTTGCGCTTCTTGCAGGTAAGAAGTTTGAGAGTGACTTGACTAGCGACTTGTTACAAGAAGGTGTCATTGGAGACGATGTTGTTGCAAGCTTGTTGCGTACTTTGATCGGTGGTACCACCAAGAGCACTGATGTTGAGTTGCAACAGACATACCTCGACACTTTTGCTATTGTCGTGAACAAATTTGCAGCCACCAAGATTTTTTCGCAGCCAGAATTCGCCAAAATTTTGGTGGACAGTTTGGGAGCTGCCACCTCCGAGTCTGGTTTGTTGAGCGATCTGCCAGAAATCACCATCTCTTCCATCAATGTCATTGCCAGTATCGTCAATGTTTTGGGAGTTCGTGCTATTGGATTCTATCCAAAGATTGTTCCTCCTGCATTGAAGATCTGGAGCACTACCACCGAATCCGACGACGAATCGCTGGCCCTTCTCCAGACCTCGATTCTTGTTCTTCTTTCGTGCTTGATCAAGAAGATTCCAGCGTTCATGACCTCGTCTTTGGACTCAATCATCACCACCATCCTTTGCTCAGACTTGATCGAGAACTCCGTCCGCTCAGGTATCTTGGGCTTGGTGGTCGAGCACATGGACACCGCAGCCACATTGAAGTCGTTGTGTGCAATCTGGGGTCCTCAGAAGTTTTACACAAATGACAGCGCGGCCAACCTTGGTTTGTTCTTGAGCACTATGGAACAGGTTGTGGAGAAGATGGAAAAGAAGACCGCTACAGCCAACGCTTCGGTCTTCATGAAGTGGTTGATGCAAGCGTTCGAGTTCAGACTCTTTTCTGAGCACGAGGGCCACAAGTTCGATAACAACACTATCCACCGTTTGGAGAACTCGTTCTACAACAGTGGTATTGCGTATGTGATGAAACTCAACGATAAGTCGTTCCGTCCATTGTTCGCCAGTATGGTGCGCTGGGCAACCAATGGCGAAGGTGCTACTTTGGCTTACAACACCGAGGTTTCGCGCTTGCTCGCGTTCTTCCGTTTCTTCAACAAGATGCAGGAGCGTTTGAAGAGTATTGTCACTGCCTACTACTCGTACTTGATCGACCCAGTGGTGTCGATTTTGACCCGGTACACGACAGGCGAGATGAACGACCTCAACTTGCGCAGAATCGTGTTCATTTCGCTCACGTCTTCGTTCAAGTACGATCAGGACGACTACTGGTCGCAGCAGAGCCGTTTCGAGAGTGTTTGCGGCCCATTGTTGGCGCAATTGGCCAACATTGAGGACAGTATTGGTAAGTACTTGGTCAAGGTGCTCACCGCGTTCATTGCGAACGTTTCGTCCGACGAGTACAACGAGACGTTGGTGCACGGTCTCATCAAGTACATTTCCAACGAGGGCGATGGCAACAGTTCCAACACCAAGATCTGGACCATTCGTACTTTGAAGACTGTGTTCCAGAAGATGGGCGAGCAGTGGTTGTCGTACTTGCCTACTTTGATTCCGTACATTGCGGAGTTGTTGGAGGACGACAACGAGGAGGTGGAGTTGGAGGTTCGTGGCGGACTTGTGAGGGTTATTGAGAGTGTGTTGGGCGAGCCATTGGACAGGTATTTAGATTAGAGAGTAAAAGAGGTATAAAGGATAAGAGAGTGTAGAGAGGGAAAAGAATTATAAAGAAGATGAAGAAAAGAATTATAAAGAAGATGAAGAAAAGAATTATAAAGAAGATGAAGTATAAGTATAAGAAGATGAAGTATAAATATGAGAAGTATAAGTATAAGTATAAAGAAAATGAAGTAAAGAAGTATAAGTATAAGAAAATAAAGTATAAGAAGATAAAGTAAAAGTAAAAGGATAATTGAAATATCTCAATTTAATAGACTGCAAAATTTATAGTGAAAAAAGTGCTGACAAAAGCTCTACAGTGAGTTTTCAATGTCATCATGGCATTCACATAGAAACCCTGTCGACATCTTCTTTATTGGGATTTGCTATAATTGAGCTCAATCATACATCACTCTATAAAATTCACGTTATAATTCACTTAATATCATTCACTTTATTTATCACTCTATAAATTTACTCTATTCACTCTACAAAATTCTATAAAATTCCATTTCTTTCTTTGGTCGAAAAATTAAAAATCACAACCAAGATGGTGAGTACCCCACGAGAAGCACACACGAACACACTAACATCTAGTCCTTTTTGAAGTCTGCCCAATCCCTCAAGCCTTTGTTCGACAGAGTTCTTGTGCAGAGAGTTAAGCCTGCTGCCAAGACTGCCTCCGGTATCTACATCCCAGAGAAGAACCAGGAAAAGTTGAACGAGGCCACCGTCATCGCTTCTGGTCCAGGTATGACCAACACCACCACTGGTGAGGTCATCCCAACCTCCGTCAAGGCCGGCGACAAGGTCTTGTTGCCATCGTTCGGTGGTAACCCAATCAAGATTGGTGAGGAGGAGTTCTTGTTGTACACCGACAAGGAGATCTTGGCCAAGATCGAGTAAGCAGTGATTCTTGTAAATAGAAATGAACAGTCATGCTTGAAGATGTAGGAGAGTAGAATGGAAGGATTGGGAGTAGTAGATGAATGCTATGAAGTGAAATGAAGTGAAATGAAATACTGAATACTAGGATATACTAGAATACTGAATGCTAGGAAATACTGAATACTAGAAATGAATAAATACATGTACCAGATGAAGTCCGGATAAAAAGTTTCAACAGGGGTGAACCATAGATGTACAGATGATAATGTTGACTGCAGTCAATGATTGTTTGTATTCACAGTAACATTCTCAAATACCGAATAATCAAGTCGGATAGAGTCCAACTTTCATAATATTCAAAGATCATAATATCCAAAGATCATAATATTCAAAGATCATAATATCCAAAGATCACAACATTCAAAGATCATAATATCACAATATCCAATGATCATAGACAATAGTCAACATTTCATTGTAATTTATCATATCAGTGTACCACCACATTGACGTTTAATCAGTTTCATTGCACTTCTATCATGACTTACACTCTTTAACATCATCACTCAACTATAATCGCTCTTTTAATATCATCAGTCAACTACTATCATCCTTCTATTTTCACTATTCCATAATCTATCGCTGTCATCTTCATGTTCACCTGTCTTTCTTTCTAATCAAATCCTTTTTTCTTAAAATTCTTATCAGCTACGCCCCCAGCAATGTCAGCAAACAGATTTGCACAGTTCAAGATCGTGCTCCTTGGAGAGTCGGCGGTCGGCAAATCATCCATAGTGCACCGTTTCGTCAAGAACACGTTTGATGACATGCGTGAGTCCACCATCGGTGCCGCATTCTTAACACAGTCAATCACTTTTGACAACACCACAGTCAAGTTCGAAATATGGGACACCGCAGGACAGGAGAGATACAAGTCCTTGGCGCCCATGTACTACAGAAACGCACACGCTGCACTTTGTGTGTACGACTTGACCAGCCGTGCTTCCTTCACGAAGGCCCAGGACTGGATCAAGGAGTTGAAGAAGCAGGCCCCAGAGGGGATCGTCATCGCACTTGTCGGGAACAAGTCGGATTTAGCACAGGAAGAGAGAGAGGTCGAGGAGACCGAGGTCCAGCAGTACATTCTGCAGGAAAACCAGAACGAGGGCTCCGTCATCATCACCGCAGAGTGTTCTGCAAAGACTGGTGACGGAGTGTTGGAGATCTTCAACAAGATCGGTAGAGCATTGCCTGTAGAAGAGGCTATCAACAACAGAAGACAGCCGGGTGGCCCCGGTGCTAGAAGAGCCGCAGGTGTCGACTTGGGTAAGCCAAGACAGCAGCAGACCCAGTCGGGATGTTGTTAAGAGGGGAGTTCAGACTAGGTCTACCCAAGTATTGGAAGGGTTCAAGTATTGGAGGGGTTCAAGTATTGGAGGGGTTCTACTCAAGTACTGGAGAGGTTTCACTCAAGTTTTGGAAAGGTTAGATCTACTGATCTACCCAAGTCTTGGAAAGGTTAGATCTACTTGTTGGGATCTACTCAAGTTTTGGTTAGATCTACTTGGGTCTACTCAAGTTGTAAGGTTTCCAGTTGACATGAATGATCTACTTGGATCCATGCTAGATCATTGAAGCTGTTCTTGAAAAGGGTTTAGATAGTTACTAACAAGAATTCAGAATAATACAGATTAGAATGTACGAGATATGGTAGGTAGTGGTTATTTGTTGATTTGTCCACGTGATCAAATGCCTGACTGTGGATCAATTCCGGGTAACGTTCAAACCTCATTTTGTCCTGCATGGCAGAAACGAAAAATTTTTCAAAAGATATATATTGAGATTTTCGCACAAAAATTTTTCATTTCCTCATCATCATTAAACATGTCCAGACCACAGGTTTCTGTTATCTCCGCCAAGGGTGAGTCCACCTCTACCCAGTTGCCATTGCCAGCTGTCTTCGCTGCCCCAGTCAGACCAGACATTGTCCACTCTGTCTTCGTCAGAATCAACAAGAACAAGAGACAGGCTTACGCCGTCTCCGAGAAGGCTGGTCACCAGACTTCCGCTGAGTCTTGGGGTACCGGTAGAGCTGTTGCCAGAATTCCACGTGTCGGTGGTGGTGGTACTCACCGTTCTGGTCAGGCCGCTTTCGGTAACATGTGTCGTGGTGGTCGTATGTTCGCTCCAACCAAGACTTGGAGAAAGTGGCACATCAAGGTCAACCACAACGAGAAGCGTTACGCTACTGCTTCCGCTATCGCTGCCTCTGCTGTCACCTCTTTGGTTTTGGCCAGAGGTCACAAGGTTGAGGAGGTCAAGGAGTTGCCATTGGTTGTCGCCAACGACTTCGAGTCCGTCACCAAGACCAAGGACGCCGTTGCTGTGTTGAAGGCTGTCGGTGCCCACAAGGATGTCATCAAGGTCATCAAGTCCAAGAAGTTGAGAGCTGGTAAGGGTAAGTTGAGAGGTAGAAGATTCACCCAGAGAAGAGGTCCATTGGTTGTCTACGCTCAGGACAACGGTATTGTCAAGGCTTTGAGAAACGTTCCAGGTGTCGAGACTTCCGACGTCAAGCACTTGGGTCTCTTGCAGTTGGCTCCAGGTGCTCACTTGGGTAGATTCATCATCTGGACCCAGGGTGCTTTCGAGTCCTTGGACTCCGTCTACGGTTCTGAGACCACCAAGTCTATCAAGGCTAACTACTCTTTGCCATCCAACGTCATCTCCAACACTGACGTCTCTGCTTTGATCAACTCTGCTGAGATCCAGGCTGTTGTCAGAGCTGCTGGTGAGCCAACCCAGAAGAGAGTCCACGTCTTGAAGAAGAACCCATTGAAGAACAAGCAGGTCATGTTGAGATTGAACCCTTACGCCAAGGCTGCCAACGGTTCTATCAAGGTCGAGAAGTCCAAGGCTAGACCATCCAAGGGCCAGTTCTCCAAGGTCTTGAGAAACTAAGCGGGTAGTATTTAATATTCATAGAGTAGTAAAGCTTCCAATTGGTAAAGAATGTAGTAGTAAAAGAAAAAATACTTTCTGGTTATTTTGACCATCCTTGTTTTTGGGTGCAAAATTTATTTAAACTTGGCTTTGTTATAATATGTTCATTACCGGCCATGTTGACTAGCTCTGCTGTATAAAATATATCCATATGCTTGCTGCTAGAAGATGCTTCCTGATGATTTTCTTCCCTCATCAGTATAGATTTCGCCTAGATTCTCGTCAACTTCTGTTTGCAAACTTACCCCATGTTTCTATTGTGTTCCCCTTACGCTATGACCCTTTTCCTATTATACCCCTTCTCCTACTGTATACCCTTTCCCTATTATACCCCTTCTCCTATTGTATTCCCCTTTTTCTATTGTACACTGTTCTTCTAAGAGCATACTTGGCGCCTTCTCCACTAATGCTGGCTTGCCATTTTTGGAAAAATATACCCAATATGTCAAAATATAAAGATGCTGGCGGACTTGCATGGCGATGAGCCATGACATGTAGATGACGTACAGGGATGAGATGCGATGACCAAGCAACCTTAAATAAAGAGGTAACTGTACCAGCACAACACAAGGAATATCTGTCGTGTTGTAAGCTTTTGCCTTTTCGTAATTTACTTTATACAGTCTTCATTCACCATACATGTGTTTATTCATTACCCATTTATTCAAGATCACACCCTTTCATTCGTTAATATATACCTCGATTCTTGGTAGCTATCTACCCCATCCCTTGTTTCTGCCTATTTTCTTCTACATTAATTTAACCTTCCATATATTTTTACAATCGGCTTTTCGCAGCCAAACCCATAATCTAAATTGGTGGTACAACATTAACCGCGAAAAGGTTTCTGCCACTCAGGTCTTTGCCAATGACGTTACCTCTCTCGTCAGAGTACTCACAGATGGTGTACTGACTCCATGCGTTGTCGCATGTGACTCTTGCACAACCCACCTTGCCAGTAGCCTTCCACACCACCTGGGTGAAGTGACCGGTAGCCTCGCTAAAGCCTGGGCTGTTGAAGTTGTAGTCCTTGATTTCGTCGTACCAGGCATCAACAGGAGACTTACCGCCGGCGTAACCTGCGGCCAAGTTCTCTCCGTAAGGACCACCAGAGTGGATCAATTTCACGTTGTTACAGTCGAAGTTGGTGTTTGCGTAGTTCATGGCATAAGTAGCCAAGGAGTCGTCCCACTTGAGAGACTGGACACCGTGAAGCGCTCTCTTCACGTTGTGCTCCTCAAGAATGTCATTGTTGAACTGGTAGTCGTTGTTGATGTTGGTGGCACCAGTAGGAGAAGACGAAGAGGAGGTAGTAGAAGAAGAAGAAGAAGTAGTTGGAGTAGTAGAAGTAGTAACTGGAGTGCTAGTAGTTGGAGTAGCAGAAGTAGTAACTGGAGTACTAGTAGTAGAAGTAGTAACTGGGGTACTAGTAGTTGAAGTACTAGTAGTTGATGTGCTAGTAGTAGTTGGAGTAGCAGCTGGAGTAATTGAAGTTGTTGAACTGGTTAAGGTAGCTGGGACCTCAACCGTGGATGATGTAGATGATGTTGGAACCTCAACCTTTGATGTAGTAGGAACCTCAGCTGGTTCAACCTTAGAAGTAGTAGGAACTTCGGTTGGTTCAACCGAAGTAGTTGGAATGGCCGTGCTTGTAGTAGTCTCTGCAATTCTAGTAGTGGTGGCAACAGAGTTGCCGTTTGCTGGAGGCTGTGTGCTCACAGTCAATATCACCGTTTCCTGAACGGTGGTAACGGCTGTGGCTACCACTGTCACTGCTGGAGCAGTGTGAGTGATGGTAACGATTGGAGCAGCAGAGACCAAAGATGCGGCGAGTAAAACGAGTGTGTAGGATTTCATAGTGCTGTGTTGTATTTGCAACTGGAAGAGGGTCTCTATTATATACTGCGTTGAAAAGGCAATTTAGAGCACGTCGAACGTTCTTTGCGCCATTATACGACCAGCGATGCTCCTTTTGGCACGAAACCAGGCGCGTGTGTGCTGAGGAGGTCCGAAAACGGATGCCAATGGGCATTTGGATCTTGAAAGGTTATGATATAGGCGACCAGCGCATTTGACAGAAGTTCAAAGTAGCTTTTTCGTTCCCAATCCGGACGCTTTTTTGGCCAATTTAGCAGCCAACAAGCAGCATCGACTATTTGGGATAACCAGCACGTCACGTGACACACACAAAGGTAAGTTGAACTATTTTACGATATAGTTGGAGGCTGAAGAGTGAGGTGAAGGTTTGCAGAAGAGATGAGAATAAGATGGGAGAAGGAAACGAGGAAAAGGAAAAGGAGATGAGTAAAAGGAGAGGGATGAGGAAAAGGAGGGATGAGGAGAAATGAGGTAAAGAGGATGAAGGAAAAGCCACAAATATACCACGAAAACTATTTCAAAAAGGTAGGCTTAACTTTTGAATTGCTGAACATTCCAAGGCACTCCTCAAATGGAGGTATACTTGGCAGGACTTCAAAAGTCAAAAGCACCTTTTAAGAAACTTTTTTAAACACTGAAAAATACCTTTTTTTATGTTTCTTTTAATACCCAGTTAGGACATGGTCATTTCAACTCACCCATGATTGATCTCCTCATGTTTCGAACATCTCTTGATCCGGGCCTTCTCCACACCGTGCCACGTACAACGCGTATCGGTTTCCAAGCATCTGGAAACTTGACATTTTAGTCGCTTTCACGATACCGCTCGCTTGTTTTGGAGAAACAATGTGTCAGTTTCTGCATGAGTGAATTTTTCAACTATTGTTTCGGCGATGTTTGAGCGTGAAGCACAACAAACACGCCCAGACGTCCGTAGAACGCTGGTGCGGGGGGACTGGGGTTGTGATCGCTATTGGTTGAGAGTTTGTAGTTTATTTGAAGAAGAATTTGCATAGCTGCACTCCACAATTTGAGCCGGATGTCCCATTTTTTTGCGATAAGATCAACGAAAAATCAGACACGACTCCTATTTTTTTTTTAGAACAGGGTCTACGGTCCAACGATGTTCAAGAGTTTACGCAAAAAAGCGCTGGTGTTGCTGATACTGTCGCAGCCACTGGTGCACAGTGTGGATTCCGGGTCCTCAGGGCCTGTCAGCACGAGCAACTACGAGCAGGTTCTCGAGCAAGTCAAGGATTTCGAGATTGCTCTCCAGGCCATGGACTATCTTTTAGACGACCGGAATGCCACGGGCACGGCGCTTCTCAAGGCAAACAGCAGTGCTAAACCATCGGGACAACCACACGGGATCTTCAACTTGGCTCTTGGAGTCATGGAGTTTATCGAGGCTACCCTCGGATTCGAACCTGAGGCTATGGCTCGTGCACACCAAACACTTCTGGACTCGGAGACGGCACTGTTAAACAACTCCAAGTACAACGTGAAAAACAACATGATTACATCTCATATATACCCGCCGGGAACCGAGTTTCAAGTGACGTATGCAGAGCTGACTCTTCTCAATGCCTTGCTTATGTTACTCACTGAGAACAACGGTGTTTTGGAGAGCGCAAAAGCGCTTTTTAAGTTGCGCCGTGCGTACCAGACCCTCGATGGCATCTACAACAAGGTCACAGAGCTGGAAGATCAGTTCAGCAAGAACTTGTCCAAGCAGCAAAAGGAGGCCAGCATGAACATGCTCAACATGAGCTCGACGGACTTGCCGGGATTCAAGATCGACAGTGAAAAAGTCTCGATCTACTCGAGCAACGTGTCGAGCCAGGATTTGGCTTCGAGTACCCCGGATTTGCGCTTGATGGAGAAGATGGAGAAGGTGTATCAGATGCGCCGTGCACGTTTCGATGGAACCAGTGTGGATGACGACAATGAGAATAAGGATTTCTTGAAGGCAAAAAGTTCTGTGAGCTACTTGGAAAAAGTTCAGTTAGGAAGTGACAATGAATCTGACTTTGATTGTGATGAGTTCTCCGATGCCTTGGAGCACCAGGATGGGTTTATTCAGGAATCGGCTTCGTTTGTGAGTTCACTCAACCCACCACTTCTTCCAATGAATGGAGGTCATCTCTGTTTGAACGGGTCGGGCTCTCAGACTCCTGCTAGTGATGCCCAGGTGTCGCACACATTGAACGACTCCTTCAATGATGGGTCCTTGAAGGACTCTTTCAACGACAGCTCGTTGAAGGATTCGCTCGCGGTGGATATTGCGAATGGTGGCTCGTTTGTGTCGCTGATCACCAGCAACTCGACTCGTGCAGCAGCAGACCACTTGCATGTGTCGACCATTGACGAGTTTATCCACTCGGGAGTTCAGTTGTGTTTCGGAATTCTTCAGGTGGTGCTTTCTTTGATACCCCCCGCCATCGGTAAGGTTTTGTCGATCGTGGGATTCCGTGGAGACAAGACGAAGGGTCTCAAGATGTTGTGGCGTACAGCCATCACATCACGTAATATCCACGGAGAATTGGCACTACTTGCGCTTCTCATCTTCTACGATGGTCCAATCCAGTTCATCGATTTGAGTTTCCAGCTACCAGGACACGAGGATAGCAACGTGACTGATGTGATCAATACTGAGGGAAAGGCTACGATCTCCGATGCGGAGCTCGACCGCATCTTGGCCAACCCAGCGTTGTACACGCCACAGATTCTCCTGAAGGCACGCAGAATCTTCCCACACAACGCATTGTGGGTCTTGCAAGAAGGTCGTACGTTGGCAGCACAGGGTAAATTACAAGCTGCAATCGATGTGATGCAGGGGTTCACCGACAATCCGGCGAACAAGATCCAGATGCAACAGATCGAGGCGTTACTTGTTTTCGACCGTGCGACATTCCATGCGTTTGCCCACGACTTTGACAGTGCTGCGCGTGATTTCGTCTACTTGATCGACATCAACTCGTGGTCCAAGGCCGTCTACTTGTTCATGGCAGCATCATGCTACCTCGCCAAGTACAGAATGATCAAGTTGGGACTCTGTAAGGTTGACGACGAGCCTACCGCGCTTTCTAGGTATGCTAGTTTGGCCAAGAAGTACTTTGACTTGGCTCCTACGTATGTGCCAGGACATGGATCCAACGCTAAGAAGGGAGGAATTGGAGGTGCTAACAAGCAAATGCCATTCGACAAGTTCTTACTCCGCAAGTTGAAGGTTTTCACTGCCACGCACAAGAAGCACCCAGAGCTCGCGTTTGTGGATTGTATCGGAACATCGCCAATTCATGAGTTGATGTACTTCTGGAACGGGTACGGGCGCATGCCAAAGCAGCAGTTGGAATGGAGTATGAAGATCCTTGGATATTCCGGTGCTCCAGACACCGAGTTCTCTGAAAACACCAGTGCAAAGAGCTACGCATTGATTGAGGAAACTATGGATGAGCTGATGATCAGGTACATGCACCAGGCGGTTGCGTTGCGTCAACTTGGACAGGTTTCCAAGGGGCTTGAGGTATTGGATAAGCATGTGATTGACCAGTATGTGGTGAGTGTTCTGCCACAGTTCAAGTTCAACAAGATGACGTACTCTCCATACTTATACCCTACTGCACTCCACGAGAAGACTGTGTTTGTGTGGATATTGAGAACAACCACGACGGGCGGTGTTGACATCAAGCAAGCGATCTTGGAGAGCCAGAGCTGGTTGAAGAGAGCGGAGACTGTAGGAGAGGGAGACTATGAGTTGAGTAACAGAACGGGTTTGAGGATGAAGGCTGCAGCGGATAGGTTGGAAAGTTTGTTAGAGCAGGTCTAGCAAGCAGATCTAGAAGTGCAACCCCTATGGTAGAGTTGAGCAAATGAGCGAGCACGAGAGTGTATACGAGATGGGATGAGTATATATTGCGAGTGACGAGCAATGCATATAAATGAGCATAAGGATGATAATGTAGAAGAGAAGGAGGAGTGTAGGAGAATGAAGTGCAGAGGATAAATGATGTGAATATGTAAAGTTCTCTTCGTTGATAAGGATATCTACTAGTAAAATATTCAATGCGTTTACTCAATCGATATTAACTTGAAAAACCGTCTACCACCTCCCTACTCGCCGTGGATCAATTGAAGTAAATATCCACCATTGTGTCCGCAACGTTAAAGCCGAACCCAACAGACACCAACCATCCAATTGCCAACACAGGGAGAATTCCTCCCAACACAATCATCTGCAAAATCAATGCCGGGTTGTAGCCAGTGCGCAGGTCCACCCTGTTTGCGTTGATGAACGGCAAGCTGCTGAAACCGTAGAAGGTCAACACGAAGTAGTAGCCGATGGTGCCGAAGTAGAGGGTGTTGCCCAAAATGACGGAAATGATGGAGTGCTTGATACGCAACACTGGGAGAATGATATACTGTACCACGTACAACATCACCCACACGACCAAGAACGAGTTGCAGTGGATATCAAAGCAAAACCCCCACTCGATGTAGTTTATGTCGTAGCGTCCAAAGTCCCTGCCCAACACGAAGGAATCGTTGAACAATTTGTTGGTGACGAACCATGAAGTGGTGGCCACAATGGCTCCCGTAAGGTAGAAGTCCACCACGACCATGTACACGATCAAGCCCAAGATATCCACGAAGCTCGGGGAGTATGTCAGGCCCCATGCGAGGGCGCTCACGACGAGGAACGAGGTGAGAAGAATGAGAAACAGCGGGTCGTCACGGGCGTAGGAGAGACGGCCATTGGCGGTTTGTTGCTGTTTGTAGTAGTGCAGCGAGTACAACTTCTTGGGGTTGACAATCAAGTATGCGATTTCCCACATGGCGGTCTCAAAGTCGAGTGTGCGTGGCTTGAAGAGCCGCCTGGCCATGGTCCAGAAGCGGCCGAGTTTGCGGGAGAGTCCATTGCTGCTGGACGTGGAGGCAGGGGTAAATGTCTGCGAAGATGCTGATGCGATCGACCCGGTAATTGACCCGTTGCGCACAGACCCTGCTTGTGGCAATAAGTCCTGGACGGTGTACGGTAGATAGGCTCGTTTGCTCATGGTTCTAAACAAACTTGAATGTGGATACGTATGCAGGTGATTTGAAAGAGTGCGATTTGGGCATGTGGGTGTTTTTTTGCACTACTACCCAATAAGGATACGATGGCCGAGAGGTTAAGGCGAAGGATGCAGGTTCCTTTGGGCTCTGCCCGCGCAGGTTCGAACCCTGCTCGTGTCGAATATTTTTTTGGGAGCAGAATGAGAAGTTGAATAGTTGAATGAAGAGTGAATGTTGGATTGTTCATACATTAGATTATACATACCTCCGGTTTAGTTCGGTTGTTCTTACAATGAGTCTGGTGGTATTTGGTGATTTCTTGAACTGGTGTAAAATCTCCTGATCATACCTTTGTACCTCATTCTGTCACTTCTATCATTTCTATCCGTCTCTACTCACAATCATATAGTGTTATTCATAGTGTTATTCTTATAGTGCTATTCTTATAGTGTTCGCCTTATGTGGTATTATATTGTTGGTCTTATGTGGTGTTGCTGGATGTTTCTTTTATTCTCTTTCTCTGTATTTCTACTTCGTAATTTCGAATCACTTTTTGGCAATGGCAAATCAAGAGGCAAACACCAACACAACCACAACCGCCACCACTACCGAGGTGCGGCCAATCTTGCGCCTTCGTCCGAAGGAGGAAGGCTCGACTGATAAGCGCAAGAAGAAAAAGAGCGGCGTCAAGTGGGACGACGCCGTGGTTGATAACGAGCACATGAACAAGAAGAAGACCAAGATCTGTTGCATTTTCCATCCCCAACGAGAGTTTGGCGAGCTGTCGAGTGACGAATCAAGTGACGAGTCGAGCGACCTGTCGAGCGATGAGTCGGGTAAGGAAGAAAAGGAGGACAACTGCTGTAGTCATGGCAAGAAGAAGAAGAAGAGCTCCCCAAATGCATACGAAAAGCAACCAAAGTATACAAACAAGTCGACAGCTCCAAAGGAGTAGGGAGATGGAGAATACAAGAAGAACAGAAGGAACATGAAGAAGGA
The DNA here is from genome assembly GCA_030564445.1 of Kodamaea leandrae. Taxonomy (NCBI): domain Eukaryota; kingdom Fungi; phylum Ascomycota; class Pichiomycetes; order Serinales; family Debaryomycetaceae; genus Kodamaea; species Kodamaea leandrae. Next base: position 215,419 of record JAJLUV010000013.1, on the reverse strand, counting down.
CATGAAAGGAAAATAACAGAAGGACATTAAAGGATTGAATACTACCTAGAGCAACAAAACAGATAAAGTATAAAGGTGGTCTATAAAGATAGAACAAAGGGATGGAAGTTGCAACCATATGGGATAAGTTGCAATGAAATAAGTAATTAGGTGGAAGTTGCAACCATATGGAATAAGTTGCAATGAAATAAGCTGCAATGAAGTTGCAATGAAATAAGTTGCAATAAAATAATCATATGGAATCACTGATCATATGCAATCAACTCCAACAACGACGACCCAGCGGTCATCTTAATAAAAACGAGCGTAATATTGGTGACAATTTATGTAAGTTATACATGTTATATGCTACTCCCACAACTCCTTACCATCCCACTTCTTTAATTCAACCGAACTTCCTTGGCCAAATTGAAGGTGGTCGAACCTGAATATATATCCCTATCTTCAAAGTCTTCCGGCTCCAACGACTGCAAATTCGAGTTCCACATAGTGTTGAGAATTCCGCTCATATCTGCAAACTCCTTCTCGTTGCGCTTGTCCGTGGTGGTTCTGCTCACATAGCCCAAAACTCCACTGGCACCCTTGTTTGCGCGGAACCGAAGTCGAATTGCGGTATACTGTGCCAATATGGTATCATGCTGAATCTTGATGTCGTGCGAATATGCGTCTGTTGTCCCCACGAACTTGTTGATTGGCTCGTCCTGGAGCTGCTTGTAATCAAGCACCTTCTGCTGTGTTCTGTTGGTTTTTGCGCCTGTGGTGGGGTACTTTTGCACAAATGTCAGTTGAAACTCGTTGATTTCGTCCATTATATCCTCATACAGAATCGGCTTCTGTTGGTCCATCTTGTACTGTGTATCATCAACTTCTTCCTGCTCAATCTCCTCGTCCAGCTCGCTCTCGCTTTGTATGTTTCCAATCGAGGAAGTGCTAGCAGCCTCGGAGTTCAGCATCGGCACAAGTGAGTGCATGGAAGAATGTGCTATGTTGAAGAGCCTGTTCAAAAGCGGCTTCTTTTCATCCACGGTCGGTTGCTCACCTTTCTCGTTGAGTCTCATGAACAGGTTGCTTGACCGTGGAACATCTCCTTGACTGAAGTTGTCCGACCTCCTTATGGATTTTCTGGTCTCACGTTTGGTGCCTTCCTGCGAGATGTTGCCCGGCCTCTTGGTGTTGTATTGGTCCCTCAACACCGTTAATGGCGATATGCTGCTTTTTTTGGGCTCCTGCTCGGCTTTTCCACTGAGACTGTACGATGTCCACTTTTTGTACAACAGGTTCAATGGAACGTTCGTTTCGTCGTCGAGGTCTGGAGCTATCTCGTTTGTATGGATGGGAGAGTCGGTTTTGGTAAATTGTCTTTGGATGGGAGAGTGGGTTTTAGAATGTCTTGTATCTGGTTGAATGGGAGAGTCGATTCTGGATTGTCTTGTATCTGGTTGAATGGGAGAGTCGGTTCTGGATTGTCTTGTCTCTGGTTCGGGTGTGCGAGTAAAATTATATCTAATAGTTGGAGTATCTGACAACCTCACCGAAGGAATATTATACAACTCTGTACTCATAGGAATGTTTTTGTTGAATTCTGTCGGGATGTTCTTATCCATTTGGATGTTCTTGAAGTCAGGCTTGTCTGAGGCAATTGGGATGTTTTTGTACTCCTTATCCAGGATGCCCTTAAAATGTCGTTGATCACCATGATTCCTTTGGTCGATGGGCTTGTACAAATCCTCCCTCTGTACTTCCATACTCCTCCTCAAGTCCTGAGAAAGAGTGGACCGCGTCTGCAGAGATGATCGTGTTGGTGGTGCAGATCGCGTGAATGCCATGTTCTGCGATGACGATCGCCGAACATCGTGGGTCGAACGACTCTTCTCCATTGGTGGTCGCAGTTGTACATCTTGCGACAGCACAGATCTCGTGAGATTCGACTGGCGACTCTGCACGAGAACCGAGTGTAGCAAGTCCGACCCATGTCGCCCTTTTCGTTTCGGATCAGAGTGAAGGGACTCCCTGCTGGAGCATCGAAGCCTCTGCATGCTGGAGTCGCGTGAGAACTGACTGTTGCGGTTGGTGTTGCTGCTGGTACTCGAAAGGCTCGAGTCGCGTGAGTTGGAGACTGCCCGCTGCTTGGGCCGCAGCTGCCGCTCGGATTCCATATCGTGGAGTTTTATTCAATATCGTCCATCCTTATCAGTTGCCAGGCTTAGGTAAGAATCACCAATAGTTACGTAATGCAATATTATTTCGCTTGGTAATGCCGTTCGGCTGTGTGCAGGCTAGCGGAGAAGGATCGCATGCTAGCGAATTTAGTGGAGAAGAATCTTATTTTCGCCTTTACTTGCGATTAAAGTTTGATAAAATAGCAATTGAGCATTGTGATATTCGATTATTGTATGTGTAATTGAGTAGTATGTATAATTGAGTAGTATGTATAATTGAGTAGTACTGTATAATTGAGTGTACTATATTGTATACTGTATAATTTTGATCTGTGTAATTTCATCATGTTATCGTCTATACCTATGTAGTCCATCATTCTAGTCTAGTTAAATTCTACCACACTCTCCAAATGCTCTCTGATCCACCCTCACTCAAAACTAATCAACCGCTCTGCTAAGCTCGCGTCCGCTCCCTCAATCAACATCTTCTGCCTACCATTCACAAGCTTAGCCAAATCCATGATCTTGCTCTTGTTTTCAATCACCAACTGACTGGAGTCTCCGTTGCGCGCCTTGGATGCGTTCATGATCTTCTCAAACAACTCCGACATGTCCTCCACGGTCGAGTTGAGGTAGTTCTGGTTCAGTTCAAAGATCCGTTGGAAATTCAGGTCCTCAAGATAGTACAAGAACGTGTATGTCCACTTGAGTGTCTTACGACCATTATGCAACGCCCGCATCGCATCCGGAAGAAACTGAACGTCACTCCACGTTGTAGTCTCGCTATTTGCAGTCTCCACATCGCCTCGTCTCCGCTCCAAATATGCAATCGCAATCTCGTTGATCTTCAGCAACACCTTATTATCGAGCTTCATCGAACGCTCATGGATACTGAACCGCTTGTAGAAGTGGATATACCGGTTGAGGGACTGCCTGCTCTTATTTTTCTTCTCCTCCTTCTCCTTGTTGTCCTTGTCATCACCCTTGTACCGGTTACACTGGTAATAGCTCTGGTTGTGATTTGCCCAGTCCTGCAAGCAAATCCAGCAGAACTCGTACTTGCACGTTTTGCACGTCATGTGGTTGCAGCCACCGTTTTTCTCGATACTCTGTTCGCATTTAGGGCACTGGTGCGTGTTGGCCTCTATCCAGTTGGCTGTTTCCGAGTCATCAGAGCACTTCTTCACCCAGAGTTTAACCACCCAACAAGGACACGGTAAATGGTTCTCGTAGTTGCAGTTGAAACAGAACTCATGTCCACTATGGCATTTGACTATTGGAACGCGCTTGAGATCCGTCGACTTATTCTTCACCATCTGTTCACGCAACGTGTACTCTCCATCTTCTTCTTCCTTTGATTCTGGGTTCGTATACTTGAGGAGTTCTGTGAAATCAGTGCAATCAGTTGCCGGACACCATTTGTATCTGGGGTTCGCGTCGATCATTCTTCTTGCAGCACTTCGCACTAGAGTGTTATCTACCAATGACTTGAGTTGCTTGAATCCCGGTTCCGCTCCTGAGTCGTACTCCGCAAACATCTCCAAATCTGCGTGAGGAATTGTCCAATTGCAGTCGGGGGTCATGCACCGCACAAGCTGGCCCTTACTAATGAGATCATGACTATAATGGTACCAGCAGTTCACACAGTACTCGTGGCCGCATTGCAAGTGGTAAGTTTGGGTATTTTCCTTATCATCGCAGCAGATTTCGCACGAGAAGGTGTCTTTTGCGGAGAAAGTGCTCACTAGCGGAAGTCCCGCGGCGGCATATAATCTGTCATGGTCTTCAAAGTACGCGTTGATTGCTTCGTCTGCACGCCAGTTTTCGTAGTGAAGCATCACAAGGAGCTCATCTTCAGGACAACTGAGGCCTGAATCCTTGAGCTTCTTGAGCAGATCAAGTAGGTGCAGCTGTACAAAGTCTGAGAGAGTCCATGGTAGGTAATGCGTTCCATTCTGCTGGAAGAGTGGTGTGCGGTCTTCTTCCTCATGGCCATCGGAGCGGTATTCGAAGGACTCGTCCGAGCGCAATTCGAACGAGTCCTCGTCGTCGTCGTAGTCAAACTCACTGAACTCGCTGTCAGACATGGTGGCGATAATTAAAGAATTGACGGAAAAAGAAAATGATTCATATAGCAGAAAAATATGACAGGCGGAAATGAACAGTTACGAGGGGTGGGAGGAGGAAGATGAAGAGAGATTTGAAATGAGTGGGTTGGAGTGAAGTAGGTTGGAAAGAAAGAAGGAAGGTTGGAAAGTTGATGGAGATGTAATTACGTCATACTTGTTTGTGTTTCAGAAAACGGTAGGGAAGAATTCTCATATTCTTTCAGTAAATTCTCGTGAGTTCTAAATTAAGTTCTTTCAAATTCAGTTAATATTCAAATTCATTCAAACTCAGTTAATATTCAAATTCATTCAAACTCAGTTAATATTCAAACTCATTCAAACGCAGTTAATATTCAATCTCATTCAAATTCAGTTAATATTCAAACAATATTCAAACTCGTCAAATTCAGTTAATCAAACTCATTCAAATTCATTCATTTTTTTCAAATTCAGTCAAACTCAGTCATATATTCTCTACAAACCTACCTTCATAATCCCTTTTCCTCGTAAACTTTCTAGATAATTCCAATTATACTCCTCTTTTCCCTTCTACAGTTCTCTATCTTCTATCAATTCCCCCTTATCCCTCTATGAACTTCTCCAAAATGCTTTTTTCCAGCTTGATAACCAGAGCAGCAGTGGCATTTTTCGCAGCCTTGTACAACGAAAGCCTCTCATTGCACCACCCCACAATCAACTCATCATGCTCAGGCTTCTGCACGAGTAACTCGCTCACAGCAGCAATCATGTCCTCCTCGTCAGCCTCAATGGCTTTCTTGAAAGAGTCGTACTTGCACTCCACAAGGTTGATGATGGCATAGGTGTGCTCAGTGGCTGTTCCGTCAAAACGGATCCGTGGCGATAACTCCCAGGATTCGTAGTCTTCGATGTCATCATCGTCATCGCCACAACAGCCATCGGTGCAGCCATCATCGCAGCCATCGTCACAGCCATCATCATGGTCGTGGTCATGATGGTCGTGACCATGGTGTTCATGTCCATGACCTTCATCATGACCTTCTTCTTCATTTTCTTCTCCCTCTTCTTCATCTTCTTCTCCCTCTTCTTCATCTTCTTCTCCCTCCCTCTTTTCTGCCTTCTTTGCAAAGTAAATCATCTGGCAAATAATCTCGAATCCCTCTGCCTCAAACCACTCGAACTTCTCGTCCAACTGGCCTGCCTTCTTGCCCAACTTGGCCTTGGCTTCTTTGATATACTTGTACACCTGCACCGCGAGCAAGCACGTGTCGTTGGCGTTCTCTGCGTCCACAAAACCGTACTTTTGCAACAAGAAGGCGTTTGGTAAATCGTTTCCGTACGAGTTGAAGAGCTCGTAGTTGTACTTTTCCTCAGGACGCCCAACAAGCACAATGTCACAGCACTTGGAGCTGTCGGATAACTCCTTTGCGAGGTCCTCCTGGGCCCCAGCATCCTCTTCATCGCTGAACGAAACGGTTGACACTTCTTCAATGTCGGCCTCGGTCTCAGCATCGGACATTTCTTCATCATGCATTTCCTGTTCCATGTTGTAGATATACTCCAGGTTGATAGAGACGTTGTCGTCAGCATCGTCAACCTCTGCATCTTGGTCATTTTGATTTTCAGCTTCTAAGTCATCGAGTACTTCATCATCATTTTCATCATCATGTTCATCATCACCTTCATCATTTTCATCATCATTTTCATCACCTTCTACATCATCACCTTCTTCATCCTCCTCATCTCTATGAACACACTCCACCTCACCACACTCCAAACAGACATCTGCATCACACTCAAAATGGACTGTTTCGCGGTTCTGTGGCTTTCCATCTACAACCTCTGGCGACTTGTGGTTGAACAAGTCTGCTCCCGGAACCAAGGCCATGTCGTGGAAGTCGTCCACCTTGAACGCGCGCGAGATCACACACTGACTGTAACGTCCAAAGAGCTCCAACATCTCTCGTGGGATATCCTCAGGATCAACTGCAAACACTGGTGGAACAGGCACCAACTCACCGATGCTCTGCGCAAATCTCACACACTCACGGTAGATACCCACCACCTCTTGCTCGTCGAACAAATTGAGCAAATCAAGCTCGGTGTTGGCAAACTGCGCTTTGGTCTCGGCGTCCCACAAACTAATTGGCAAGGTACCATTTGCAAAATCGATCAGATCCAAGTACTCCTTCCATGGAGACTGCGGACTGGCCAACTCGTAAATCACACTGACAATCAACCCAAACATCCCCGATGTCAAGTCGATCTCACCGTCCTCGTACTCCACGAGCAAATTGTAGACCAGCGCGTTCTTAGGCGAAAGGATGTTACTCTTGGGAATACGTAAAAGTAGCGGATCCTCGTCATCGGCACCGTCTTCGGGCAAAAAGACCCCCAATCCGGTCGGAGAGTCGCGAACCTCCAACTCCGGGCGCCAGTAGGCGTTTCTGTCTAGCCACAGGAGCAACAGATCAACGTTTTCGGGACGTGTGCTCGACATGTGTTTGGCTGCTAAACGAAGTGATGGAGTCGTGCTTCACTCAGACCTAAGGTGAAAAATCCGGGTAAGGGCGCGCGCGATGGGGGAAAAATAGTATAAATAGTGGGCAATCCCCTGCCACCCTTTTTTTCTCACTATTCATCAGTAGTGGTTATACTATATCTAATATATATAACTATTATTTTTATAAAGACTTTATTGGTCCGCCCGGATGTGTATCGTGATGTGCACGCCGCGGTGGTCGATTCACCCATAGCTAAGCGGCAGTTGACCTTACCAACAATTCGGCCACAACTGCAGTTTCGTTTCGGTCTTTTAGATTATTAGAATTTTACGGCATTCATGTGCGAAAGCTCCGATAATTGTGCTCTGCATTATGATTACTCGGATATTAGCGTGGTGCTACATGTGTAGGAAATGTTGAACTTGACTAAAACCATTGTTTAAGCGTTTAACTGTTTTAATTACCTTGCTCTCATCTACCTCATTCATCCTCATTCCTCATTCTAATTCATCTTCATTCATTCCTCATTCTAATTCATCTTCATTCATTCCTCATTCTAACTCATCTTCACTCATTCCCATTCTTTCACTCATCCTCATTCTCATTCATTCCCATTCATCCTCACTTCTTTCATTCCCATTCATCCTCACTTCTTTCATTCCTCTTATATTCCTTCATAATCCCCACGTGATTTCAAAAAAGTTTTCCTGACCAACATGGCACACAGACTTCTTGTTAACGTTATCTTCACCGGCGCCTCTGTGTTTGGACGTGCGTTCACGGAGGCGTACAAGCAGGCGGCCAAGGCGTCTGCTGCTGGTGCTTCCGGAGCTACCGTGAGACAGGCATCTGCCGGTGGCGTTCCGGTGGATGAGGCCTTGAAGATCTTGGACTTGGACAGAAAGGAGTTGGACCTCGCAAAGATCGACGAGAAGTACCAGTACCTCTTCGATGTGAATTCCAAGGAGAAGGGAAACTCGTTCTATCTCCAGAGTAAGGTGTATTATGCGATGGACACGTTGAAGAAGGAGCTAGAGTATTTGCAGAAGCTCAAGGATGACAAGGAGAAGGCGTGAGAATGGATACAAGAGAAATGAGATCAGGGGATAAGAAGATGGATAAGGAAGAGGTTGTGAATATCAAGTGAGATTTAATATTAAGAAATATTAAGTGAGATTAATGTTGAGATTTAAGAAGTATGAAGATTATTAAGGAATATTAAGTGAGACAATTATGAAGAAATATGATGAAGAAATATGATGAGGAAATGAAAATATGATGAGGAAATGAGAAAATGATGAGGAAATGAGAAAATGATGAGGAAATGAGAATTTGATGAAGAAATATGAAGGAACTCTCCAGAACTACCCCATTTCCCTCCAGAAATACTCATTCTCATGAATCATCAAGAAATCATCTATATTATTATATGTTGCATAACGAACATCATATCTTCAGTCTTCCACATTCCTTTACACCTCTCTGACATCTCTTACATCTTATATTATGTACATAGAAACAAACATCCAAACGAACCTCGTAAAATCAGTATATTTCACTTTTCTCATTTCAGCCTTACGATGCTAAACGAGCTGCGCTCCAAACGATCGTTTAGAAATTTTTGTTTTAAAAAAACCTCTACCAGCACAACAGCACAGCACAGCATGACCAACCAAGAGCAGGAACAGCTCCTACAAGATGCGCTGACATTGCTCATGTTTGCCAATGTTGCTGCCAGGCAGCAGGAACAGCAACCCTCTGAGCCTTTGTCAGCAAATCCCACTCCGAAGACCGCTCCAGTTGCTCCGTACCAGTTTCCGCCTCCACAAGTGCCACCACAGCCACAGCTCTCCCAGCCCCTCCTGGCACCGCAACCGCCCAAGTTCGCGTATCCACCTCAGCAGTACCCGTTTGCACTCCAGTCGCCACCGGTGATACACTCAGCAACTGCCCCTGCCAACACTGCGACCGCGCTCTTGCACAGAATCCACCAAAACGACATCAAGAGGGAGGAGCAGCACAGGAGGCAGGACAGTGCGGATAAGGACAAGGAGGACAAAGAGCATAGGGCTAAGAGAAGCCGTGCTAGCTTGGACTCTATTATGAATAATGACGAGCCTCCAGTGAAGGTGGAGGAAAGTACAGTGCCTAAGTCAGAACAACCAGATACACCTACAACACAATCAGATCCACTTACAGTCACACCCACAGCTCAAACACTTCCACCTACAGTTCAAACTACACTTCCTCCAACAAGTACTACACTTCCTCCAAGTACTACACAGTCAGAACCACCTACAGCCACCTTCCCTGCTGGTTCGTTAGGGGTCATTCCACACAATGAAATCACCTCTGCAAAGTCCGCACCCACCGCAGTCCTGGCACCACTGCTATCGCCCAAGGCACCCAGGTCGTCCAGGTCGTCGATATCCGCGTTGATGAACGCAGACCCAACCCCTGAGCCGACTGTACCCGTGGAAAAATCATCATCACCCCCGGCGTTGCCGTCCAAAGGAAAGTTCCAGGCACACCAGCGGTCCAAGTCTAGTCCAGATGGGAGGAAGGTGAAGTCACCGGGTTTAGGTGGGGGGTTTGAGTCGAAAGGGTCACCGGTTTCGTCTGGAAATGCTACAAAATCTGGAGATTCTGGAAATTCTGGAAGTACAGGAGATGTTGCAAACTCTGGAAGTACAGGAGATGTTGCAAACTCTGGAAATTTAGGAAATGTTGCAAACTCTGGGAATTTAGGAAATGCCAATTTAAGAAATGCCAATTCTGTTGACTCTTCCGCCGCTGTTTCTTCTTCCACCGCTGTTTCTTCTTCAGCCGCTCTCTCTTCTGTCTCGCCTGGGCCGGTGAAATTGTCACCCGGTCCTAATGCCCTTGCCCGTGGAATCAACTTGACGACCGGCGAGCGCAACAACAACAACGCGATGATCGCGGCTGCAGCGTTGGCAGCAGCAGCAGATATCCCGTTGCCCTTGAAGGTGGTGTCGCCGCGCAAGGAGGACATGACTGAGGAGATTGACGACAAGACCGACGATGAAAAGACCGACGACGAGGCCGACAAGAAGAGGCGCAAGAAGGATAAGAAGAAGAAAAAGAAGAGCAAGAAGGAGGAGCAGGACGAGAAGAAGGAGAGAGAAGAAAGAAAGAAAGAAGAAAGGGAGAAAGAGGAAAGGGAGAGAGAAGAAACTGAAAGAATAGAGAAAGAAGAAAGGGAGAGAATACTGACAATAGAATCTCTGGATAAGGAAACGTCACTGAAAGAGACACCTAAAGAGGTTTTACAAAACGAAGCTCGGGAAGAACCTTTACCAGCTGAAACTATCGTGGACGATACGAAACCTCAAGTATCCTATGAGCCAGTATCTTATGCCCCTCCTTTAGAGACCTACCAAGTTGATCCCGATTCTGGTCTCATTGGGTGCATTTGTGGCATAGAGGACGACGACGGGTTCACTATCCAGTGTGATGTTTGTTTCCGCTGGCAGCACTGTCTCTGTATGGGTTTCATGACCAGTGAAGAGGTCCCGGAAGCAGAGTACCAGTGTTACTACTGTGATAAAGCCAAATGGGGCAAGTTCAATGCCGTGTCATGTCGCCAGCAGACATTGGACCGTTTGGACCCCGACAAGCCAGACACCACCGCAGAAACAATAGCATTGGAGAACACCCGTGACCGTGCTCGTGAGGAGCAGACCCCACAGAAGCGCAAGCGTCTGAGTTCGGAAAAGTCTGACAAGAAGCGCAAGGTGGAGTTTGTGCGAAAGGATGGATCGCCAGATGTGAACGTACCCGCAACTGCCGAGGACACTCTCCCAAACAAAGACAACGAGCTCCTTCAGGATGGTGTGACTTCAGAGCTGTACCAGTCGGTGTATTTCAACTTGAAGAGCAACGACTATAAAAGGCCTTCGATAAAGGAGTATTTTGAGGAGTGGGGACAGAGTTTCAAGAGTGACCAGAGTTTCAAGAAGGAGAAGAGTGACAATTTAAAGAGAGAGAAGAGTGACAATTTCAAGAAAGAGAAGAGTGACCAGACTGACCAGACTGAAGAGAGCGGAGGACATAAATTCACTGGTCCTACTGTCAGAGAAATGTCTTCGCTGGAGTTTAAATCACAGAAGTTGAGCAAGATCGTGTTGCCCAACTACAGCAAGTACTTGCAGGAAAACAATATTCTCAAGAAGAACAAGAGCAATGGTACAAGTATCCAGGTCAAGCCGTACACAGACAACCAGAAACAAAAATTCAACGGTATCTCGAAACTTGCGCTCTTTATCTCTTCGCCAGGCAACGACAGCTACACGATTCCGGCAGGGACTCCGATTATCGAGTATTTGGGAGAGTTGAATCTTTTCAAGAACTACGCTAATGAAGGTACTAACCAGTACTCGAGTTGGGGCACTACGAAGCCTCGAGTCTTGAAGGCGCTGATTCCGTCATCAACGGGACCCCAAGATGTGGTACTTGATTCGCGGTTTGTTGGAAACGAGTCGCGCTTTTTGAGAAAGCTGTGTCCTCAGGCTAGTAACTGTACCATTGAGCCAGTTTACGTTGCAGACACCAACACATTACACTTCATGGTGGTGACTTCATCAGCAATCGAGTTGAAGAGTGAACACGCTGACGAAGAGTTGAGACTTCCATGGGAGTGGGACCCTTCACATCCAATCCACAAGTTGTATGCTAACAACTGCAGTGAGAAGTTTGAGAGTTTGCCAAGTCAAGACAAGTCTACACTCATTGCATGTGTGGACAACCTCCTTCATTTTGCGGAATGTGGATGTTCGACATCGAACGTGAGCAGCTCGTGTGCGATTCTCAAGGTGAAGAGAGCAACGTCGTATTTGCTCCGCTCTACTAGGAAAGTTTCGTCGATCAGCAACGTGAACCTCGCAAAGTCAAAAGAGGAGCTCATTTTCCCCAAAAAAGAGAAGGAGTACGTGCCATGGACGGAGCGCTTTGCAGAGCGGGACCGTGTTATACAGATGGACTTGCTTGTTTCGAGTGAAAAAGGTGACAATATCAGGGAAATGAGTGCACCACTCCAGGATTTACAAGTGACTCTGCCAAATGCAGCAAAGGCTACAGTATTGTTCAAGCTTCCGTATAAGCTGCAGTTGGCAGCGAGACAGAGGAACTTTTTGAAGGAGGTACTGAAGAAGGACACACAGGAGATGGACGATGACGACAAGCTCGACATGTTTCCAATTGTGCCTGATGTGGTGGTCAAGATCGACGAGTCTGTGGCCAATGCGCTCCAGCCGAAGGAAGATGAGATCCGGGCTGAGATCCAGGAGGTGGAGATGGAAAAGATAGAAGAGACCGAAGAAGACGATGGAAAGGAAAAGGTTCTGGTAACCGAACCTTCCATAATTGCAATGCCACCACCCACGATGGAGGTCGAAGAGAAGGAGGAGCCGAAACCGGCGCCAAAGATTGTCAAGAAATTGTCTTTTGCGGACTATAAGAAAAAGATGAAGTAATAGAGGGATTTATAGAGTAATAATAGTTGAGGATAAATGAGTTGTAGGATGGAGATGGAGTGATTAGATGAAGTTGATGAAATTGATTGGATAAAGTTTGGATGAAGTTTGGATGACGTTTGGATGACGTTTGTATGAAGTTAATCGAATGACGCTTGGAGAAATTCCATACAATTCAAGCACTCCACCACCTAATCTGTTGCTCCACCATTCTACTCACTTCAAGAATCTGCCTGCGTAGCGTAATGGTTAACGCGTTTGACTTCTAATCAAAAGATTCCGGGTTCGACTCCCGGCGTGGGTTCGATGCGGTTTTAGCTCAGTTGGGAGAGCGTCAGACTGAAGAGATTCAGTCACAGTTAATCTGAAGGTCCTGTGTTCGATCCACAGAAATCGCATTTTTTTGCCAAAGACAGGCTCAATGATAAGATCAACTAACATTTTGAAGATTTCAAGTCCGGCATATTTTTACAATAACGTTGATGTCAATGTCAACTCAACTTATCAACAGTTGTGGATCCTCAATGCTATAGCCCTGCTCATCATTTTTCCTTCCTCTACACTCTTTACCCTAATATATTACATTAAAATTCCCTAGTATGGCTCACTGGACCCCACCCAGTTCGCCCGGCTCGACTGCAAAATTAATTGGACCCAAAATCGAAATTCCACCAGAAAACGTTGTTTTCTTGTGAGAGTTTGTTAAACCACAAGTGGTTTGGTTGGCTGTAAGAACACCACAAGTGGTGTTCTTGAGTTAGTTGTTACAAAAACCCACGTTAGTGGTTTTCCTGGTTTCTGAAAGCTGAATTGTGTGTGTGTAGTTCATAAAGAATCTGAGCGCTTACTGAGCACTCTTTTCAGCCTTCTTGTCACCAGTACTGTCAGTAACAACCTCCTCTTCACGAGCAATGTCCTGGTTTCTGACCCTCTCGAACAACTCTTCCTGCTCCTGCAAAGTCAAGTTGTGCTTCTTCTTACCCTTAATGTGGTACATTGGGTTCAACTCGACCAAAGTCAAGGAGGAGAAACCTGGCAAGTGACCGTGCTTCTCTTCGTAGAGCATCAAGAACAAAGCCACAATGATGGCAATCCAGTAGACATTGTAAGAGATGACGGAACCGTAGGTGGCAGAGTTTTGCCATCCCAAAAGAGCGTTGAAAACATCCCAACCGTTGTCGGTCTCTGGGTTGCAACAGTTGACGTGCCAAACGGACTTGGAGATATCGTAAGTACCTGGACCAGAACCGTTCTCGGAAGCATCACCACCAGTCTTCTGGTTGTACTTGTAGGTCTCAAAGAACCAAACACCACGAGAGAACAAACCGGCAGCGATCAAGTAAAGGACACAAGTGGAGAAGATCAAGAAAATCTGCAAAGACATGGTGGAACCGAAGTAGTACAAGAGGAAACCCACAGCGATACCGGCAATCAAACCAGTAATGACTGGAATTGGGAAGGAGCTTGCTGGAGAGGTAAGACCCACACCACCAACAAACACCACAGCCTCCAAACCTTCTCTCAAACAGGTGATGAAAGGAAGGATGAACATAGCGTACTTCTTGGTCAAGTATCCAATCTTGAATCTGTCCTTCTTGTCAGAAGGAGCCTTGACAAGAGCCTGAGCCAACTTCACTCTCCACTTCTCCTTCATCTTGTTGATACGCAACATAGCGATACCCATCAACGAGATCAACACAGTGGCGATGATACAGAAAATACCTTCCCACAAGTCCTCAGACTTCGACCAGATGTCCTTACCCAAACTGTAGAAAGCACCAATGAACGCACAACCGATAATGAGACACACGAGAATTCCTAGAAACGACCCTAGCCAAATCTGCTTGCGCAAACGCTTGTACACCACTGGGTCGGTGGATGCTGCACCGAAACCTTGCTTAAGGAAAGCAAGTAAAACAGAGACGACCACAACGGCCTCTAAGGACTCTCTGAAGACCACAAAAAAGATCTGGACGTTGAATACGTTCACCATCTTTGAATACTATGAAAAAACACAGGGGAGGGGTGAGCCGTAGTTTTCAGTTTTGGATAGCCTTTGAATTCCATGGTCCCCCCATCGATTATATACTTTTTCACACAGATATGACTTTGTGCAACACTAACCGTTTTAGGCATCTGCGAGACTTTTGCACCGTGCCAAGAAAAGTGTTTCCAGGCCCCAAAATTACGCCCCATGTCGTCCAAGAGATGAACCAAGAGAAATGTGTCACTGATAGTGCACGCTGCGTCCTTCTGTCTAACCGACGCAGGGAACTGCGAGTGGTCGAGCGGTATGAGCTCGAGGAAACCTCATCTCGTGAACCAATGGCTTAGCCGTAAAACGGTCCATCCTTCTGCAGAGAAAAATAATTCCGCATCTAAAAAAAATCGTGTGAAAACCCATTTCCTCTTTAGTGGTCTCATTTCCATCGTTATGCTGATGGAATAGATTGCATGCTTCCAAGAAATTTTGTTAATTAGGACAAGAAAATCCCGCGTTTCTTTTCTGCAACATCGGGCTTGGAAAACGCACGGCTTCAGTCTGATTGGCTTCAGCTGACGATCACAGGGTTTGGATGCAAGCCATGTTTGAAGTTAATAGTCTAGAGGTTTCCATTCGCTCGATCGTCGGCTGCGCCAATGAACCACGCCATCTCAGCCCCCACATATAGTCTCCTAACCCGTTTTTCTTTTTCCATCAGATAACCCGCCTCGTATTGCAACTTTAGCCCGGGAGCTGCCCGGTGTATAAGCTATTTTTTGTGACACAGGAGTGTCACAGTACCCGAGCATAATCCATGTCGGAGAGGAAAGGTATTTTCCAAGCGTTATGGTTGGTTGGTGTCAAATGGAAGGGGTGAGGATTAGGTTAATAGAAAAAGGGTTAGAAGAAGAAAGTATATAGGGATGTGTATGCTCACCAATGTTTTAAAATCGTACCAATGTTTTAATGTCGTATCAATGTTTTATGTCTTTCGTTTCAATGCTGTATTGTCTTTCTCGTATCAATGTTTACTGTCTTTGTAATCCTTATTCATTTCGTAATAAAATTCTTCGTTTACTTTTGCATTTGTGCTCTCAGTATTGTTGGATATTTCTCAGTGCATCGGATAAATTGTGTTCGGAAAACTGTCACCAGTGAACGTTTTCAATCTACTCAACTTTTATTTCTATTACGTCACCTTTTTACTCATCATAGGTCCTCTCCATCAGGGATGATAGCACCTTCAGTAATCAGAGGATCTTCAGCATCACCTTCATCAATTGTAGCTTCACCATTAGCACCATTAGCACTTTCATTTGCAATTGTAGAACCTTGATTAGCACTTTCATTGGCAATTGTAGCACCTTCATTAGCACTTTCATTAGCAATTTCATTAGCAATTGTAGAACCTTCATTAGCACCTTCATTACCTTCATTAGCTTCACTAAACATATCCTCGATTCCATCCTCACTTATGTCTCTCCCATTTATCTCAATTCCTTCATCGTCAATCATTTCTCCATTATCACTCCTCTCCTCATTATTTCCTTCGTCTCCCCTCAACCTCTTCTCGCTCTGCCCAACGATCGTCGCAAACACTCCTCCAATGGCAATCCCATTCAAACACATCCTATCCACAACATCTCTCTCCACCATCGAGAGCCCTGCCAACGTAAACAACTTGTTCGTGAACACACACAAATCCTTCAGTGCTGCCCAGTCGTCTGCAGTCTCCTTTTGGTCCAAGTCTTCAAAGTTCACGTCCTCCTCATCAAACCTCCGCAATTCAACACCTAGCGACTGTGCAACCCGAGCCTCTTTGTACAAGAACAAGTCCAATAACTGCCTCTGCACCAGCTGCAGAAGCGGCCTGCTGATGAGCGCGTGTCCAAATGGCCCGTCCTTGTTGAAGTAGTTGGCAGGGTTCCGTGCTAATGCGTGCGTTTTGTACTGGACATAGAAGATTTTGACCGGCGTCACAAAATCAACATACCGTGCCCACCCGAGAGTCCGCAAGTCTTGCAACACTCTCACGAGCTTCAAGTGTTCACGGTCGTACGCAAGCTTCACCTGCTCGTCCAACACAAAGAGCTGCTCCTGAAGTGCCTCCAAGAGATTCTCAAAGTCCGTGAACCGACGGTCGGCACCCTGAAGACAGTGCTCGATTCGCCACGATAAGAGAACGAGTGCCATGTCCAATATACTCTTCATGCCCTCAATCACTCCGCCACTAGCCACAAGGAAATTGTTCGCCCACGATCTGCAGATCGTGGCCCAGTCGAGAGGTTGCATGAGCAGGTGTGTGAAGGTGTCCAAGAAGCGGTTATCCATGGCGGCATCAAGGTCCACTCGTTCGCCCAATTTCGAGATCTTGACCACTGCTTTGGAAACGTCCGCGAGATCCGTCATGATGCGCACCTGGAGCTTCAATCCGTCCTCAGAGTCCTCGTGCACAATCAAGTCCTTGACCTCTCCCATCAACTCGTCGATCAATGTAGACACTTGTATCTTGATATCGGAAGTGGAGTTGGGTGAATTGTCCGCTAATACGAAATCGAAGAGGCGCTCAAATTCGCCATACTCGGCACCTTGAAACCCTTGGTACAACTTGAGGATATCGCAACTGATACGGCTGTAAATGCTTTCCTGTCCCAACTCCGTGAAAGTTTGCAAAAGGATGTTCTTCTCAAGAAGATGGTTCCATATCTGGAGGAACGGGAGTGCAAGCTGCGAGTTTTTCAACAGCACAAAAGAGACGTCACTGAGCTGGTTGACAAATGGCGTAATTGCATCATTTGAACTGAGAGTGTGGACCAAAGCACCATCGAGGAACTGTAGCAACAAAAGCCTGTCGTCGTTCAGTGAAAAGTCAAGCAATTTCTTGAAGTCGTCGACTTCTTTGTCAGATCCGGTGAACGTCACGGTGTCAATGTCAAGCAACAAGCAACGTGTGACAAACCCCAACGGTTGGTGGAATTCCAGAGAAATGGATTCAAATATGACGGAAATGCTGGTTGTTGGGGATGTTGCGTTGGGTGCTGCTGTGTTTGTAGGTGAGTTTGCTGCTGTGTTTGCTCCTGCTTTTACTGCTGCGTTTGCTGTGTCTCTTTTCTCTTCCCTCAACAAATCAACAAGCCCCTTTAACCTCAAGCAGTCCCTCAAGTTGAGCTTCTCGTGTCCGTCCAATCCAAACTGCTCAGACTCGAAGTTTTCGAGGAAAAGCGCGTGCTTGGCCAAGGTTTCATCAGCAGACTTGTCCATAAGCATCGTGAAGAATCTCGCGGCCTCCTGTTTTGCCTTGGCCTTTTCCAAATCGTCGCTCACCAAGATGACCCCCATGAGCTGCTGCAATTCTGCATCGTTCAAGTACCCGATCTTCACCAACTCGCAACAGATCGTCAAGCAGTTGAGCCGAACAGGCGCACTTTCATCGTGCAGACACATCTTGATCAACTGCTCCTTGTACCTCTCTGTGAACTGGCGGAACCCGATGTTGAGGTTGTCTTTACTTCTGTATAGCTTGATCAAGATTCTGGTCACTTCTGTACGCACACCGTCTACAGGGTCAGATAACAACCACCCAAAATACCGCAAGTACGTAGCCTGGAAGAAGTACGCAGGGTATGACAACATCACCTGGGACAAGTACGCCAAACACTCCAGTCTGATCTGCAGGTCAATATCTCTGTATCTGTGGCTCAAGGTCACCGAAGTGATATCATCGAGATACTCGTTGATAGTATCACGTTGCCGTTGAGCACTTGCCACGGATTCCCCGATGGTTTTCTGCTTGGCCTTTGTCTTTGCCTTCGCAAGTTGTCTCTGGGACTTTTCCAAGCTGGAGACCACGGAGTTGACCACCTCACAAAGCAGTGTCTGGATGGTGAGGAGGATGATCGTGGACGTGTAGCGCAACGGACGGATGACACAGGAGCTTAGCGACGATAGCCACGTGAGAATATGCAGCATGAATAGCGATGCGAGGGACAGTTCTGAAGTATCTTCGTACAAATACAACAAGCCGTTTTCGTGAGCGGTCAGAATCAACTGCTCGAAGAACGACAAGACGTTCTTTCTGAACGGCACGAGGGTTTTGAACGGGAACTTGTGCAGTTTCTGACGCCCGAACGCGAGGGCCAATTCGCCCACTGTTTCCGCACACGAGTCGAGGTTCAAAAGATCGTGAGGCTGGAACATGAAAAGCGATCCACACGACCTCAACACCATATTGATTAAAAGCGCCATCTGTGTCTCGCGGTCCTCTATGTACGCATCGACCCACTCGGCCGCGAGGTCCAGTACATCCACATCAGGTTGGAGAAGTGCTTCATAGAGGTGGTTCCCTTCGAGGTCTCTCTCCAACTCCGCAAGTTGCTTGGGTGTAAGAAAGCGAGTTCTGTTGGTTGGTACACCACTCGTTTTTTGTCTACCAGTACGTTTGGCAGAACGTTTGGCCACATTACCAGAAGGTTTAGCGTAAGCAGAAGTTTTGGCGTTAGTTTTGGCGTTAGTTTTGGCGCGTTTACGCGGTTCATAAACTTCTTGGTCCAGTTCCAGGTCCAGTTCCGCATAAGTCACGGACCTCAGTCGGCGATCCGATCTTCTAAGCGACATGATAGGCGTTGGTAAATGTTGTGGTATAGTAGTAATCACTATTAGTATCAATGTGTATAATATACCAGAACTTATCAGTATATGTTCATATAAGTATGTTCTGTATTATATGTTCGGAATACTTGTTGTATGTTCTGTAGTATATGTTCAGTATAACTTCTATCAGTACAACTTATATCGTATAACTTATATCAGCACAACTTATATCGTATAACTTATATCAGTAACTTCTTATTCCTGTTATTGATTCACGCGTTTTTCGTGTCCGTACCAAATAAGATTTCATCAAAAAAAGTCAAGAACAATACCAAAAAGCACACAACACACCCAGATGAGCGAATCGACGGAGCCCAAGGTGGAAACAACTGTGGAGGCGGTGGAGACGACGGAGGCGACTCCCGCGCCCCAGATCGAGGCGGAAAACGGTGCAGCCAATGGCGATGGAAGCAACGGAGAGTCGGCTGAGGACAAGGTGAACCTTGCGAAATTGCAAGCCGAGTTTCAGGAAAAGGCCAAGACATACTTGAGCGAACAGACCAGTCACATTGTAGTGCCATCGTTTGCGAAGTGGTTTGACATCAACAGTATACATTCGATCGAAAAGAAGCTGTTTCCCGACTTCTTTGAGGAAAACAAGTCCATTTACCGGACCAAAGACATCTACAAAAACATGAGGGACTTTATCGTCAACACATACAGATTGAACCCTGTGGAGTACTTGACGGTGACCGCGGTGCGCAAGAACTTGGCCGGGGATGTATCGACGATCATCCGTGTTCACCAGTTTTTGGAGAAATGGGGCTTAATTAACTACCAGGTGGACCCACGGTCCAAGAGTTCGATAGTGGGTCCGCAGTTCACGGGCCACTTCCAGATCACATTGGACACTCCCACGGGATTGACCCCTCTCATTCCGGAGAATGCCGAGGTTGTGGGCAGTTTTGATAAACCTGCCGTAGACAAGGCCACAAGCTCCAACGGCAGTGCAGTCAGCACTAAGGACCTTCCTTTCAACCTTCACCTCCGCAGCAACATATACACAGTGAACAAAGAGCGTGATGCCAGCAGCACGTTTGTTCAGTACTTCTGTAATGTGTGTGGTAAGGATGCTACTACCACCAGGTACCACAACCTCAGAATAAAGACATACACGCACAATGCGAGCTCCACAATCAACAACTCGAGTGTGTTGTGTCTGATATGCTACGAGCAGGGATTGTTTCCTTCGAACTTCAAGTCCACAGACTTCATCAAGTTGCAACACGAGCAGGATGCAAAGAAGTGGTCGCAACAGGAAACACTCTTGTTGCTCGAAGGTATCGAAATGTTCTCGGATGCCAACAACAACGCCCTCCATGCCAATACCAACAACCAGTGGGAGAAGATCAGTGAACATGTGGGCTCCAAGACCAAGGAGCAGTGCTTGACCAAGTTCGTGCAACTCCCTATCGAAGACAAGTACTTGAACAACCTCAGTGCGCCAAAGAAGACTGTGAAGCAGGGCTTGGACGAGTCGTTGGTGAGCCGTGTGGTGGAGAAATTGATCACCGAGGACGCAGGTAAGAAGCTTCTTGCCGACAACGCAGCACACAATGTGGCACAAGTGCTGGCGACACAAGCCAGTTTGGTGAACCAGATTGTGGAGCTCACAGTGAGCAGAGTGAACCACAAGTTGGGCAAGGTGGACGAGTTGCAGAAGAACTTGTTGCAGTTGGAGCAGAAGTTACAGCTCGAGAGAAAGCAGGTGTTGGTCGAGCGCTGGTTACAGTTCGAAAAGGTGCAGAAATTGAAGGAGAGCAGACCGGAATTGGCGCTGGTTTTGGACGAGTTGGTGACTCCAGTGAAGATCGCAGAGGTTTCGGGATTGTTCAGCACGTTGACTGTTGCAGAGCAGCAGAAACAGGACCAGGACGCTGCTCCAGAGGTGTTGGATGATGACAAGATGCCAGTTAGTGTTGCTGAGCCAAAGGAGTATCAGTTCTGGTCGGGATGAGTCCGAGAAAAGGTGAGGAATAACTATGAGTTAGGCCATGTATAATTATTAGACTTGAGTCAGAGAGTGTAGGTGAATCGAGGTAGAAGCTGGCTATAGAAGTATACTGAAAGAGAAGTTGACTATCATAAAGGGCTGTCAATACTGTCAATAGAGAAGTTGACTATCATAAAGAGCTGACTATACTGTCAATAGAGAAGTTGACTATCATAAAGAGCTGACTATACTGTCAATAGAGAAGTTGACTATCATAAAGAGCTGACTATACTGTCAATAGAGAAGTTGACTATCATAAAGAGCTGACTATACTGTCAATAGAGAAGTTGACTATCATAAAGAGCTGACTATACTGTCAATAGAGAAGTTGACTATCATAAAGAGCTGACTATACTGTCAATAGAGAAGTTGACTATCATAAAGAGCTGACTATACTGTCAATAGAGAAGTTAACTATACTGTGCGTACAGTAACTATTACGGTTAACTATTACCGTTAACATTACCGTTAACATTACCGTTAACATTACCATTAACATTACCGTTAACATTACCGTTAACATTACCATTAACAATACCATTAACATTACCATTAACATTACCGTTAACATTACCGTTAACATTACCGTTCACTATTACGTTCAACAGTTCATTCATACAGCATCAATTATTATTCACAACATCAACTATTATTCACAGCATCAACTACTATTCATACAGCATCAACTATTTTTCAGTGTTTCACCATCATATTCCTACCCTCTTCCTATACCCTATCTTCCCTTCCTTCATACAGCATCAAATATCATTTTCATCTCATATTCCTCTTCCTATCTTCCCTTCCTTCTTGTATTCTTCTATAATAAATATCACCTCCCCTTTGTTGGCGCAACCTTCAAACTCGTGATTTGGTCGTGGAACTCAACAGGAGTCTTAAAACTCTCCTCCTTTGGCTCTGAGTCCGGCGATTGCGTGATGATCCGCGGAACTCTCCGCTTGTCGTTCGACCCGAGTGTCACCGAACTCTCAGTGGGATTACCAAACTCCTTGAGCACACTCACACCTTCTAACGAGAACATCGCCGAACCTGGCGAAGCAGGAACCAGGTTGCCGGAGCCCAGGTTAGCAAGTGAAGTCAGGTGACCAAGGGAAGTTGCAACCAGAGGACTGTGCCCGGAGATCAGATTACCCTTCAACTTCTTCTCTCTTCCCTTCCTAACCAGATTTGACTTCAGATCCCTTCCATGAGCCAGTGGACTGCGTAACTCGCTCAAGTCCCCCAAGTTGGTGCGCAGGTCCGATCGGCCCAGAATCCGCGGTTTCGACTTGATTTTGAGCATTTTCATGGGGAGGTCGATCTTGCGCGATGTCACCTTGGACAACGCACACTCGTCGTGTACTGTCTGTTCATGGCGATGCTGCTTACAGAATTCCACCATGTACTTGCGCATCGCCGAAGCAGCATCCTGTCTGTACACACGAATAAGTCCGTACTGATCAGTTGTTACAATGACATGCCCAGCAATTGTGTCCGGATCCTCCACCTTGAGTTTGCGTCCTCTGCTCGCCAACTCGAAGATGACGTCGTCGGAAAGTTTGAGGAAGTTCTTTGTCAGTTCGGGAGCGAAGATCGCCGCGTTGACCTTCGAATGGTGGGCATGGAACGACGAGTAGCTTGAGTTTTCATTCAGAACGTAATCATTGGACTGTCCGTGGTCCACGAGGTTCTTCATTGCCCTCGCATACCGGTGCTTCTGGTTGAGGTGAAGGTCTGGTAAATGGTGCTTACCCTCTGCAACCAAATCGTGGAGGACCAGTCTTATGCGATTGTTGATGATGCTGTTGTTGTTCTCCCACACGTAACATTGGTGGTCTTCCGACCCCGAGATGATGTACTGGTTGTCGTCTGTAGCCAGGGCCACTATGGATGCGCTCTCGTTCGTCAAACCCTTGAAGCGAGTCACGAGCTTACGCAGATCCAGCAGCACAAGCCTAATTTTCGAGTCGTTGGTGGTGATCAACACCGCCCACCGCGACAATGGCTCTCCCTCGTGTGGGAGCGTCTCATAGACCTTGATACCCGTGATTCGGTTGCCGTTTTTATTGTGGAACAGGTGTTTAATCAGTTGTTTGGCAATGTCAAACCGCCTCTTCACAAAAAGTCCCTTGGTCTCTAGGACAAACACACTTCCGTTAAACCCTCCCGCAATACAGAACTCTCCATCGGGAGTGACTCCCAACGCGGTCACGAGCACTTTGTCGCCCAAATCCTGCGCGTAGCTCACACTGGCCTCTAAAATGGACCAGAGTCTCACGTGGTTATCAAGTGAGCCCAGGAAGAAAAAGCGGTCGTCGTTAGGATGGAACCGCACTGCAGTGACAAAGTCCTCGTGTGTGAAGGTCTGGAGACACTCCTCGCGATCCACGTGCCAGAGTTTGGCTGTGCGGTCCATACTACCGGAAACCAAGAAGTTGTTTTTCGACCAATCAAGCAGGAGAATGCTACTCGTGTGACCACGGAACACCATTACCGGCTTATGGTGGAAGACTGGGGCATCGTATACAGTGGTCAGCAGCTTTTTCCTGCGGCGCCCATTGGCTTGTGTTGTGTAGTTGTAACCATTTTGGCGCAGTTCAAGTCTGCTGAGTGGAGACGATATGACCTTCCAGACTTTGATGACCAGATCTCTTCCTGCGGCGGCCAAGTACTTACCATCTCTGCTGAACTCCATCACAAAGAGTTCACCGCGGTGGCTGCGCTTTGATTTGGCGCGCGGAACGTGTGAGTTTCCCGACAGAAGCGAATCCACACTGTCGTTTTCATCTGACGAACTCTCCAGAAAGAAGCCCGCGGTGGGCGACTCTTCTTGGTCGGACTCCAAGTTCAATTCTTGGGCGAGGAACAAGTTCTTCAATATCTTGGGGGAATTCTTGTGTTTCTTGGAGGTCTTGATGTATTTGGGGGACACAAGCGACTCGTAGCTCAACCCCGCCCAAGGACGGTCTTCGCCGTCGTTCTTGTCGTCAAAATCGATCAGGTACAGCGAAAGACGGTCGGATTCCTCGGCCTCGAAGTCGTCGTGGTCCTCGTGGAACGTGTCGTCGTCACTGTCAAAGTCCACCACGCTCTCGCCATCCACAAAGCTGACCGTCAGGAGCCGTTTCTTGCTATTGGACCGCGAAAATCCGCGCAGGAGCGAAACCGAAGGCGACTCGGGAACCTTTGTCGCAGACGAGCCGCGGGATCGCGTTGATCCTGAAGACAGGTCTTTCTTTCGCTTGAAGATTTTGTCAAGGAAGTTTTTAGTCATGGAGTGTGAATAGTATCGGTATCGGTATCAGTTTCTGTTAGTACCAGTTTCTGTATCAGTATCAGTTTATGTATCAATAATATCAGTCTGTATCAATAGTGTCAGTCTGTATCAATTGTATCAGTCTGTATCAATGTCTGTTCCAATACTATCCAATCTGTATCTGTTCTGTATCTGTTCTGTATAGCAATCTTTAATATGCTGATTCCTATAGTTTGCTCTGCTAACTGTTGATCCTGTTGTGTATCGTATAGCTCCTTATTGATCCTGTTGTATTGTTCCTGTTGTATATATGGTATCCTTGGTCGTGTAGTATCCTGAACCTCGTCGACCTAATACACCGTTGCAGTGCTGATCCTTGCAATGGCAATTTTCGGAAATAAAATGAAGTTAGATTTGCTGCCAAATCTTTCTGTGCTATCCGTGTAGCAAATCTAAACGGCTGCCTCAATGATTATAAGCAAATGTTGTTCGGTGATTCCGGAAGGCAAAAGCTCCGTGCTGAATGGAATCTGCGGCGCGGGGTGAAAACCGAATTTCAGAATAAGATGGCAAGCATACGCTATTTGAAGAAATCACGGATTGAGGGGAAGAGAGTAGGGTTTGATCAGCAAAGAACAAAGGGTATTGAGAGAGGAGATATAATACGTAGTTGTAGATGTCCCTTCACTAAATGGGTACTGTTACGCATTACTCATGGGTACTGTTATACGCATTAGTAATGGGTAATAGGAAGTGGTACATACTACTTATACTACTTGTATATATACTGTATTTATCGGTTCGCTGACTCATTGGAACTTATAGTACTTGTATTAACAAGCATTAGCCAGACCAAAGACGCCTTATCATATGCTTCATGGGAACGCCAAGTTAGCAATGAATGGTCATTGCTCGGAAAAAATCGCAACCGGTCCATCAAAAAAGCCGACCGTATATTTCCGCCGTCAGGGGAAATGACGTGCCGAGGAATGTCACAGAAACGGACTGAAACGGTATTTCGGACGGTAAAGCTGGTTAAGAGGGATATGTGGTGGGTGGCAGGGGTAGTGGCATTGGGCAGTGGCATTGAGTAGTGGCACGGGAGTGTGGAATTGCTATTGTGTAATTAGACGTTTCTAAGCCATTTAAGCCGCACTAATACGAAAAGGTTAGACCGGAAGAGATCGCGGATATAAAGATAAGGGAGAGGATCGATTGAAAAGTGCAGGGTAATAACTGGTATGGTATGAGCTGAAATGGCATGAGATATTACAGCATGCTGGTATGGCATGAGCTAGTATGCATGAGCTAGTATGCATGAGCTAGTATGGCATGCTGGTACATGCTGGTATAGCATAACAATGGTTAGGCATAAAACCAGCTTGATTGAATTGGTTCACTAGAGGTCATGATATATGTAACATTGTCATATCAGATCACTCTAGCCTCAATTAATGTATCATTTGAGTGTCTTTTCTATTATCTTAACTAATCTTGAATAGTCTCTGGTTAACTCTTTTATCCAGCCTCTATATATTGTGAATTCTTACCTAATCGAAAAAGAATGAGTTTCTGGTTAACTATTGAGAGTACTCCATGAAAGGTACTCGTAGTACTGGTTCTGCATGTAACCCAACTCTGGTCATCTGACTACTCACGTGAGTGTCGACTCGTAGACCTCGGCCCTACAGTGCCGTCTGCGGGTCTGATGCCCTAATGGCCCACCTCTCGGTCTCAAATCCTACACATATAAGTATTGAGGAAATCCCTCTCTAAAATAAACAAGCAAGTAATAAGTATTTTCCCTAAGTAAGCTGTCAATTCCCTGACACTCCAAATGATAATTAGTTTTACATAATCTGACATTTGATCACACCTATGTCATCTTGTTAAAATTCAATTATGCTCTTTTCTAAAAAGAATCAGTCTCTGGTTAACTATTGAGAGTACTCTAAATGATAATTAGTTTTACATAATCTGACATTTGATTTCACAATCTCACACCAATGTCATCTTGTAGAAATTCAATGATCCTCTTTTCTTTCTCCTCTCTCTTCTCCTCTACCTTTCTCTTCTCTCTTCTCTCTTCTACACACTCTTTTCTTCTTTCTCTCTCTCTTCCCTATTCTATTCTATTCCTACTGCTTTCTCTTCTTGGACCACTCCAAACGCAAGATCAACGACATGTAACCCTTACCGTTGAACAACTCCAACACCCTCTCTGCGGTTTGCTCGGAGTCAAAAGAAACATACGCGAAACCACGCGACTCGCCGGTCTCCTTGTTCTTCACCAAGGTGACTCTTCTCAAAGGACCAAAGTTGGCAAACAACTCGTTTCTGATCATGTCCTCCGTGACCATGGTGTTCAACTGCGACACCTTCAAGGTGGTGGAGTCGTCTCTCGACTCGAGCGTAGGAATTATACCGTTTGCATCTGGTCTCTTGTGTCTTGGAACGTATGCACCTGGCTTGGCCATGCCAGCATCTGGAGGTGGTGGGAGCGAAGAAGCCGCGGCAGCAGCAGCACCCAAAGTGTCCTTGAAAGGACACTTGGTGGTGAAATGCTCACTACTGTGACATGTTCTACACATGACTCTGCCGGTACCAACACTCTTGGTCTTTTCCTTGGTCTCTTCCTCTTCCTTCTCCATCTGCTTCCATTGCAAGTTCAACCTGAGGTCGACCTTCTCACCGAGCTGTGTGGTGGATGAGTCTGGGCCTGGAGGCGAGTTCTTGTCCTTACCGTACTTGGCCCAGTTCTTGCGCTGTGCGATCAATGGGTGCACCTTTTCTTGCACTTTGACTTCTCTGATCTTCTGCGTCAACTTGACCTTTTTGCCCTCGGCATTTAACTTGAAGGTGACCACGCTCTTGGTTCCGTCCGGGTTGATCGTCACCTCCGGCACGCTGAACTCGTCGCCGGCGTCTGCCCACGATCCGATTACTGTGGATGACATGTTGTGATGGTTGAAAAATTTGTTGGTGAAGACACGAAGAAAAAGGGAATAAAAATGGGACAAGATATAGGAAAAACGGAAGATATAAGTAATGACAGAGAACGTGAAAGAACAAAAGAAGATGGAACAAAAGAAGATGGAAGAACAGAGGAAGAAAAGAATTTAACCAAAAGGAGACAGGTTCTCAGACCCACACAACGGATAACTAATCAGGTCATTCGGGATTTGCCTTTGAGGAGGGTTTCAGAGTGTAGTATACCAGCTGTTGTATACTTTCAATAAGGGCTCTTTGGCCGAGTGGTTAAGGCGGTAGACTCAAGTTCTACTATCGTAAAGATGCAGGCGTTCGAACCGCCTAGGAGTCATTATTTTTTGGAGAAAAGAGGGAAGAGTAATGATGTACAAGAACTAATATAAAGCTATGAACTGTTAACAAGAACTGTTACATAAAGAACTGTTACATAAAGAACTGTTACATAAAGAACTGTTACATAAAGAACTGTTACATAAAGAACTGTTACATAAAGAATAAAGAACTGTTACATAAAGAACTGTTACATAAAGAACTGTTACAACTCTATACTCTATGATTATATGATACACTCTACGATTATATGATACACTCTACGATTATATGATACACTCTACGATTATATGATAAACTCTATTCCCTAACTCTGACAAACTTTGACAATTTTTTGACTGAGCATACTATGACAATGAACTTCTATGAATAACTATACTACCTTTCTCTAACTATACTACCCTTCTCTATTACTCTACATCTCGGATCGTTTCCGAAACTCCAATTTCAAACATCTTCCGGAACGGCCCCGGACTTCCCCAACTTTTCCTGTATAAAAAACACGAAATATCTCCACCAACACACCATGAGTCTCAAATACATCGACCAGGCCCGCAAAATCCTCTGCATTGGCCGCAACTACGCCGCACACATCAAGGAGTTGAAGAATGCCACTCCTCAGCAGCCCTTCTTCTTCTTGAAGCCATCGTCCTCGGTGCTCAAGCCCAACTCCGGGCCCTTTTTGGTGCCCAAAGGTGTGGTTGTCCACCACGAGGTTGAATTGGCATTCACCTTGAACAAGGACTTGGTGGACTTGCCGCCCACTTTCAGCGCCGAGGAGGCCTTGGAGTGTATCGACGGCTATGCCTTGACAATCGACATGACGGCGAGAAACGTCCAGGATGAGGCCAAGAAGAAGGGATTACCATGGTCCATTGGAAAGGGTTTCGACACCTTCTTGCCGGTTTCCAACTTTATCGAGAAGGAGAAGATCCCAGACCCATACAACGTGGAGCTCGAGCTCAAGATCAACGGCGAGGTCAAGCAGCACGACAAGACTGACTTGATGATCTTCCCAATCCACAAGATCTTACTGCACATGTCGGCAATCATGACGTTGCAGAAGGGCGACTTGATTTTGACCGGAACTCCAAAGGGTGTGGGTAAGATCAGCCCTGGAGATGAGGTTGAGGCGTCGTTGAGGTATGATGGGAAGGTTTTGGAGGAGATTAAGTTTACTGCGGAGGAGAAGCCGGGGCCGTATGAGTATAAGGAGATATAACTCAACGAACAACTCACTCGACGAAGTTGAGTGTCTACTCACTTGACGAAGTTGAGTGTCTACTCACTTGACGAAGTTGAGTGTCTACTCACTTGACGAAGTCGAGTGAGTAGTGAGTTGAGTTAAGTGAATTCCTAGTAAATCAACCTTTACGAAGCTGAATAAGTTGACGTCTTGATCAACGTTTAACTCAACGAAGTGAGTGAATTGAAGTCCAACCTTTACGAAGCTGAATAAGTTGACGTCTTGATCAACCTTTCACTCAACTTCGTTGATCGACTATGACTCAACATAATCTAATACATGACTCATACCTAATATCTACAGTGAATCTTCATTCACCTCGTAATTCATATTCTGTATAGATTGTCTCATGCTGTCATTTTTCTCCATCACTCTACCCTATCACCCATTCGTTCGTTGCTCATATAAATATCCCTTCTGGCGCAGGCTCAAACTGCCTGAGCACAATCTTGGCCTCACTAAACACCCGCTTGCTAAGCTCGTCCATCGAGTAGCTCTGCGCATACACCACCTCCTTGATTCCGCTCTGTACAATCTTGATCGAGCACGTCAAACACGGGCACGTGTTGCAGTACAACACTCCCAGGCCCCCGATTCTATCACGTCCCGACTCCAACAAAGCGTTCTCTTCCGCGTGCAAACACAAGCACGTGGATAACGCTGCACCACTGCCCTCTCCGCTGTTACACCGTGGACACCCTCCCTCGTTGCAGTTCGTCAAGTTCCTCGGCGTGCCGTTGTACCCCGTGGCCACGACTCTGTTCTCCTTGACGATGACACACCCAACGCGTCTCTTCATGCAATTGGACCGCAACGCTGCCAAATCGGCGAGCCTCATGAAATAGAGATCCCACGTTGGGCGCATGCGCGACGCGTCCATGAGCTGCAACTCAGAGAGCTTCACATAGAGGTCCATGACACTCGTCAGCGTGTTGATGATTTTGACGGCCGCCTGGTTGTTGATCTCGATAAGCGGGTTCTCGACGTTGAACAAGAGGCTGTCGTTGCGCTCAACGAACGTCGCCAAAGAGTAGTCATGAGTAGGTTTTTGACCAAGTTT
Source organism: Kodamaea leandrae (assembly GCA_030564445.1). NCBI lineage: Eukaryota > Fungi > Ascomycota > Pichiomycetes > Serinales > Debaryomycetaceae > Kodamaea > Kodamaea leandrae. The sequence continues at coordinate 185,670 of JAJLUV010000013.1, read as the reverse complement.
TTGATCTTTTTGATCTAGTCTTTCTTGGTTTTGACCAACTTTCTGATCTTTTTGATCTAGTCTTTCTTGATTTTGATCTAGTCTTTCTTGGTTTTGACCTATTCTTTCTTGGTTTTGATCCAGCTCTTCATCTCCATTCTTTCCATTGCTTTGTCGCAGTGAGTACCGCGCGTACCTCACACCAATTGGCGCGTCAATTGAGATGTGTAAGAAGAACGGGCGCTTTGAAAGCGCGTGTAGGAGCTTGATGTCCTCGATTTGCACAACGTAGTTGTTACGCCAATTAGACGTGACAAAACTGGTGAAAACCTCGATGGAATCGAACGAAAACTCTCCACTACCGGGGTACGTCAACTCCTGAAACCCCTGGAACGTCAAGTACCGTGCAACCTCCGATTTGCCGGAGCATATCGTGCCAGAAACTCCAATCAACATGCGGAAACTGGTCAAAAGACAGAAAAAAGAGTCGGATTTATAAAAATTATTTACAACCAAAAAATCTGTCTAGTCTCCAAAAATCTTATCTATTATATTACCAATTCTTCCTAAAACCCACCATTCCTATGAAATTCCTGATATTTCTGGTGGTGGTATCCGCACTATCATTGGTGGCAGCCTCACCGGGCTGCGCAATGTACGACAATTGTGGTAAAAAGTCTGTTTTCGGACTGTCGCTCCCGTGTGCGGTTAGCACAACCCCAAAAGAGCCCCTTGGACGCCAATTACAACTCCTCCAGGAAGTTTGTGGGGATAAATTCAAGACCGTGTGCTGTTCAGAGGCTCAGCTAGATGCTATGCAATCACTGTTGAAGAAACTCGACCCGTTGGTGAGCTCGTGTCCCGCTTGTCGTCGTAACTTCTACGACTTTGTGTGCGAGTTCACTTGCTCTCCCCACCAAAACTCTTTTGTTGAGATTGTGAAATCCCAACCGGCGGCAGATACCGGAAAGGAAATCGTCACGGAGTTGAACCAGTACATCGACAGCAAGTACGCCGAGGCCTTCTTTGATCTGTGCAAAAACGTCAAGTTTAGCGCGACAAATGGGTATGCCATGGACCTTATCGGAGGTGGTGCAAAAAATTACCAGGAGTTCCTCAAGTTTATGAGTGATGAGAAGCCCATGCTAGGCGGGTCTCCATTCCAGATCAATATCAAGTATAATGGCACTCTGAAGTATTCTACAAGGGGTGATGTTGATGATATGCGTTCGTGTGATGATAAAGATTTTAAATGTGCGTGCACAGATTGCAGTGAGTCTTGCCCCGTTCTCCCTGATGTTGCTACTTCCAAGTGCACAGTAATCGGGGTCCCATGCTGGTTGGTCCCGACCGTAATTGCGGTGCTCGTGGTGGTGGTGTTTGAAACCTACAGGAGAAGTCCTCAAAATACCTTTAATTTCAGAGGGTATAAACCCGAGGCTCGCACCTTTTCACTCGACTCGACTTTCCGCAGTATAGGAACTCAATGTGCAAAGTTCCCCAAGACCGTGATAGCAACAGGTTTGCTCTCGTGCATCTTGTTGTCGCTTGGACTTTTGAAGCTCCAGATCGAGACCAACCCAGTTGGTCTTTGGGTGAGTCCACAGGAGCCGGCCCTACACGAGTACCAGTATTTTGAGTCCAAGTTCGGTGAATGGTTCCGTATTGAACAGATGATTGTGCTGAGCACAAACGATGAGCCTGTTCTCACATGGCCCACTGTTCAGTGGTGGTTCCAAAAAGAGCTCGAGCTTCAGGCTTTGAATAACGGAACACTCGATGAGCTTTGCTTCAAACCTTTGGGTGGAACGTGTGGAATCCAGCTGTTCACACAGTACTTTGATGGTAATATCGGCTATCTCAACGAAGCAAACTGGAAGCTGCAGTTGAAGTCTTGTGCTGATTCTCCAGTGAACTGCCTCCCATCGTTCCAGCAACCCCTTAAGACAAACATATTGTTCGACAACGACAATGTCTTCGAGGCAAGAGCGTTCGTCGTGACCATCTTGATCAATAGCAAACTGTACGATGCAAAGCACACAAAATTGGCCGTGGACTACGAACACTCGCTTCAGGATTGGGTTCGTGGTCTTCACCGCGAAAACATTACCATCTCATACTCAACAGAGGCTTCCCTTGAAGAAGAGCTCAACAAGTCCACTACCTCAGATGTCACCGTCATCCTTATCTCGTACTTGTGCATGTTCCTCTACGCATCATTAGCACTTGGAGGAAAGATCCCGTTGCGTGCTCGCGACTTGTTGAAGACCCGTTTCATGCTTGGTCTTGGAGGGATCGTGATCATTGCGCTCTCTGTGACGGCGCTGGCGGGCCTTTTTGCTCTTCTTGGCCTCAAGTCTACCCTTATCATCGCGGAGGTGATTCCATTTTTGGTGTTGGCAGTGGGCATCGACAACATCTTCTTGATTGTGAACGAGGTTCCTGATGAAAAGATCCCTGTTGAGGACAGAGTTGGTGAAGCACTCGCGCGTATCGGTCCGCTGTGTCTTCTCAGTGCCACCCTTCAAGTCGCGATGTTTTTGCTTGCGACTCGTGTGGATATGCCTGCCGTGCGCAACTTTGCGTGGTATAGTGCAGGAGCTGTTCTCATCAACTTCCTTCTCCAAATGACTGTCTTTGTTGCACTTTTGGCGTTGGACGAGCACAGAATTGAGGATGGTAGACTTGACATTGTTCCGTGGGTTCACGCAACGGTAGAGTTGAGCGAAGAGGTCTCTCACAGCGCACTCCATGACTGGTTTGCCTACACATATGCGCCAAAGCTCTTAGCACACCGCAAAAAGGTACTCTTTGCCTTCATTGCGTGGCTTTTCTTCTCTGCCAGTTTCCTTGTCCCACGGGTTGAACAAGGCTTGGATCAGCGTATTGCGCTTCCGCGTGACTCGTACTTGAACGACTATTTCAATGCTGTCTATGAACACTTGAAGGTGGGCCCACCGCTCTTTTTGGTGATGAAAGACGCCAATGTTACTGAGCGTGCGGTTCAAAAGCAGATCTGTGGAAAGTTTGGAGGCTGCGAGGAGTTCTCGGTGGCCAACATCTTAGAGCAGGAGTATAAAAGAGAAGATATATCGACGGTGAGCAGCCCTGCATCGAGCTGGCTCGATGATTTCCTCACGTGGTTGAACCCTACCTTGGACCAATGTTGCAGAATGAAGAAGAACCTGGATGTTTTCTGTTCTCCACATGCTCCCGAGAGACAGTGTGAGACATGCTACGCGGACTCCGTTTATGAGAGTTCCATGGAGGGACTTCCTGAGGGTGAGAACTTTACCTTCTATTTCAACCAGTGGATTGAAGAGCCCAGTGATCCGTGTCCATTGGGTGGTAAGGCCCCGTATTCTATGTCAATCCACCGGAATGCTGAAGGGCACATCGATGCGAGCTACTTGAGACTGTCGCATAAACCGTTGCAATCGCAGAAGGATTTTATTGATGCTTTCCTCAACTCAAAGAGAATCGTGAAGGAGATCCAAAAGTACCAGCCAGACCTCGATGTGTATGCCTTCCTGCCGTTCTACATCTTTTTCGTTCAGTATGAGCACATTTTGCGGTTGACAGTGGTGTTGCTTGCGAGTGCTGTTGTGTTCATTTTTGCATGCACGGCATTGCTGTTGGGGTCTGTGAAGTGTGCTGGAGTGCTTGCAGCGACGGTCGTGAGTATCTTGGTGGACATTATCGGTAGCATGGCGTTGTTTGGTGTGTCGCTCAATGCGGTGAGTTTGGTGAATTTGGTGATTTGTGCTGGTCTTGCGGTGGAGTTTACCATTCACTTGACACGCCAGTTTACGATTACCAGCGGAAACGTTGGTTTCTTGGGCAACCCCAACGAGGATGCGGGAGTTAGAAGGGCACAGGCACTGCTTGCGGCGATTGGAAGCTCGATTCTCAGCGGAATCACCTTCACCAAGATCATTGGAATCTTTGTGCTTGCGTTCACGAAGTCCAAGATTTTTGAGGTGTACTATTTCAGGGTGTGGTTGTCGTTGATTGGGTTTGCTGGTGTTCACTCGTTGGTGTTGTTGCCGGTTTTGTTGAGTTACTGTGAGTAGAGGAGGGGAGGAGGAAAGGAAAGGTAGGAGATGAAGAGAGAGAAAGGGAAGGTGATATAAAGGAGATGAAGAAAAAGGGAAGGCGATATAAAGGAGATGAAGAAAAAGGAAAGGTGATATAAAGGAGGTGAAGAAAAAGGGAAGGTGATATAAAGGAGGTGAAGAGAGAAATAGGAAAGGTGATAGGAGATGAAGAGATGAAAAGGAAATGAAGAAAAAGTATAGACTAGAAAAGAAGTACAAATCACAAATAAGTTCAAAAACGATCTCATTTATATTTTTATTACGAATTTACACAAACCTTTAACATCAACACACTTCTCTTTAACCCTTTACATTCCCTTTTACTACTCTTTAACCTTTTAACTTCCTTTCGTTCCTTCTCAAGTTTAACCGTATCTCACAGATTTAGTCGATAAACGAAACTCCATAATAGAATGATCGAATTCTCAACTTTAATCGTCTATCATTTCAAAACACAGTGGGGAACAATAGAAATTTCAGACACCATCTACCACAACTACCAACTACCAACTCACCCTAAAACACGATTACCAAAACCAAAAGTACAAAAAACACAACTACACAAACCAAAGTACAAAATTAACATGTTACTCTTCTTTCCTTCCAATTTCATTTCTCGTCTACCAGCCGTACCGATAGTTCCAGATGTTTCATGATGTAATCGCATAAACTGAACATATCTTCCACAAGAATCTCATATCTTCCTGTCTAAGTCTATCTTCCATTCTAACGTACATCTTCCACAATACTCAAATAGCCTGCTCGCTAGTTCATGACCTCCGTCTTCCTTGCTGTGGTCACACGATTACCTAATCCGCTGGTATATTCCGCATTAGTGCTCCCCACATCCCAAACAGGCAATAGTGTTTTCGAGCCCCTTCACCAGGTACAAAAGCTGGCCGTAACCAGCTCCGTTCCACAAGCGCAACAGGGCGCATCGCTACAGCGCCCTCCAAAATTACCCCCGTCAACGTTCAATTACCTTCCTATCGTGTGCGGTTACGAGCACGGCGTTTTTCTGGTTTTTTCGAAAGGCTGTTTTTTTAAATGCGGCCGGGAAAACGAGCAACTAGTTTGGATTTTTTACTGTATTTACTTTTTCTCAAACAATCATGTCTTACACGTTCAAATGGTGAGTGGCGATGATAATGCGGTGGTCCGTGCGTGCAATTGAGGTACCGGACCGCTTGACTTTTGAAATTTCCTTCAGTTTTACTAACCGCCAGGCCTAAGGGACCTAAGGAGGTCATCGTGACTGGTACTTTCGACAACTGGGGCAAGTCTTTGCCACTTGTGAAGCAGGCCGACGGCTCGTTCGAGTTGGTTGTTCCATTCCCAAAGATCGAAGATAAGATTCTTTACAAGTACATTGTGGACGACGAGTGGTTGGTTGCCCCAAGTCAGAAGATTACCCAAGATGACGGTGGTATCGACAACAACTACTTGGCCAAGGACGATGTTTCCACTGCGTCTGCTGCCGGAAGCGCCATCCCAGAAAGCGGAGGTTTGATTAGCTCCCATGCTGTTGGAGATGTTAAGACCACTGTTCTTCCATCGAGTGAAGGTCAACACGCCACAATTGCCGGAGAACCAGGCATCGCCATTCCACAAAACAAGGAAGCATTCACCAAGTTCGAGGAGCCAAGACCCACTGTTGTTGAGAAGAAGCTCACCCAGAAGGAGAAGAAGAAGTTGAAGAGAACTCAGTACAAGAAGAAGAAGAACGGAAAGGGTGGTGCTGTTGTTGCTCCAACTACTTCGTCATCTTCGAAGGACTCTGAGGTTGCTTCTCCAGAAGAGGTTGCTTCTCAAGAAATTCCAGGCGCTTTCCCAGTGGAGGCATCGCCACACCACTTGCCAGAGAACAAGGACCTTCCTCCTCCACAGGTCGACAATGAGACCAAGGAGCACGTTGGCGAGATTAACGATGAGATTAAGAAGTCTGTTCACAAGGTCGCCCCAGCAGTCATCGACCCTGCTCTCGCTAAGGAATTGGACACCGAGACCAAGGAGCACGTCGGTGACATCAACGACGAGATTAAGAAGTCCGTCCACAAGGTGGCTCCTGCTGTCATCGACCCAGCCACCGCCAAGGAGCTCGATGAGGAGACCAAGGAAGCCCACTTGGAAATCAACAAGGAGATTAAGGACACCGTTCCAAAGGAGGAGCCAGTTGAGGAGAAGAAGCACACTGGTGCTGCTGGTGCTGTCATTGGCGGTGCTGCTGTTGGCGGTGCTGCTGGTGTTGCTGGTGCCGCTGTTGCTGGTAAATCTGCTGGTACTGCTGCTACCTCTGCCCACCCAACTCTTGACCCAGCTTCCGGAGCTGCTCCAGTTTCGCCAGTTGCCTCGACCACTGCTCAAATCAACGCCCCAATTGCCAGCCCTACTGCTGAGAAGGAGGTGAACGCCTCGCCAATTGTTGGTGGACCAGACGCCACCTCCAAGGAGGCCGAGACTGTTCCAGAGGGTGTTCCAGTTGCTGTTGGTGTTCCAGAGGGTACTGTGGCTCCAGAGCCAGTTGCCAAGGACGCGGTTGTGCCAGCCAAGGACGAGGTTGTGCCAGTCAAGGACGAGGTTGCGCCAGTTAAGGACGAGGTTGCGCCAGTTAAGGACGAGGTTGTGCCAGTCAAGGATGAGGTCGTGCCAGCTCCAATTGCTAAGGACGAGCCTGCTCCGGTCAACGACGAGGTTGTTCCAGCCCCAATTGCTAAGGATGTTGCCGATGACGCTTCTGAGGAGATTGTTTTGGCACAAGGTAACGGTGACGTTGCTGCTGTTCTTGCATTGCAGGAGGGTGAGGACGTGACTGTTGAAGAGATCAAGCCTACCAAGTCGGAGGCCGAGAGATTGAAGCAGGAGGCCAACATTCCAGAGAAGAAGACCACCACGGACCCTGTTGCTGCTGCCGACAGTCCTGTTGCCAAGGGCAAGGCTGCTGGAGCCAGGGGCAAGGAAAATGCAAAGGAGACTGCCACCAAGAAGAAGAGCGGTATTTCGAGATTCTTCAGAAAGGTGTTCAAGTCGAAGGATTAGATGAGGAGAACAACTCATATTGATATGAGTTGATTAAATGACGTTGTGATTTTTTACTTTAAATCATGAGGTTGTTTGATGGCTACTTCATATGATCTTCATCTATGGACTTTCTATACCCTTTGCCGTTTGTTTGTACTCATTACGCTGAGGTCTGTTGCCAGTTAATTCTTGATGAGGCTGCCGTTAATACTTAATGAGGCACGACTCTCGGAGAAAATCCCTTTATAATGTCATTCTTGTTGTGTTTTATTTTATGGATAATGTTAAAGATGTAGGAGGTGGAAATTGTATAGTATCCATTTCATTAAAAAGCTTACTCTAAAATGAGGTTACTTGATACTTATTCTATTGCCTATTCTATGATCACTTATTCTATCGCTGATTCTACTATTATTCCATCACTTTAGCTATTCCTTATTCTATCGCTGATTCTACTATTTTTCACTTATTCCATCACTTGCTATTCCTTATTTCACTTTTGCTCCCTTATTCTATCACTTATTCTACTATTACCTATTTTTTACTATTCATTATTTCACTTTTGCTCCCTTATTCTATCACTTATTCTATTACCTATTTTTTACTATTCATTATTTCACTATTACTTATTCCATCTGTTCCTTTCATTTTGTGTCCCTTCACTTTTTTCCGTTTTCGTGCCTTCACCACATCGCCTTCATGAAAATTAAATAAAAATAACAACCACTATAATGGAAAACGAAAACCCTGAATACAACGACAACGTGGAGGCCCCAGTCGACGTGGCTGTTGATGCTCCTATTGATGCTCCAGCTCCGGTTGGATCGAAGGTTTTTGTCAGACCATTGAGCTTCGAAGTCGACCCTGAGGCCCTCAAGGACCACTTCTCTGGTGTTGCACCAGTTGTTGACGTGCACGTTCTCAAGGGATTTGCCTTTGTTAGCTTCGACGAGGAGGACGCTGCTCAGCAGGCCGTCACTGCTTTGGCTGGCTCTGTTTTCGATGGCCAGGAGTTGCAGGTTGAGGTTGCTCGTGAGAAGAAGGAGGACACGAGGGGCAAATACAGAGTCAAGGTCACCAACTTGCCTGAGGGAACTGCTTGGCAGGACTTCAAGGACTTTGTCAGAGACAAGACTAACTCCACCCCAACTTTCGCCAAGGTTTTCCGTGACTACGACTCCAACGAGACCGTTGGTGCTTTAGAGTTTGGATCTGCTGAGGAGTTGGACAGAGCTATTCCATTGTTGGACAAGTCTCAGTTTGCCGATGTTACCATCGACGCTATTGAGGACACCACTCCATTTGTTCCTCCTCCTCCAAGAAGAGGCGGTTTCGGAGGCCGTGGTGGCTTCAGAGGCGGCAGAGGTGACTTCAGAGGTGGTTTCAGAGGTGGTAGAGGTGACTTCAGAGGTGGCTTCAGAGGTGGCCGTGGCGACTTCAGAGGCGGCAGAGGTGACTTCAGAGGTGGCCGTGGCGGTTTCAGAGGTGGCAGAGGTGACTTCAGAGGTGGCCGTGGCGACTTCAGAGGTGGCAGAGGTGGCTTTGACCGTGACAACTACCGTGGAAGAGACAACAACGACTCTTACCAGAGAGACAGATCTCCAACGAGATACTAAGACTGCAGCGATAAAAAGATATTAGGTGGAGGAGCTTGACGAATGGGATTGTTCTATCGGATGTTAATATTGCCCGGCCCAGATTACTTTAGTGTGTTTTTTATATGACTTAAATTTCGTGGATATCGTGGGTTCGGGTGTAAACGTAAGGAGTAGGGGAAGGAATGATTGATGATGATTGATGATTGATGATTGATGATGATTGATGATTGATGATGATTAATGATTAATGATTGAAGATGAGTTTGATTTATTGAAGATGATTGATGATGATTTTGATTAAGATGATTGATGATGATTTTGATTTATTGAAGATGATCGATGATTCATGATTTTGATTTATTATCAGCTTATGATTTATGATGATTTACATTTATGATTGTTGACCAACTTGATTTATCTATAAGCTGGTCTTATAGAAACCATTCAATCTATTGGTTGTGGAAATGTATTACTGATCAAAACTAGGTACTACAGTTATTTAAGTGTTAATACTGCATTAATACAACGTCACTGACTAGAACATACACTAATACTTCTCAATTTAGCATTTCTAATACTTCTACATTTCCATACTTTTACATTTTATCACTTCTACACTTTATCATTTCTACTACTATTTATTTATATTCTTTTCTATGACCTCATACGGACCAGATCAACTCCAAACATACCGCCTTTTCCAATACTCTCCACAATGTAAAACCACCGTCGTCTTCATCCACGGCGGTGCGTGGCGCGATCCCAACAACACTTACAACGACTTCGAGTCCATGGCACAGGCAATGCCGGTGAACTCATTTGGCGTGAACTACCGCCTATCGCCACTGGTCAAACACCCCACACATCTCAACGACGTGATCTTGGCGTGCCAAACAATCTTGATGGCACACCCCACAGAAAAGCTCGTGCTTGTGGGCCACTCGGTGGGAGCCACTCTCATAATGCAAATCCTCCAGCGCAACGACCTTAAAGTGGATCGAGCAGTGTACATCGACGGAATCTACGATATCAAAGACCTCTTGGTGGAATATCCGGACTACGAAGGGTTCGTCAACGAGGCTCATGAGAGTGTGGAGGACCAGACTCCGTTTGTGCAAAAACCGCAAAGTGTGGTGATCCAGAGCTCACAGGATGAGCTTTTGTCAGAACGACAAAGTGAGGGTTTTTGTAAGAGACTTGAGAAGGAAGGCGTGGAGTTCAGTTATAGAGTTGGAAACTGGGGGAAGCACGAGATGGTTTATCGCAACAGTGAAGTTTTTGGCATAGTAAAGGAGGTGGTATAGAATATAGTTATCTATATGATCTGGTTTTCCATTCATCTACATTTATAGCTTCATTTAGTTCTATTGATGTCCATCATTTGCTACTAAGTCATCATTTGCTACTTATTGCTTCTATTTCTACTGCTTTCCATTACTTCCTTTCCATTACTTCCTTTCCATGGTTTCCATTTCAATACTTCGTTCCATGGTTTTTTTTCATTTTTTTAGTCATGATCCGATCACTACTCAAACGACCCTACTCGGTCCTCCTGACCAACAACTTGAGCAAAGCGTACTACCAGGAGGTTCCGCGACCTAACGATCTCGTCATCGTGGCCATGAGTTCAGGCGTTGACTCGCTGGTGGCCGCTGCAATGTACGCAAAGTCGCACAACAACGTCAAGGGCATCTACATGGCAAACTGGTCGCAGACCGCACGGTGCACGGAAGCTGAATGGAACGAGGTCCAGAAGATCTCCTCGCTTCTCGGGATCGAATGTGAAAGAGTCAACTTCGAAAAAGAGTACTGGAATGACGTTTTTCAGCCCATGATCTCCATGTACCAACGAGGTTGGACCCCAAATCCAGACACAGGTTGCAACAAGGAGATCAAATTCGGAAAACTATACCAGCATTGTGCACAGAAGTACGCAGATCTGAACTGGTGGCTAGTGACTGGCCACTATGCTCGAGTTATGAAACATACGGAGTCTGGTGAAAGTCATCTCATGAGAGCATACTCGAAAAATAAAGACCAATCGTACTATCTCCTGCTGATCCCGAAATCCACGTTAGGGAGGATCCTCATGCCTATCGGCCACTACCACAAGCCGCAAATCCGCGAATTTGCGAAGGAATTCAACCTCCCGAACGCTGCAAAGCCAGATTCACAGGGACTCTGCTTCGTTTCCCAAGAACACAAGAACTTCAGAGAGTTCTTGAACGAGTACATCCCACCATCACCGGGCGACATCGTGACCGAGGACGGGAAAGTCTGGGGAAAGCACCAGGGCTTGTGGCACTGTACTATTGGTCAGAAATCCACGGTGCTGATGCCTCAGGGAGACCCAAACTACAAGGGGGTGTGGTTTGTTCTGCAGAAAAACTTTGAAAAGAACCAGTTGGTCATCGTCCGTGGCAGAGATAACCCGAAACTCTTCAAGAAGACGTTGAACGTAGCGGACTTCCAGTGGATGGCAGAGTGGGACAAGGACAGAGATATAGAGCTCCAGTACAGATCGCTCCAAGAGCCAATCAAGGTGAAGTCGTTGGAGGAGGGCGAAAATTTGGTGATAGAGTTGGAGAAACCAGCGAGAGCAATGGCACCGGGCCAGAATGTGGTTTTGTATCAGGATAATAAGGTGTTGGGAATGGGTGTTATTGATTTGGAGAACGAACTGAACTCGACGAAGTCGAGTGAGAGCGGATTCGGACTAAAGAGGGAATTCGAACTCGACAAAGAAATAATTTGATGACAAAGTGAGAGGAGAGTCAGTTGAGAAAGTATGAGGTAACGAGAAACATTGGGTCGGAATCTGAATAGACTGTAAATAGAAATAATAGAATATAAAGTACTAGGAAAATACCAGCAGAAGCACTTGGAATTGTAGAAATACTAGTAAATGTAGAAGTACTTATGTAGAAGTACTTATATAGAAACACTTGGAAATGTGGAAGTACTTATGTAGAAATACTTGGAAATGTGGAATTACTTGGAAACTCGGTAGAAATGCTTGGAAAATCAAGAGAAATACAAAATCGGAAATAAAATCATCCTTCACCACTTGATATTTACATTACCATCCTCAGTATATTCATTCATTCGATTTAGGTTATTCCATTTATTCTCACTCGACTCCGTCGATTTCAGCTATTCCATTTATTCTCACTCGACTCCGTCGATTTAGGCTATTCCATTTGCTATTCCATTTATTCTCACTCGACTCCGTCGATTTAGGCTATTCCATTTATTCCCACTCCTTCGAGTGACTCCGTCAAGTTCGTTGCTACTTCGATTTCCTTCTTAACCTGCCATAAATTACACTATAAAGAATATCTTGAACTAAACCCATAACATCCCTAGAACATCCCTAGATCCTCTAGAAAGCCACAAACGGATACAACTTCTCCTCGGTCTTCTCCTCTGGCTTCTCCTCCTTCATCGTCTGCAAGTACTCCAAGACCATGTGGATCATGTCTCTGTGCTTGGCAATCTCGTCCAAGTTGATCTTGTCATCCAACGAGAGCGAGTTGAACAAGTTGTCAATCTCCTCGTCTTCCGACTGCTCAGACTCAGACTCCTCGTAGCTGGAGTTGTCCTCCTCCTCGCTCTCAGAGTCGTCAGACAACGACTGGCCGGACTTCTGGAACGATGGCGCACCGTACTCGGCAGAAACGGCGTACTGCGAGAGTGCTGGTGGGTGGTGCGCGTGGTGTGCAACTGGGTATGAACCCATGGCTCTGCTGGCCTGTGGGTACGATGGCGAGTACGATGTGTGGTTGTTCACCATCAAGTTGCTGTCAAACTTGCTACCAGAGGAGTTTGTCGAGAGTTGTGGCAAAGTTGGGTAAACAGACGCGTTACCCTGTGCAGGCTGCTGCACTGGTGGGTACTGCGAGGCCAACGACTGGTATTGCAAGTCGATGTTGTTGGCCAACGAGAAGAAGAACTTCTCCGCGTCGTAAATGTTCGAGTTGAGCGCAGCTGCAGAGCCGAACGATGGGTTGTGTGTCGCACTGGTGGCTGCGGCAATCTGCTGCAGCACATTGTTCTGGTGGTGGGTCTGTTCGTCCAACAGGTTCAATCTGTTGTACATCTCCGAGTTGTAAGATGTGTTAGGGTCAGCTCTCTGCTTCTTGTTGGCGTTGTCAAAGAAGTTGAAGTCGTTCAAGATCGAGTTCACAACATTCATGTTGTGCTGAGAGTTGCTCTCGAATCTTCTCTTTCTGTTCAAGTCCTCGTGTCCGTAAGGAGCGTAAGCACCAGGGTAGTGTGGGTGCATACCGTTAGCGGCTGCAGCCTCGGCAGCACGTTGCTGCTTGAGCATCTCACGCTGCTGCTTCTTGATCTTCTTAGGGTTGTCGTCCGCGTGGATCTTGGAGTGCTTCTTCAAATCCTGAGGTCTCTTGAAGCTCTTTGGACACAAGGTACAGTGGAAAGGCTTGAGAGGAACGTGAACACGCAAGTGGGAAGTGATGTGGTCTCTCTTGATGGTGGAGGTACCACACTTGTTCCAGTCACAGGTAAGCAGCAAGTTGTTGCTGCTCTTGCGACCAACGTGGTCATCACAGAGGTGGTCATACAAAGACTCTGGAGTCTCAAACACAGTCTGACAGTCACCCCAGTGGCATCTGAAAGGACCCTTGAGGTCGGAATCCTTAATCTTCTTGTAGGTCTTCTTGACCTTCACTGGCGCATCAGTTGGGCTCTGGTCCACAACTGGTTGGATAGGAGCACGCAAAGGCTCCTTGCCCTGGAAGGGAAGAGTCTGGTTTCTTTGGTCCAAGAAGTACAAGTGGTCGAGCTCCATCGAAGGGTACATCACCTGCTGCACCTTGTTGATGGGCGAGTTTGCCGAGGACTGAGATGTGAAGGAAGTCTGTGGCGAGGCACCGTCGTTGTTTGGTGATCCTGAACCGGAGGACGATCCCGAGTCTGGCGAGTATGAGCTTGCATTTTTAGAAAAGTGTGTGTATTGCTGAGTCTGGTTCTCTTCGCTTTGCTGTGGTTGCTCCTCCTTGGAGGCTGTTGCGTTGAGGTACGAGACCGGGTGTACGTTGAAATTCATGATAAGAACCGCTTTTTTTGTGAGTATCCGATGATTTGCATTTTTATGCGGAACCGTCTGTTTAAGTATTTTCGAGCAACTCCCTCAAAACAGCCAAGAAATTTGGTTTCCTAAAAGAAACGCATTAAAAAAAATTGGCGCCAAGAAGAGTAGCATCATGTGTTTTAGGGGCACGTGAGCCGAGAGCTTGTCGAGGCTGTGGTACGATGACACCAAGGATGTGATACTTGACGAGCAATCCTTGGTGTTGCTTTGTTGAGTTGCTTGCGGAAAAACTCCAGCCGTTTTCCCCAGAAAATGCGTTTGCGTGATGTCCACATCTATAATGTCTTGTCATGAGGCGCACATTCTGGGCACGCAAAAAAATGCCTTCAGCCAGATTCGAACTGACGATCTCCTCATTACTAGTGAGGTGCCTTACCAACTTGGCCATAAAGGCTGGTAGAAATCTCCCGGGGGTGAGTCGAACACCCGATCTCAAGATACCTGAGGTATACATTACAGTCTCGCGCCTTAGCCAGCTTGGCCACCGAGAGGTATTTCTGGAAGCAGCAAGAGCAAAAAATGAAAAATAGTGGAGTTCTACATTTTCTGAGCGATGCGATGAAGTGTAGGTAGAAGAGCTATGAACTAGAATATAAAGCGAGAAGTGTAAAAAATAATCGAAGAAGTGTAAAATCGATGAACTAAATGGGCTCCCTTGTATAGAGTTCTCCAAATCTGTAGATATTAGAAATGACCCATAGCAGATCTAATACTAGATCAAAGTGGGAATACAAGAGGGTAGATAATTGACAAGAGGGTAGAGAATTGAGGAGACGAGAAGATAGTTCAGGTGCAACGGAAAACATGAGTGTGAGAGCCACCACTTAGTGAATGAGATAGAGGTTTGATCCATTTTCATTTAACGTTTCCTCAGTTTTTGTAGAAAATATGAGAAATTGTGATTAAATTGGAATTGTGAACCACCGTTTTTACCCAACTTCAGTCTTCACCAAACGAACTATACGTTGTTTCTCACACAATATCACCTTGACATATCTTCCTTCTTATCCTACATTCATTTAACCCTTCTCATTCCATCCTTCTCATCCTCCAATCATTTCATCCGTCTCACCCTCCAATAATTTCATCCTTCTCATCTTCCAATCATTTCCTCCTTCTCATCCAATCACCTCATCCCACATTCATTTCATTCTATCCCTCTTCCATGCTATTTTTGTCCTTCCAAGAATAAACGTGGCTGTACTATTGCGGGCTCCAGCTGCCCAGTACTTGGAAACTCTTGGTCCATGACACATAATTGACATTTAAAGTACGGATCGGCGCTCATGTGCGGATCAGCTTAGGAACGATCTGCAAGCGATTTGAACCGAGGCTTCAGTAAGCGAATGACAGGCTAACGGGAGTAGGTTGACGAACGGTAGGCATATTCAATATAATACAAGTGCTAGTATTTACCAAGTTTTTCATCGATGATGTCATGGAGGGCATCGTAATTTTCAAGGGTCCAAAATAGATCAAAATTGAACAGGAGGTTGATAAAAGGGGGATAAAGGAGTATTGAGTAGAAACGGGTATATACAGAGAGCTAAATGTCTACAAAAAGAGAGCCAGATCAGCCATTCGATCCAGCAGTAATATAGTCTAATAGTCATAAAGTCTACTCACAAGTCAAGTACTCATGAAATAGTAAATTTGTCAGCAGAATTTTCAAATCGAATAGTCTTCTACTCAAAAGTTCTACTCCGTCGTTCTAGCACAGCTTTGCTTAACTCTTATTGCACTTCTTTGCTCGGACTAACCGGCTTCATAATGCCGAGGAAAATGAAATTGAAGCACGGTGGGGTTGGTTTTGTGTCATGGAAAAAACCGCAACTAAAACCTTATCAGACACCTGGATCTAGATGTTTTACCTGAACAAGATGGGTTGATTGCTCACAATTAGACTTCTTACCCCAACATCTCATACATCACTCCTATGCTCCTCATTGCGCAATGTCATCGCATTCCCAATACCTAAAGTTTCAATCTCGCAAATTAGCACCCATCGCAATTTCACCCACTTCCGGCCCATTTCCGGGACTCCGCTCAAATTATGCGAAAGGCTGATGTCAAGGGCACATTCGTAAATTGTCATCAATTGCACCATCCCTCATTTCAGTGCCACTCCATTCCTTAACCTTGCTCCCGGAACTCTCCGCTATCAATGCACCGCTGCTAACTCCGTTTCGTTTGTCTTAAACATCCATTGTCTACGACTTAGACCATACCTTCCGTTGCTACCGACCATCACCGCAAGCCACTGTTCATTTAGCCCCTGATGCCGTGAGAGAAGCACAACTCACAACCAAAATCGCACTAAGAATGTCTCCTGAGCTTATCTCGCATTTTTCTTCTCACCTGATTGCATTACGATGATCAACAATTTGTGTAGTTAATAGAAGGAGTTATGGTAATAGAAGATTAGGTAACGAAGCAGTCGTAGTTAAGTAGTCTTCATAAGTAAAGCAGACTTTGGTAGTTAATTTTTCCAACAATTACAAAGTCATTCTACATCTACCCACTAATAGTGTATTATGCTAAACAGTCCGTCGGCTCGTAGCCATGCAAGTTCAAAGGTCAGAAGTTGTTGGGCCTTTTGGGAATGGTGGATTCCAGATCGGGATCAGGGAGAGCCCCAACCCCCGTAAATCAAAACGCTCAGGTCGGTATTGTCATTAGTGGCGGGATTGCGATGCAGCATGTCCTAACACAAAAAGTTTGTCTCAAAAAAGTGTTGCCAAAATAGAAACACAAAATACCAAAGGCCATTAAGGTAGTTGCGGATCCAAGTGCGAATAAATAAGGGCCCTATTGGGTTTGTCGAATACACGGATCCAGAGCTCGCGCCGAACTTCGCGGGTATCAAATGTTCACGTCTTCAAAAGAAACAATTCACTCAAATCACTCCATTTTTGGTCCCACCTGGAAATGAAAAGGAGCATAGGATGATGGATGTCATCATTTAATGATCAGATGGGTTGATATCAGACGGTCTGGAGTCTGATTGCTATAAATTGACTGATATCAGATCGGTTGGATGGTGTCAGTTAGAATGGAAAATTATCAGCAGATCATTTTTCATTTGCATCCACTCCAGGTCACACCTATATCTACCCATTAAAATCCACTTCAAAACCCTCACATCCACTTTTCTATCAACCCATCAACACTCCCTATATCTCCTTTCCTCTCAATTAACAACCTTCAATATTCTTCTCAGGTAGTCCTGGTCATCTTCCAAACTCTTTCCACTCACGTTGTTGTTCAAAAACATCGTCTTCGGATCCAACCTGTTATCCAATTCCGTGATCGGGAACATCATGGCATCCGACGGCAAGTTCAGGTCGCCGTTTTTCTGCAGATTCAACTTTTTGCGTGACAAACTGCGTGCCACTGTCAGATCCAGATCCATGATGTTGAACATCGACAAGATCGACTTACTCGAGCTATTCCTCTTCAACGCTTCCTGAGACTGAGGAGTGGCAGCCTTGGCCTGGACGGACTCATCGCTACTGTAACGGTTCTCTTCATCAGAGTAGTCATCGTGGTTCTCCGTGGCTCCAGCGCCACCAGCACAACAACAGCAGTAGAGGAGTCCCAAAACGAGACCTACAACGACGATCCCCACGGCAGTGAAAGTACCGGCAACTTTACCCTTGGAATCAAAGAAGGAGTTGTTTGATTTCGCAACTGGAGACGGCGAATCCGTTGTGGAGGCCGCCGTTGGAGTCGCAGTGATGTACTCCGTTTTGGCAACCGCAGTTTGCGAGCCTCCCACGGTTTTGATCGAAATCACTGTAGTTGCAACAAGCGACGTGCTCGGTTCGGAAGTCGAAGTGGTGGATGGGCTGCTTGAACTAGAGCTAGAACTTGAACTAGAACTTGAACTAGAAGAGCTTGTGCTTGGGTTTGTTGACTGTACTATTAGTGTGCTCTTTACCACTGTAGTTTCTTGTGTCATCTCTGTTGTTTGTGTTATGAGTGTTGTAGCAGGCTTAGCCGAGGTGGATGATTTCGATGATGATGTAGATGTTGTTGTTGGTGATGAAGTTGATGAAGTTGATGAAGTTGATGTAGATGAAGATGAAGATGAAGATGATGTTGAAGAAGAAGACTGAACAGTACTAGATGGTGTACCGATCAATATATAACCATAGTTACCATCACCACCACAGTTTTCGGGGCCATATCCTGGACATGCGGTTCCACAGTTGCTGGTGTCCACTGTCAGGCCAGGCACTGAGTTTGAACACCAACAGTCGTAGCTCAGAACGATTGCCACTGGGTAGTTCTTGTTGCGACAATAGTCGGAACAGTAGCCGTTCAGCATAAAGTGGTCCAGCACATGTTCAGAACCTGTGTTGGAGGTTGCACACAAGTTGAGCGCAGCATGAAGCGGAGTGGCCAAGAGGAGTACCAACCACACGATCATCTGGATGTACTTGTTTGAAGTGGCGGAATGTGCTGTAAATAAATTGTCCTTGTAAAGGTGATAAAAATAGCGATGCTGAAGGCGGCTAAAGAATTGTGAATTGTAGGGTGTTTATATGTCCCTTGACTACCCCCCCTTGTGCGAAAAAATATGATGTCTGAGGAGATGAGTCGATGGCCGGATCTGAATATGGTCGCCAAAAGCTTTTGTTTCAAGGGAGGGCTGATGCCGGAGCGGATCCAATGCGATTTATACGGACTGCAGTCATGAGCATATCCTTCTCACTATCCGCAAAAAAGAAACGCACATCGCAGACATTGAGCAACCGGGATGGATTATACAACCGGTTAGCGAAAAATATCTAGATCCGGGATGCTCAAATTTGACGCATGCGAAAAGTCCACAAAACACTCCCAACTTCATATCGCAGAACTCCAATGCATTCTTCCTCACAGCCAAACGCACCTTCTTAACTCCAGTTAACTTCCTCTTCCGGCGCCCCCACTCATATTATTCGCAAACGCTTGGTTATTCCGGTGATTCGGTCCTGCAAGCGGGCCCTGAGTCGCTTACATAAGCCTCCAATTGGATACCAAGCCTGGTAAGTGATATGTGCACAAACAGAGAGCAAAGTTATTCACTACCGTTCTCGGAAAAACGCCCAGAGCTGATATACGAACGGAAGGTGCCAGTTTGATGGAAAAGTATTGTCTCTTGTGGCAGTTCTCACCTCTACAACTATAAACGTGGGACTAGACGAACCCAACAATGTGGCGAGCAAGACAATCGAAAATTTAGAGAAAGGAATTTCTGCATTCCCAAATAGGCAATTGAAAAATCGAGGCTATCAAAAAAAATTCACAAAAAATTCACACTAACAAAATTCAAGTATCGAAAAATTCACTAATGGACCTCCAAAAAATTCACTAATTCACCATCAAAAAAAGCTGCGATTCTGGATGAATTTTTCAGGAACAGGGCACCAACGACCTTGATGTTCCACATGCCCGTTCTTTTCTACATCCGGGCATTAGTGTCGCTACCAACAACTAAGATCCATTGTATTGTGGGGAAGGTTCGTAGCAACTAATTACCATGCAGTCCACCAAGTAGTTTCAGTGTAAAGTTTCCTTATGGAAGTGTTCGGAACGCTCTCCTCATATCGTGTGACAGTCAAGTGTCGGCGATGGTGATTTGTTATTTTGGTTGATTTTGGGAATTGGGTTTTGGATTTTGGGTTTGTGATTGGGTGCCAATATGTAGGGGTCAACGTTACAAAATTGAGGAAGCGAAAATCACCATCAGCTTTTATTACAGTCAAGTTCTGGATTCAGGTTTCGATGACTCTAGAACATGAACAAGCGAGTATAGAGGGGCGGATATACTCTATTGTAATTGTATTGTAGGTTTATTGTAGTTTTTATTGTAGTTTTTTGCATAGTTACTTGAGACATACACCGCCTCATTTCACGAACGACTGGGAATGGCAAGATAGACCTGGCCTTCCATGCATGAATGAGGTGGAAGTGTCAGGCAATGAAACAATACAAGATAACAAGGTTTTCAGGAACTTTTTATAGAAATTGCAGCAATTGTGTCAGTCTTGTAGCAAGTTATGTCATTGTTGGACATTGCAGCATTTTTTCAGTAAAGGTTCTTACAATAGGTCAAATCTGCTAAACTTATGATAATTGTTAACAATACCACTATTACATGCAATTGATCTATAGGTGGCGAGGGAAAACATTCAGACGTCCCTTTTGGTCTTTTTTTAGTCCCTTTCAGTCCCTCTAATCCCTTTTTGTCCCTACTTCTTAACCCTTTTAGTCCTTCTTCTAGTCTATTCAGTTCCTCTATACCCAATCGCATCTCCTATTAACCCCCTCACCTCCATCTCCTTCCTCGTATCACTCAACTTTCCAACCCTCCTCAACCGCGAAAACTTGATCTGGTTGTTCTTGCTGTGCTTGGCCAACACACTCTGTGGTATCACCACCTTCTCATCCTTGACCCCAAGTGGATCACCTTGCCACTTGGCAATGTCATCTTTCCACACCTTCCACTCGTTGACTTCCTCGTCAGACAACTCCAAAGTGGTCTTCGTCCGTTGAAGGAAAAACTCCAACTCGTCAAACCGCCGTCCAATGAGCATTCGTGTCTGACTATACCTTTCACCGACGCTGCTTTTGTTAACACTGTTGATGCTGTTCCTTCTGCTGTTAGCACTGCTGTTAGCACTGCTCTTGTCATTATTAACACTGCCTTTTTTGCTCTTGGTGCTATTCTTTTCTCCCCTTTCATAAACACACACCTCGTCGGGTATTTCAAACTGCTCAATCATATCGTGTATACACCCTCTGATGATGAAAACAACCTTCTCAATGTTCGCCCTAGTAATAGAATCCAAGAGCACCTGGATCGTATACAGGTACGTTTGAGGCAACCTCGAGTCCTTCTCGAGATAAAGTGATAAAATCTGGTAAACCGACCCGGTCTTCTTCTTTGCCTCTATCAAGAGCTTTATTGTGTGCTCATCACAAAGGGTCTCCTTGCGCTGGCCGGTGTGAACCATTCTATGAGCAGCCACTTTGTTGGATAATTTGCTTGACGTTTGCCAGCTTTTGCACCGGAGATCCTGCTCTATAAATTGGATCACTTCGTCGGTGTCCTTCGTGGTCTCTGCGAAATCATCCAAGATCTTGTACACCAAGTGCTCCAGGATCGGGAGGTTCATCAATTGCACTTTGGTGAGGAACAACTCGCGGAGAAAGATGTTGTTGATGCAGTCATATATTCTGTTGAAGGTCGATAAATCGATCTCAATGCCCAATTTCTGCGATAATCGAAGATACTCGAGTACAACTTGGTAGGTGTTGGTATTGGATCGAATATGCGAATGGATCAGTGAGCACTTGAGTAAGTGATTGATCGTGTCTATGTTTGGCAGATGTCCGTCCTTGCGCATCATCAAGAGGAGCACTCTTGCAAAGCTCGACTGGTTTTTGTCGTACCCAAACCACTTGATTAGGTAGTTATACGTATGCACTGATCGCACCAGTTTGAACTCATCATTCCCCAAACTATGCGTGTGAAGGAGGATCCGAGGTATAATGCCCAGTTTCAACGACAGTGAGTTTCTGTATAAAAACTTCAGATGTGTTAAAATGTAAATGTACTCGCGAAACAGGTCCGGAGTTAATGGACTTGGAATCGGCGGCAACTCATGAAATGAGACACTCGGATATTCGTACCTGTTGCTTTGAACAGTTTCCGTGTTTTTGAGATCCTCAGTCACCAACTTGGAAAGATAGTCCATCATCTTGTGAAAGTACATCCGATCCTGGAGTAGAAATGCATCAGTATTCGAAGAACCCTTTCTTCTTTCCCACCTCAAACGTGCATTGTTCTCGTCAAAAACGTCGTTGTTGTCACTGAGCAACTTCAAGTTGTCGATGTTGAGTGGCTTCAAGAACTCGCGGTATACCTCTAGTTGAGTAGTTGGTCGCGAGACCCGGTTATCTGCTAGTCTCTTGGTCTTGGAGGTGGTTGATTTCTTTGGAAGTTGAATGGTTGTAGCGCTCTTTTTGAGCGAATCAACTTGCCGGGCATATCGCACTATTCGACTAATTGTATCTCGAATAGAAAGCATTAGCCGCCACCTTCAATTTACTCAACTCCTGTATACAAATTTTGGTAATATTTTTTTTTCTTCAATTTGAAATATACAATCATCACGACATGGCATCACCACAGAGAGAAGGTTTCAGCGTCCCAGCATCCATTTCGCACGCCGCTCTCGGTCAAATCACCAACAAGTCGCTTGGTGTGAGATACAACTGTGCTCAGTGTGCTGCTTCGTTCTCGTTGAGTAAGAACGACGCCATCAGATGCAAAGAGTGTGGTCACAGAGTCATCTACAAGGCCAGAACCAGAAGAATGGTGCAGTTTGAGGCTAGATAGGGACCAGGCTGTGACTGGAGTGTATTATAAGGCAGTGTTTAGAGGAAATACAGCATGAACGGGAAAGTGTAGATGTAGGAAGATGATGGTTGAAGAGAATCTGAATGGGAATATGAATGAACAGAATCTGAATGGGAATATGAATGAACAGAATATGAATGAGGAACTGTTAATGAGGGACTGTTTACGAGAACTGTTAAAGAGGACTGCTAATTAGTGACTTATTAAACAGTAAATGAATGGAAGGACTGATAGTTGAAGAATCAAGAACGACTTCACCTTGGCTCATCCTTAATAATCAATATTTCACTCAATATCACCTCACTTCTATTTTAACTTCCTACCTTCTTCCAACAGAGAGGTCCCTTGGCCCAGTTGGTTAAGGCGTGGTGCTAATAACGCCAAGATCAGCAGTTCGATCCTGCTAGGGACCACTTCTCTTTGGGCGTGTGGCGTAGTTGGTAGCGCGTACCCTTAGCATGGGTAAGGTCTCGGGTTCGATTCCTGACTCGTCCATTCTTTTTTCATTTTTTTTACCATCACGACATCTGAATTCTATTCAGGTATGCTCAATAGGTTGTTCCAAAGTTCTAGACATATAACACAGCGCAGCATGTCCAATCTGAGTATGAACGAAGTACGGAATATTCTCCAATCGACCAAGATCCGTCAAGATCCGAACCCAATTGTGTGGATTGACTGTGAAATGACTGGATTGGATGTGTACAACGACAACATCATTGAGATCTGCTGTTTGATCACCGACAGCAACTTGGAGGTTGTAGACGAAGAGGGCTACGAATCGACAGTGTACCAGCCAAGGGAGGTCTTGGACAAGATGAACGAATGGTGCATTAAACAGCATAATGAGTCTGGACTTGTTCAGAAAGTGCTTGACAATCCTGAACAAACCACGGAAAAGGTGCAGCTGGAGTTGTTGGCGTATATCAAGAAGTATATCCCTGTTGAAAGACGTGCAGTTATGGCTGGAAATCTGATTCACATGGATAAGTTTTTCATGAATCGTGAGTTCCCTCAAGTCATCGAGCATTTACACTACCGTCTTATTGATGTTTCGAGTATTCTGGAAATGGGAAAGAGACACAACCCAGCATTGATGAAAGTTTGCCCAAAGAAGGCCAATGCTCACACCGCAAGAGCTGATATTTTGGAGAGTATTTCTCAGTTGAAGTGGTTTAGGGAGCATTACTTGAAGGGTGCCGAGGAGACTGCTGAATTCGTGGAGAAGTCGATATCGGGGTAGAATGAGCGAGGAGGTACCCTAAACGTCGCGTTCTGTTCACAGATCCTACCTAGTCTTGACTATTCACTCATATTCCGATGAAACATCAAACCTTAATTTAATTCATATAAGACCACGAAAACCCAACTCTTCCAAACTTAGTTATAAACCACATCTTTCATCTCTACTCATGTCGCTTTCCGTCAACTCGTTCGTCCTGAAGTTCCCTACGGATATCAAATCCGACATCATCTCGTTTCTTCCCAGAACTGATGTGATTGAGCTCATTTCGTCGCCAGTGATTGGAGACTCTGCGTTCAACTTGGCGTTTCAAAACTGCCATATTTATCTGTCCTCATTCGCATGTCTATGCGGTCCCGGACACTCATCGCCCTCTGGTAAGGACATTGAAGGGTTAGGGGATCTGGTTCCCGAAGATGCGGGCATGGACGAAGATGAATTCCAAGAAAACCTCAAAATTCGTTCCCATTTAGCTGCAAAATTCGCTTCGGTGTACGGGTTCAGAAAATTTCTCGACGACAACAAGGGAAGGTTCGTCCCAAACGTTCTTCTGTTTGAACGTCTCGAGGACGTATTGGTGATTCAATACCTGCATCCCGAAGTTATTCGACAAGCAAGGGCATTGGCGATTTGTGCACACTATCGAGACGTCCACTATGAACACATGTATAATGGCTTTTTGGGGAACTTCAATCAGTTGTTGCCAGGTCTCAATATAATAGAATTTAACTTGAGTACACCAGATCTAACCGAATTAGATCCATCCGAAGTGAAGGTAAACTTAGAAAGTTTCCAGTTCCCCAACACTTTGCACACGCTAGATCTAAACACTGATGACGAACTGTGTTATCCAAAAATTGCAATTTTGAACTTGACTGAACTCACTATAAGATCTGAATTCGAAGAAGCCCATTTCGAATACCTTCCACACCTGCTTGAAAAGCTTAGCTTATCCGGCTTTAAGGATTCAGAGAACGTCAGATTTGAACCTTTGAAAAACCTTAGAGAGCTCAGTGTACGCAACTTCAGTTCATGTGTCTTTGACTTTTCTGTACTAACGCTGTTGAAAAAGCTCGACTTAGACACCTTTCAAGAGACTTTCAAGCATAAACTTCCGGCGCAGTTGGAGGATCTTTCGGTGCGCACTACGCGAATGGATATTAGTTTGTTGACCAAGTTAAAGAAGGTACAACTTAAATGTTCTGGAATACCAACTGAAATCAAACTTCCTTCATCCTTAACTGAATTACACCTTGATTTCTATAACCTTCAAAGCGAACTGGTCGGTGTCGATTTTCTACCACCACACCTTCAGGTTCTTGTCGTTTCAAGCCAAGAATTTTTAAATGAAGTCCCCAGCGGTGTACGCTCGTTAAGACTTGAACAG
Organism: Kodamaea leandrae; assembly: GCA_030564445.1. NCBI lineage: Eukaryota > Fungi > Ascomycota > Pichiomycetes > Serinales > Debaryomycetaceae > Kodamaea > Kodamaea leandrae. The sequence goes on along the minus strand of JAJLUV010000013.1, from coordinate 160,819 downwards.
TGCTCACTGCTTGCGCTGCTTCCTGAGAGCATCGAAGAACTTGAAATATGCATTTCTGATGACATGGATTTAACAGACTTAAAGTGGCCAAAAATGCTAAGGTCGCTTGAAATCAAAACCCCAAACCATGATGAATTTCCATTCTTAAGCTTGCTCGATTTAGATCGCTTGGAAACGTTAAAGTTAAATCTTTACGCTTTAAGCAACGAAGGAGCATTAAGCGCGGCCGTAATGGCGAAGGACTCAGGGATTTCGGCAAGTGAGTTTCTAAGTGAATTGGAAGGAAGTAAAGAAAATGAAACGAGAAATCATAAGAAGCCAAAAATTGTTGCAAAAAATGAAGCAGAAATCACCAAGCAACCAAATTTTGCTGCAAAAGATCAACCAAAAAATGAGTCACTAAGCAAACATGTGAACACAACTCAACTTCCTTCCTTGAGAGTTATTGAATTTAATGACGACATACTCTTCTTCGAGAATGGTCGTTTACTCAACAAAGGTTTCTCCGACCACAAGTCTACTTCTCGTCACGAAGTTTCTCATTATAATAACAATCCCGAGCTTCTTCACACTCTTGCTTCCGCTGAAGCCTTGAGGAGATCTATTCCTCCGGGAACCACTGATCTTTCAATTCTTACACGGAAACTTCCGTTTGATAAGATCATGCCAGACTTGATTAACTACACGCAACTCACGAGACTTGAACTTATGGTGCGTGGACCCGAAGTTTTGAATCTAGACGTTTTTCCGCCAAATCTCGAGTCTTTGCTATTTCAGAGTTATACTACTAAAACTCTAGCTGGGTCATTGGAGCATCTCCACAAGCTAAAGGATTTGACATTTGCTGAATGTCACCTCCACAATTTCTTTGCTGCTAATACATTCAAATTGCCCGACTCGTTACGCTTGCTTGAATTGTCAGCAGCAGCAAGTAACATAAAGGAATTAGTGTTCGGTGATAATCTCCAAGTCATCACTCTCGATGATTGTGACGTTGATGTGGAAACGGTCATTGCACTCTGCAAACAGCTTGAAAAGAGAAGAGGCAGCTTGTACTGTTCAGAAAGGACATTCAGAGATCATCAACTATTCGAACATTGGGGTAGTGATGATGTACTCCCTTTCTTTGATAGCGGAGTCTTGAAAGTGATGTGTGACGATGGTCGTATGCCGCGTTACTCCGGTATGTGATTGTAATGTGTTTTGCAAACATAAAGACGATGCTTCGTTCAAATTGTTGTGTTACCAAGCAAATTGTTGTGATATTCACTACATTATTAGTCGACTTTAACAATTATTATACTACGAAGGTCTGTTGTACATATTCCGCTTTAACAGGGATTTACCAATGACATTTCATGCACTTTTCTTCGAGAAATTGAGTTATTGTGTAAATTTGCCCTTCTATTACCACTGTGGATATCCAATATCATGTAGTCAATGCTACAGGAAAACTACTGGACTCTCCGAGCCGAAAACGATCGGCTCACCTCGGGTGTGGCTTTACATAGATTACAACTCAGGGTTCATATTTGACGCATTTTGTGACAGTGCCACACTTTCCACCTATAAATGTTTCACCATGTGCAAGATTTCCAATGCCATGCCTCTCAAACTGTTCTTTCCACATTTGCGTAATGTGCCTGATGCCCACTCCCATAGTTTCGAGACCAAGGACGAGCTAGAAGTTGCTATTGAAAGTGTGAGCGTGGATAGTGATTTTGAATACGAGTTTAGAGATGAAGTCGACCGTCCATGGTATAAAGTCTTTGACGAATACGAATACAGGTTCAATTCCAAGACCAGGAAACAAAACCACACGAAATCCAAAGCTGAAAGGGTACTACTCACAAAGTTGCACATAATCATCACTTTGTATCTGTTTGTGGGGTATTGGGTGAAATATCTCGACCAGGCCAACATTACCAACGCATACGTGCTGGGAATGAAAGAAGAGATCAATATGAAAGGAGATGATTTCATTAACGCACAACTGACATATAATGCAGGTGCAGTTGTGTTTCAATTCCTCTTCATGTATTTGATGCCGCGAGTGCCCATTCATTACCTCATCGGGGGATCGGAGTTTTTGTGGGGATTTTTCACATTGGCACATTATGCCGTGAAAACAGTCCCTCAATTATACGCATTGAGATTCTTGGTGGGTGCTGGCGAGAGTGGATACTACATGCTTTGGCACTACTGTTTCAGCAACTGGTTTTTGCCTGACGAATTGGGGTTTGTTGGGGGATTTTATTACTGTGGACAAATGCTCGGAGTCTTAACCAGTGGTTTACTAGCAGGTCACACCACGAGTGCATTTGAAGGTTACGCAGGATTATCTGGATGGAGGTGGCTATTCATCATCGATGCGATCATTACTATCCCCACTGCAATTCTTGGATTTTTCATTGTTCCCGGTACACCCACCCAGTGCTACTCACTCATACTCACTGATGAAGAGATTCAAATAGCACGGACGAGATTAAAGCGCGCAAACATCACACTGACGCATTCAAATGAGTTGGACGGGTTCTTCAGCTGGACGTTATGGAAGAAGATTTTCGGCAGTTGGAAAATCTACGTGTTGGCGCTCTTGGACTACTTTTTCTGGAGTAGTTATACGACCAACTTCGGTGGGTTGGCACTCTGGTTAAAAGCCGATAAAACGTACCTGGTCGCCAAATTGAACAGATTAACGGCCATTCCGCCAGCGCTCGGGATCTTGTTTGTTTTGGCCATTAATGTGGGTGCAGACATGTTCAAGTCGCGGTTTTTTGCAATCATTATCTCGTATATTTTCAACCTCATCGGGTGTGTGATTCTCGCGATCTGGACCGTGCCGGATCTGGCCAAATGGTTTGCGTTCCTGCTCGGGTATTTTGGGTTGACCATCAGCTCGGTGATCTACGGGTGGATCAACGATATCATGAGACACGACTCGCAAGAACGTGCAATTGTGCTCTTGTTCTGCAATTTATTCAGTCAGCTGTTCAGAGCGTGGTGCGACAGATTGACGTTTCCAACCACCGAAGCACCGCAGTATTTCAGAGGGTACGTGTTTTGTCTGGCAAATACAGTGGCCACAATGGTGATGGCATGTGTGACGTTGTACTTTTATAAGAGACAGGAAAGGTTGGATGCTAGATCTAATGGGATTATAGTGTATAATAGTGCTGAGGGTATTCCAGCAGAGGTTGCGATAGAAAAGGAGAGAGAAAGGAGAGATGAGATATGAAGAAGAATAAAGACGAGATATAGGGAAGAAGAATAAAGATTTAATTAGCTGCGATTAGTGATGATTGGTAGTAATTTGTGGTGATTTTAGTCGTAGTTTTGGATAATTTGTGGTGATTTGTGGTGATTTGTGGTGATTTGTGGTAACTTTTAGTGAATTTGATCACTTGTGGTAATTTTTAGTGAGTTTTCGATAATTTATAACTTTCCATAATTTATACTTCATCTTTTTTACTGCAAATGCATGACAAGTATAGAAAAGAACTCAAACCTCTCGCCGATCTCATCAAAAAAGGCAAGAAGGTAACGTTCTTTGTTGGCGCTGGCGCACTGACCAGCGTGGGAATCCCCGATTTCAGATCACCAAAGACTGGACTCTATGCCAACTTGGAGAAATTGAACTTACCCTACAGCGAAGCAGTTTTCGACATTGACTACTTCCGTGAAAAACCAAAGGCATTCTACACGTTAGCATCGCAATTGTACCCCGGCACCTTCTTCCCGAGCAAGTTCCACTACTTCATCAGACTTCTCCAGGATAAAAAGCAGTTACTACGCGTGTACACTCAGAACATTGACACCTTGGAGAGAATCGCCGGAGTTCAAGGAGACTACATAGTTGAAGCACATGGTTCTTTTGCAGCCAACCACTGCATTGATTGCGGTAAAGAGATGTCGACAGAAGAGTTGAAGAGGCAGATGTTTGACAAGACCACCAATGATGGGATCCCTACCTGTTCTTGCAAGGGGTATGTCAAGCCAGATATTGTGTTTTTTGGAGAGGGGTTGCCTGAGCGCTTCTTTGACTGTTGGGAAGACGATTGTGATGACGTTGAGGTTGCTATAGTGGCAGGAACTTCGTTGACCGTACACCCATTTGCCTCGTTGCCTGCTGAGGTGGGCAGTAGTGCGCTTAGGGTGCTCGCAAACAAGGAATTGGTGGGCGACTTCAAAGAAAGAAAGAGAAAGTCGGACATCGTTTGTTTGCACGCGTGTGATGAGTTTGCTGACGTGCTTTGTGATTTGCTTGGTTGGAGGAAGGAGTTTGAGGAGTTGTTGAAGAAGGAGAGGGTGAGGTTTGATAGAGAGAAAGAGAGTAAAGATACAGAAGATACAGAAGATACTAAAGACCCTTCCAAAGACCCTTCCAAAGAAGGCAATGATGGCTCTGAGGACACCTCTGATGTTATTGACAAGATTCAAGGTTTAAAAATTTAACGTCTATCTTGTTTCCACTAAAGGCGGTATTGATGGCAAGGTTGAAAATTTAACCTCTATCATATTTCCACTAAAGGCACTATTGATGCAAGATCTATCTTATTTGAGCTAAAGGCACTATTGATGGTCTTCCGTGTGCACATATAAATGGTAAATTGCAATCCTTCAAATCGTCCACTAACCTCCTCATCTCGTTTTTGTTGAGGACATCGCCGAATTTGATGGCCCCTCGGCACGCCTTGCTGTTTATTGCATCCACGATGCACTTGGGTACGTGCATCACCATCGAGAACCAGTTCTCTCTGGAGATACGCAACGTGGCGAGTTTCACGGAGTTCTCCAAGTCGCTGATATGGTCCAAGAGATGATTTTTCGTGAACGTGGTTTTGATTAATATCAATGGTAAGTGGGTAATTAAAAGGGATGATACTGAACGAACTGGCAGAACTGAATCAACTGGCAGATTAACTGAACCAACTGGCAGATCAACTGGCAGATCAACAGGCAGATCAACAGCCAAATCAACTGACAGCTCAACAGGCAGATCAACAACTGCATCAACTGACAGCTCAAACATCTCTACTAACAGCTCCCTATCAACAATCTCAATCCCAAAATAACTGAAATTATTTCGGTAGTTCAATATCAAAGCCCGCTCTGACTTCGTGACTTCGATTGGGATAGGCTCAACTAGCCTGAGCAGTACGTGCTTTTTCAAAACGGTATCCACGTACTCTTTGAAAAGCCCCTCCACTCGAATCCGCTCATCACACGCATGCTGGTCAAGAATCACCAACGTTTGGGAGCACTTTACAAGAACAAACTTGGTGTCTACCTGCCCAACGATGGTGAACTGCTCGTTGAGGTGTTTCCGGAACACCTGAAGATCGTTTTCTTTGATTAGCATCACTTGGAGGTCAGTATGATTATCAACCGTAATGTGATCAAGTCTGTCAAGTGTGTTCTGGCTATTTTCAAGTGTATTTCGATCAACGCTATCAAGTGCATTTCGGTCAACGCTATCAAGTGCATTTTGGTCAACACCATCAAGTGTATTTCGGTCAAATCCATTTTCAACCTCAATCTGACTGTATCTACACTCATACCCTCGCGTTTGGAGGAAGCTGAGCACCACTTTCCGCACCATGTTCAAGGCAATCGCTTTGAACTTGACGAACTCAAGCAGTTTTTTGGCCTTGATGTCGAATAGAAATACAGGGTACGTTCTTCGCTTGTCGGAGTCCCCAAAGTCGGCGTCTCGGAAGAGCCTATTCACTCCTCGCATATCCTCGGTCCACGGAATGCCGTTGAAAAACACGTACTGGTGCTGCTTTGGCCCGTGGAGGCTCGTGGCAATGGCACCTCGCAAGGTGAGCCCCTTGTGCTCCGCCTGGGAGGTTTCAAAGGTGAGGTCAAGGTCAAATAGGGCCTTCAATAGGTTTGCGTATGTTTCAGAGTGGAGGTCAAGAAGTAGTTTATTTTCAACAAAGACTTGAACGTGGGTGTTGGCGTTCACCAAACATTCTAGGATCTTGACTTTGATGTCGTGGAGGAGTTTGTTGTGAGGGATGCTGAGCTGTTGAGTTCGCCTCACTGGTATGTTGTAGAAGAGATTGGAGACTTTGATGTGGGTGAAAGGATGATTTTGGGGTATTTCAGATTTGTTCAATGGTCTATAGTTAGTAGGTCCGTCATAGTTATTCAAGTCCCCCTCATAGTTATTTAATGGTCCCTCATGTTCCTCATAGTTAGATGGTCCCTCATATTCCTCATAGTTATTTAATGGTCCCTCATATTCCTCATAGTTTTTTAATGGCCCCTCATATTCCTCACATTTATTCAACACCTCACACTCCTTATTCCCTTCTTTACCCTTCCCTATTATGCTAAGCTCTCCAATCCGTGCTAGCGAACTGAGTGCCTGACCACGAAAACCAAACGATTTGGAAGGGTCCGAGTCAAATCTGTCTTCAGAAGAGCACTCCTTTTCATAAGCACTTCTCCATCCAACATCATTGTCTTTTCTTGACGTGTGGAACTCTTGCACAAGATGATCAAACCCATCTCCATCATCAATCACCTCCACAGTCAAACTGTCCAAGTCTAGGACAACTTTGACCCACGACGCGTTCGCGTCAATGGAATTGTGGATGAGTTCGCGGACAGCGGCGCTGAACGAGTCGATCACCGTTGACGCTCGTAGTTTTTGGGCAGTGGTCTCATCAAGCAAATGAATTGCCATTAAAAAAATGGAATAGAGGAATTAAAGATTTGGTGAAGGAGATTTGAAGAGGATTTGAAGAGGATTTAGAGGATTTGAAGAGGGTTTGAAGAGGAAGATGAAGAGGAAGATGAAAAGGAATATGAAGAGGAAATTTTTAAGAGGAAGGTTTGAAGATTGCTTTGATCTTCAAGATTTGATAAGTAAAGACAATCGTGAGTTTATATTGCGCACCAGATCAAATTTTCATTTGCAACCGAATTCTTCAATAGTAGAACTTCAGTATAAAGGATATCAAAGTATATCACTAATGTTCTAGCAATTTCACCTTATACATTCACTATTCAATTCCTTTCAATATTCACCTTATATTCAATATTCTTTTTACCTCTATTCATTCTTTCACCTCTATTCATTCTTTCACTATTCACTTCATCTTTTATTTTATTCTTTTTATTCTTACTCTTTATTCATGGCTAAGAAAGACAAGAAGTCCAAGGAGGCCAAAAAGGCCCGTACTGCTGAAAAAGCAAAGAAGAACTTGACCAAGGCCGAGCTGAAGAACAAGAAGCTCGCCAAAAAGTTGGGTGATGAGGAAGAAGATGAGGACATTGACCAGATCCTCGAGCAGTTCGCCAAAGAGCAGGAAGAGTTCGAGGCAATCAACGTGGAAGTGTGCTCGCGTCCGTCCAAACGCTTGAACCCCACCATGGTGGCCAACCCACAACATGGAAAGCGTGAACTCATCATGTTTGGAGGAGAAGTCAACGATGGAGGCCATTCTAGATTCTACAACGACCTCTACACCTACAACATCGACAACGATGTGTGGAGAAAAGTGTCTTCCAAGAACTCCCCGTTGCCGAGATCGTCCCATGCGATGTGCGCGCACCCATCGGGAGTGATGCTCATGTTTGGCGGTGAGTTTTCCTCGCCAAAGCAGTCCACCTTCTACCACTATGGTGATACCTGGATCTTGGATGCCGACACCAAGGAGTGGACCAAAATCGACCAGAAACGGGGCCCCAGTGCGCGTTCTGGCCACAGGTTGGCGGTGTGGAAGAACTACGTGATTTTGCACGGTGGTTTCCGAGACTTGGGTGCGATGACCACATACTTGAACGATGTGTGGTTATTTGACATCACGTCGTATAAGTGGACCCAGGTGGAGTTTCCTCCGAACCACCCCATTCCCGACGCCCGCTCGGGCCACTCGTTCGTGCCATATGCCGACGGTGCGGTGATCTGGGGAGGATACTGCAAGGTGAAGGCTAAGAAGGGGTTGCAAAAGGGTAAGGTTCTCACGGACTGCTGGTTTCTCAAGATGAAGGCCGACCCAAAGGCAATTCGGTTCGAGCGCAGAAGAAAAACGGGATTCAACCCAACGCCAAGAGTGGGGTGCTCGCTTGCTTTCCACAAGAACAGAGGTATTCTCTTTGGAGGAGTGTATGATTTCGAGGAGAGTGAGGAGCAAATCGACTCGACCTTTTACAACAGTCTCTTCTCGTACCAGATCGAGACGAACAGGTGGTACAACATGACGTTGAAGGCCAGGCGGAAGAAACAGCAGCAGAAGGAGGTGAAGTCGAGAGATGAGGACTTGGAGGAGATTCTCAATTCGATCTTGGCCAAGGCCAATTTGAACGACGACGAAGAGGAGGAGTTGTCGAAGATCGCCGAGTTGAAGCAGATGGAGGAGGAAGAGGAAAAGGTTGAAATGGTGGAATATCCTGTGGTTAACCAACTCCCACACCCACGTTTCAATGCCACCACCTGTGTTGTGGACGACACATTGTACATCTACGGAGGTGTTTTTGAGCGTGGAGAGCTGGAGTACAACTTGGACTCCTTGTATGCCATCGACTTGGGCAGAATGGACGGAGTCAAGGTGCTATGGGAAGACTTGTCTGAAATGGACAAGGAGGAGGACAACTCCGACGACGACTTTGAAGATGATGACGAGGACGATGATGACGATGAAGAGGAAACTGACACCAAGTTGGAGGTTGAGGAGGAGGAAGAGGAGGAGGAGGAAGAAGAGGATGAGGACGAGATCCCAGATCCAAGACCTTGGTTACCACATCCAAAGCCTTTCGAAACTCTTCGTGCGTTCTACGTTCGTACCGGTGCAAACTTCTTGGAGTGGTCGATTTCCAGCAACCGGGAGGCCAGAGGTAAGTACTTGAAGAAGGCTGCGTTTGATTTGTGTGAGGACAGATTCTGGGAGAGAAGAGAGCAGGTGAGTATTGCGGAGGACAACTTGGAGGAGATGGGTGGTGTTGGCGAGGTCATTGAAAGGGAGGAGACGAAGACGAAGAGGAGGTAGAAAAATAGAAAGAATAGAAGGAATAGATAGAAAGAGGAGGCAGAAAGAATAGAGGGAATAGATAGAAAGAGGAGGCAGAAAGAATAGAAATGAATAGAAAGAGGAGGTAGAGGAAATAGATAATATACCAGAGATTAGACAATACATTTTGTTCACACATTAATTTGTACTCATTAATAAAGTTCTCATCATGAATCCATCAGAATCTTCAACTTGAAAATTCAACTCATCTTCATTAATCTTCATCAACTTACCTTCAAAATTCAACTCATCTTCATTAATCTTATCAACTCCTTCTTTCCTTCTATTGAGGAATCTTCAACGTCAACTTACCCGTCGTCTCACTGTTCTCAAGTGCCCGGGTGGCCTCCTTGTAATCCTTCAACTCGTACACCTTGGAGATGTCGAAATCAAGCTTGCCCAGGTCAATCTGGTCCTTGAGCTCCTCAAAGTACCCCACAAACTCCTCTCTGGTGGTCACGTACCCAAACAACGTTGGTCTCGACAACTTCACGTTCTTCGGGGTCAACTTCACAAGTGCGAACGGGGTCACAGGCCCGGAAGCATTACCATAACTCACAAACGAGCCCTTACGAGCCAACGACTCGAGGGAGATGTCAAACGTCGCCTTTCCAATTGAATCAAACGTAGCTGCCACTCCCGCACCATTGGTGAACTCCTTCACCTTGGCCACCACATCATCAGTCTTGTGGTTGATGAGATACTTGGCACCCAATGCGGCGGCCAAGTCCAATTTCTCCTTGGTAGATGCCACTGCAATGACATGGGCGCCCTTTGCTGCGACCAATTGGACGAGCAAACGGCCCACGCCACCGGCGGCGGCCCAAACCAAGATGTACTCGCCCTTCTGGACCTTGTGGGCCTCTTCAATGAAGGAGAGGGGGGTCAATCCTCCCACGAGCGCCGACCCGTAAATCTTCAATTCCTCTTCAGATGTGTTTTCCGGGAGCTTGTAGGCCTGAGGGTAGGAGTCTTGGATTTTGGTGTATTGGGCAAACGTTGCGGGTGCCAAATAAACAACCTTATCGCCCACTTTATAATCCTTTACATCGTCACCGACGGCAGCAACGACACCCAGGGCCTCTCTTCCAAGCGTGTGTGGAAAGGAAGGGACGGGGTAGATACCTTTCCTGAAGTAGGATTCGATGAAGTTGACACCCGCGTACTTGTTCTTGATGATAACATCGTGTGGAGCCGTGATTTGTGGGGTAGCGGCCTCGGCGTAGGCGATGGCGTCCAAGTTGTCACTGTTTCCAGTGATTTGAACAACGTGTTGAGTTTTTGGGAGGGACATGATTGATGGGAAATTCCCGGCGGTTGCAAGTTTATATAGAAAAGTCTTAGTAATCGTGGCTGCAAGCCACAAAGATGAAGAGGAGAGATTAGATGAGAGTGGAACTGTGTGATTGAGAATTGGTGGGAATTGGTTGGAGGTGGAATTGGTTGGTGGTGTTGGTTGGTGGTATTGGAATTGGGGTTGAATATTGAGGGTTGGTGATAAATTGAAGGTTGGTGGTATTGAGAATTGAGGGTTTTTTGGTGTATTGAATTGAGGGTATTTTGTTTTTTGGTGATAATGATAATTACTCATCCAAAACCACACTAATATGGTTAGGAACCTGTGACGGGTTATCAAATCAGAGTGGGGATAGAGTGAATGAATTGAGGGGTTTGATTAAGGATGATAATTAGAACTAGTCGAGCATTTCTGAGCGAAGCGAAGAAGTGCGAGTAGAACGAGAACAAGGTTAAGTCAACCAAGTAAAAGGTAAAGAAGTCAACCAAGTGAAAAGTACGAGAACAAGGTTAAGTCAACCAAGTAAAAGGTAAAGAAGTCAACCAAGTGAAAAGTACGAGAACAAGGTTAAGTCAACCAAGTAAAAGGTAAAGAAGTCAACCAAGTGAAAAGTACGAGAACAAGGTTAAGTCAACCAAGTAAAAGGTAAAGAAGTCAACCAAGTGAAAAGTACGAGAACAAGGTTAAGTCAACCAAGTAAAAGGTACGAGAACAAGGTTAAGTCAACCAAGTAAAAAGCTTGTTAAAGATTTAGAAATACCAGAGATTTCGAATAGTACAAGAATTTTATAAATTTTCACACATTCTTATACTTATCATCCGTTAAAATACTTCCAATTGATTATCATCTATATACCTTCTCCATTTCTCATCTTATTCATCTTATCTTATCCCACCTATATCACCTTATATCATCTAATCCCATCTTATCCCATATCTCTTATCCTCATCTGTACTACTACCACCTCTTCAACACTTCTCGCTACGCTCAAAGTGTCTACTTTATGCAAAGTGAATACCAACCTGGTGGAAAGCATACAACAACTTCAAAAAATCCGTCTGGTCCATCTTACTCGATCTCTTGTCAGAAAAACCCGTCTCCGTCAAGACCTGTTCGATCTTCTGCTTCACCACATCGGTCAACGACGCACGGTCGTCCATGGGCACGTCCTGGTTGTTTGTGGCCAACCACGTCTTGTAGTTCTTCTCCAAAATCTCCAACACGTTGTTAGACTTGAATCCCGCGGCGATGGTCTTGTTCTTTCTCACAAAGCAAATTCTCAACAAGCCGTCCCACTCGTTGAAGTCGATGTTGGGTCTGGGGTTCTTGACCTCGATGCGCACCACGGACGACTCGACCTGTGGCGGTGGTCTGAAGTTGTTCTTGCCCACCTTCATGATGTGTGTGACATTGGCCCACATTTGCACGTTCGCAGACAAACGGCAGTATAGCGAGTCGCCCGGTCTGGCCAACAAACGCAACGCAAACTCACGCTGGAACATGAGGATGGACACCCTGGGTGGGTTTGGCTGGTTCAACAACTTGAACACCAATGGCGATGAGATTTGGTACGGTGTGTTGGAAATACACACGTCAAAGTAGGGTAATTCGGTCTTCATGAAATCTCCGAGTAAGATCTCCAACTTCTTCTGCTGTGGGGTGCCGTGGACTCTCTTTGTTAATTCTGCCGCCATACGAGGGTCCATCTCCACGGCCACGACCTTGCGCGCCTGCTCGAGGATACGCACAGTCAAGTTTCCGGTACCGGGACCGACTTCCAAGACGATGTCACTGGGTCTGATGTTGGCCTTGTCCACGATACCCTGGGCAACGAGGGGGTTTTTGAGAATATGCTGGCCGAGGTTGGTGTTGAACTTGAACACGGAGTTCATGTGCTGGTCCGCAGACACGGTTCCGGACCCCGAGAACTTCTTGTTTGGTGCTTTGCCCATGATGCGATGAGATGAATAAAAAATAGTTTTTGAGCACTTTTGAGCGAAGCGAAGAAGTGCGATTGTTAAGAGAAGAGGAGAGCATTTTTTAGCATTTTTTAGCATTTCTGAGCATTTCTGAGCACTTTTGAGCACTTCTGAGCGAAGCGAAGAAGTGCGATTTGGTAAGAGACGAAGAAGAGTGATTAAACATTTCTGAGCGTAGAAGATGATTAAAGCGAAGAAGTGCGATTTGGTAAGAGAAGAAGAAAGCATTTCTGAGCAAAGAACTGCTAGTGTAAGCATAGCACTTCGAAGAAATAACAAGTGATTAGAAAGCGTTTAGAAAGCGATTATAACGTAGAAAGCCAAACAAGTTAGATACAATCACCCACATCCAACAATTGATTAGCGAATACGATAAATTTGGAGAGGCTGAAAAATTGGACTTCTGGAAATATACAGCAGAATCTACACAAATTACAAATACCCTGTATACCACCCTTAAAATACCTCTAAAATCCACAAAATACCTTTAAAATACCTCCAATGGGGCAGCTTGACGGCCACTCTGAATCGCTGACACATGCGCTGAACGTTCATTACGAGGATACTCGAGACGATAGCCGAGGAGGCATATTTTAGCGGGATAACGAGGCGGTAAGATACCAGAAGAGGAGGGTAGAGGGTTATAGGGTTAGAAGAGGTTAGAGGGTAGAGGGGGTTGGAGGGTAGAAGAGGTTAGGATTAGAAGAGGATCAGAGGTTAGGAAAGGTAGGTTAAAAAGGTTATCATAGTGTAGTGAAAATTGTGAAAAATTCGTGAAAATAGTAAACTTTAACACTCTTCAATCTTTTCGTCAGAATCGATATCTCCAAGTATAGCAGGGTATGTTACTCTTTTCAATACCCAAATCATCAATTTTATCTACCTTTCCCTCACCCTCCTCTCAGCGACCTTCATGAAATGAAGGTCCCTTATGAAGGTCCCTTATGGAGGTCCCTTATGGAGGTCCCTTATGAAGGGCCCTTATGAAGGCCCTTTTCACCTATTTTGAAGTCCTTGGTTGCTTGCAAGTCCTACCGAATAATAAGATCCCGAACACCATGAAACAAAAAGAAGATACCAATAGCGCATCTGGGATTATCGTATTGTCTGTATTTAGTCTCCATTTTGCGCAACGTCAAGTCGCGAAATTAAAGTTTGGGCAATCCTCGATTTCCGGAGGGCGGGCGCCCGCATAGACATGGTCGTTCTGGCCTCCAGCTGCCAACGGCAAGCCCTGTCTAAGCTTCGGTCTAGTCCAAATAAGCTTTGGTTAACCTCATCCGCAAAACCGATTAGCTCTTAGACGATACACTGACGCGTGGAAGGAAGGATGGAAGGGATCAGAATAGAGTGGGGAATGGAAATGGGGAATGGGGATGGGGATCCAGGAATGGAGTATCCAAGAATGGAGTATCCGAATTGGCGAGTATCCAGGAATGGATAATTATTATACACCCTGATTATCAGATATTCTTGGTGATCCCATAACTTCTGATCCTGACCCCATACCCCAAGCATTCGTGAGCCCATATCCCGTATCCCGGGCATTCATCCTAGGCATTATCCTAACCTTCTATCATACGAGTAGTACAGGGCTAGCACGAATATCATTTGTTGAACCCTTCACCTCATTTGTTATTGAACCCTTCACCTCATTTTATCATTACCCATTTTACATTGCCCATTTTTACCAAAATTATTAACCTTTCTGCTTCCCTTCCTGATTTCCTTTCTTGTGATCCTTCCTTCCACCATTGCACTTTCGCTCTTCCATTGCACTTTCACTTCCCTTGTTCTACCCCTCTCGCGTAATAAGCTCGCTTAGCACAATGAGACGTTGGGAGGATTCCGCCATTGACTTGTTTCATGTGCTCCGATGGGAGCAGTCAGTGTTACAGATTTTCCGTTTGTGTGAGATCTTTCTCTCAATCGGGACTACGGGCATTGTTGTTGGCATGACGATCACGCCTTCGCGTGTTTTGGGTGGCAGGTGCGTTTAGGGCGATGCTGTAGACAGAATAGTAGATATACCTTAGATACCCTCGATATCTTTAGCTCTAACTCTGTTCTCCTATTCGCGTGATCATTTAGCCTTTTTTGCACAAAGATCAAAGCGCACAGGCTAAAGAAAACAAAAGTGGAGAATAGAAATAGAATAAGAATAAGAATAAGAATAAGAACAAGAACAACAACAAGTACAACATTACTTAGAACTCAATAGTACTCAGACATAGTCAAGACCGTACTCAAGATCTACTAAAGACATAATCACATAAAAGTACCAACCCTACAAATCCTACAAATCCTACCAATCCTACAAATCACTATGGACAACCCTTTGGTGGTACCACCAATGCCCCACTTTGAACAACTTATCCCCCAGTCTTGCGACACACACGGTCTCTTCAAACTCAACAAGATCTTGGGCGACATCTACGAGTACGCGCTGATGATGCTACGCGTCTTGAGCGACGCCCACGCCATCCTGGTGGACACCGCGTGGTGCTACGAGTCGCGCGCCAGTATCCTCCACTTGCAGAGCGTGGCGGGGGCGCTCGACAAGGCGCTTCTGAAGGTGCCGCTGATCTCGGAGGAGTCCGCGGTGTTCGCCAAGCTCGGCCAGGTGTGCGAGCTTGTGGTCGAAGTGCAAAAGAGCGCCCTCGAACTCCGCAACAAGTCGGATTTGGCGGTCGAGTACACCGACTTGACCACCAATGTTCTTGGCTCCGTGCAGGCCGAGGTCAATGCGTGCACCGAGTCGTACAGGCGTTTGCGAGTGTTGGTGCAAAGCACCGGCGATGGAGAGTACCAGTGGGACGAACTCATGGGACTTTTGTCGTCGTCCGCCACATTGCCGCCGTTTTCGCTCGAGGACGAGACGGTCTACAACGAGATCAGGCTGTTGGGACTGCGTCTCGAGCCGTTCGACATCTCCCTCGACATCATCTCGCGCAAAGTGGACGATTTCTCCGCGGTGTGCGACAACCCCGCCATCAACGACGACCTTGTGCTCGCGTTCGAGGCCGTGCGGCACGAGTACGTGAACTTTAGCGAGGAGTTGGCGGCCTTCAGCAAGGAGTGGATCAGAACGAAGTGGGTGGAGGTCGTGGGAATTTTGCTCAACGGAGCGAAACAGCGGTTGGGGGAGGATATCAAGGAAGTTTCCACTACCAAGGAAGTTGACGACCCCACTATCAAGGAAGTTTCCACTACCAAGCAAGACTTTGATGAGGATGTTTTTCGCATTGTGCTGGACGCAATGCGCTTTGCACACGAGCACTTGGAGCAGATCCACGAGCCTCATCTCACGGCGGAGTACAACGACGTGGTGATGCCATTGTGGGAGAGGGTTCATGAAAGAGAGGGTACGGATGTGGTTGCCCCCACGCGCGTTCAAACAGAAACTGATGATACCTTGAGTTCCATAAAGAACTTGAACTTGACCGAGCGTCGCAAGCACAGGCTGAACCGCCTACTGGGGCAGTTCATGAGCGGACTGAACCGTTTTCTGGGGCAGTTCATGAGTCAAAACAATCTTCTGGGCATTTCTCAAAACAATCTCCTGGGCATCTCTCAAAATAATCTCGTGGGCATTCCTCAAAACAATCTCGTGGGCATTTCTCAAAACAATCTTCTGGGCCATCAGTCACCCTCTGTGCAGACTTCTCTTGGACAGGCCGGGTCCCGCTTGCTGCTTAATCGTCTTCTGAGCCATGGCCGGCACAGGCTCCTGATCTTGCTGGGCTCGACATACTTGGACAGCCTGCCCATCCAGGGCCTGGGGGTTGCCAACACGCTCACCAACCTGTCGTCCTTCAACTCGTTCCAGCTGAAGGAGAAGTCGAGGGAAGAAGAGAAGGAAAAAGGGTATGAACAAGGTTATCAGGACAAACATAATGAAGATCAAGAGAAGGGCTATGAAGAAAATAAGGGCTATGAAGAAGGAAGCTACCAGATGTCAAACTACGACTATGACTGCCAGGCCTCCGAAAATCACCTGAATTCCACCTACAAGACCTCGTCCACCCCAAACTACACATCTGCATCTGAAAAACCCACGTTTGATTCGTACGTCCCCAAGACATTTCCCATGAACGCGGACTTCCCGACCAAATTGAAGGAACCTGGCCACGTTAGTAAGGCCTTGAAAGGCATGCCGTCGCTCCACTCGCCCGCGCTCCAGCAGTCGTCGTTTGCGAGACCAAGCACGCTGCCCAGCACATTAACGGCAAGAAACTTGAGTGCGCACAACTCGCCCGGCGCTGCAGTGATCCGGCAGCTTCTCGCGAGATTCCCGCAGAAGAGCAGCCGTATTCCGCTCATGTACAAGAACCGTCGTCCGGTGCCGCTCATTCGCAAGATCCCGGGGCGCACACGCATCCCGCGCCTTGTTGCGGTGTCCAAGAACGTGCAGAGCTTGCACGATTTGACATGGGACCTGTTGATGAACGACCTGATTGAGTATGTGATTTCGCCTCACACGAGCCCGATCAGCTACTATGATAAGCGGATCTCGATAGACCTCCAGTCGGTGGTGAATGCGTTTTAGTATTGCTATGTACAAGAAGGACAAAAGTGTAGATATCACCAAGTAGACAAAAAAGGGCAGATTAGAGTGACCGTGAGTAGAGAAAACTCAATCAGGCAATCTCAGTCAATCTCAACGTCAACCCCTTCAACTTCTTCTTTCCATTCTCATTCTAATTTTATTTCCTTCCCTCTCCCTTCTCATCACCCATCGTCTTACTGGTAAACCCATCCAAGAAGAAATCTCTTCCAAAGATGCGGTACAAAAGACTGTTCTTTTCAGTCTGCCACTTTTCCTCCTCCGAGTACTTGCGCACCTGCTGGCCCTCGAGCATTTCTCCCTCCTGGACCTTCTTGGTGGACTTGCCCTCCAAACGCCTGTACATTTCGTAGCTCGATATGAAGATTAGCGGGATCAGGAACAACACCATGTACATTCCGTAGTAGCGGCCCTTCAACTCCTTGGGCGCCTTTTTCCAGTTGGCCCTGCCCGTGTCGGCGAGCTCCTTCACGAAGTCGGACTGTGCGTGTTGTTTGATCAACTTCTGGATGTTTGTCTTGGGTTCCGGTTTGGCGTTGGTTCGGAGCGACACTTTGCGTCCTTCTTTGTGGAACGATGAGTTGGAGAACTTGTCTGACATGAAAGGAGTGGAGATGAAAGGTGTAAAAATGTGGTGGTAAGTGGTGGTGTTAAATGGTGATAAATGGTGAAAAATGGTGATAAATGGTATAAAAATATGGTGGAGAAATAATGGTATAAAAATATGGTGGAGAAATAATGGTATAAAAATATGGTAGAGTTGAAGTGGTATAAAATGTTAGTGATAAAATGCTAGTGATGAAATGCTAGTGATGAAATGGATATACAATGGTGTAAAATGGTATAAAATGGAAGTGATATAATGTTGATGATAAAATGGTAAGTGATCTGATGCCAAATATTCAATTGGTATTATACTATCATCAATTGTTTCAATTATTATTTTTATTGATCTCCACTATTTTCTTTTTCTATTTTTACCATGTCCATCCAATCAACTCTACCACCTCAATTGAAAGCTTACCCCAAACCTGATGGCGTCAAGTTCACCTACGGTACCGCAGGATTCCGTATGAAGGCCGACTTGTTGGATTATGTCAACTTCACCGTCGGTATCCTTGCCGCCCTCAGATCAAAGTACCTTGGTGGAAAAACCATAGGTGTCATGATCACTGCTTCCCACAACCCTCCCCAAGATAACGGTGTCAAGGTCGTCGACCCGCTCGGATCCATGTTGGAGTCGAAGTGGGAAGCTTATGCCACCAAATTGGCCAACTCTTCCCATGAAGAATTGTTGTCCAACGTGGAGTCTTTGGCCCATGAGCTCGGAATTGATCTTGCCAGCCCAGCTTCGGTCATCGTCGCCAGAGACTCCAGAGAGTCGAGTCCGAGATTGTCCGAGGCTACAATCGCAGGAATCAACGCAGTTCCAAATACCAAGTACACCGACTACGGTTTGTTCACCACCCCGGAGTTGCACTACTTGACTAGAACCTTGAACGAGTCGCTGTTTGGAGAACCTTCCGAAAACGGCTACTACACCAAGATGGCAAAGGCATTCAAGGAGATTTTGGGTCAATCGAACAACTCGGCCAAAATCGACATCACTGTCGATGCCGCAAATGGTATCGGAGCCCCAAAGATTAAGGAGTTGGTCGACCAGTACTTGAGCAGCGAGATCTCGTGCACACTCGTGAACGGCGACTACAACGTGCCACACTTGTTGAACTCCGACTGTGGTGCGGACTACGTCAAGACCAACCAGCATTTGCCAAAGAACGTCGATGCCCCACAGGTCAACAAATTGTACGCATCTTTCGACGGAGACGCCGACAGATTGATCTGCTACTACCAGTCGGAAAAGGAGTTCCGGTTGTTGGACGGTGACAAGTTGGCGACCTTGATGGCGTTGTTCTTCCAGAAGTTGTTCGCGCACTTGGACTTGGCCTTGAATATCGGAGTGGTTCAGACCGCCTACGCAAACGGCTCGTCAACCACGTACGTGGAGGACGTGTTGAAGATCCCAGTGAGATGCACTCCAACGGGAGTGAAGCACTTGCACCACGAGGCAGAGAACTTTGACATCGGAGTGTACTTTGAAGCCAACGGCCACGGAACGGTGATTTTCTCCAGGGCCGCCGAGGACAAGATCTTTGCGTACGAGGCCAAGAGTGCGACCGAGAAGCGTGCGATTGCGGTGTTGCAGAGCTTCACGCAGTTGATCAACCAGACCGTGGGAGACGCGATTTCGGACCTTTTGGCGGTGCTTGCGATCTTGCACTTCCTCGAGTTGAGCCCTGCGCAGTGGGACGCGTCGTACCAGGACTTGCCGAACAAGTTGACGAAGGTGATTGTGCCGGACCGCACGATTTTCAAGACGACAAATGCGGAGAGAACCTTGGTGGAGCCTGCAGGAATGCAGGACAAGATCGACGCGATTGTTGGGGAGTACAGAAAGGCGCGCTCGTTCGTGAGAGCGTCGGGCACGGAGGACGCGGTGAGGGTGTATGCGGAGGCCGAAACGAAGGAGGAGACGGAGGAGGTTTCGAGAAGGGTTGGTGAGTTGTTGGGGTAGGAAAAAGGTAAGAAAGATACAGAGAGAAGAGATAGATAGTAAATGTCTTTATATTAGATAGGATACTATCAATGATATTTTGATTAATCAAACCATGCATATGAGGGTCAGGGTTCAGGGACAGGTGTGGGGTCGGCTTCCAGAGAAGTAGTGTAGTTCAGAATCTGGATGATAGTCCAGTTTTCAGAGGGAGTCCAGATGATAAGGGAGTCTAGGTGATGAGCAGTTCAGATGAAGGATAGTCCAGATTTAGGATGATCAAGTATTCCACATTCCAGGTGATCTAGCAGTCGACATTCCCAGGAATCCAGTTATTCCAGATTTCAGGTGATCAAAGAGTCGACATTCCCAGGAATCCAGGTATTCCAGATTTCGGACGATCAAGCATTCCAGTCTTCCAGAAACCCCGAACAGGTATTCCACGCATTCCAGATAGAGGATCAACACATTCCAAATGATTCCAGATCGAGGGATCAACACATTCCAGAAATCGAATCGCCCCATATCCAGGTTCTTCACATTCCATAGATTCCAGATCTTCAGATCCACACATTCCATAGGTTCCAGATCTTCAGATCCACACATTCCAGTAGTCAGATGGTCTCATATCCAGGTTCTTCACATTCCAGAAATCGAATCGTCCCATATCCAGGTTCTTCACATTCCAGATCCCTCATCGTCTGAATTCTCTATCTGATCTCCTTATCGTAAGAGTTCTCTGAACAAAGATTCTCTGATCTCCTTATCGTAAGAGTTCTCTGAACAAAAGATTCTCTGATCTCCTCATCGTCAGAACATTCTCCTCATCATTATCACATTCTCCTTATCCTTATCACATTCTCCTTATCCTTATCACATTCTCCTTAATCTTTTCTGAACACTTTCTCTCCATTTCGTCTACCCTCGTCATTTTCTTATCGTCAGTCACAACATAACTCAGATGCTCCTTCATGCTTGAACTCAGAAATCTCCTTCATGCTTATAAACCAACACACCGCACTTCTTTGCCCAGAATTCCTTTATGCGAAAACTTCTTTTCTCAGACATACTTTTCTCTATTCTTCGCTTCGCTCAGAAAGGTGTACACAACCGCACCTCATTGCTCAAAAATGCTCCTCTATGTTAACACAACCGCACTTCTTCGCTTCGCTCAGAAATGCGTTTATTATTCGCTTCGCTCAGAAGTGCTTGAAATGCTCGTTTATCCCCCCCTATAATGAACCTTCTTATACTCTGCCGGCTTCTCCAAATCCTTCCCCAATGACCAAAGACCCCTTCTCAACAACTTCGCTCTGCCCTCCAAACTCCTGTACCACGCCTCATTATCACCGTACTCAGCACCACCGCCGCCGTAGACCACGGCCAAGCCGTTTCTCAACATCTCCGCACTGACGTCCTTCCTCCCTGTCCACTTCCAGATCTTCGCCTTTGCGACCACACGCTTGTACTGGTCCACCGAGTACGGCGTGATGGTGACGCTTCTGCCGAGGATGTAGCTTCTCAACCAGATCAAGGCGTCTTCGCTGAACGGCTGCGCGGGCTTTCCAAAATGGGCCCGTTCTGGGGCATCCATTCCACAGAGTCGAACCGACAATGTCTGGTCCTTGAGCTCCTTGGGGGTTTCAGGGACGCGCCGCAACCAGCCCCACCCGAGCCACACGCCGCCAGGGGTGTGGTAGAAGCGGAAGTTGTCGCCGTCGCCCACGCGAGTGACTCTGCCGTAGAGGGGCCGATTGCGGTCGATAATGCCCGGAGTGAGGTCCAAGTACGTGCGGATGCGCCGCACGTACCGCCTGTAGAGACGGAACAGCGCGAAGAGCAGCGCGGTGGCCCCGCTGGTGAGGAGGAGCACCTTTGGATGCAAAATGCCGATCTCGTCAGACATACAAAAAGAAAATAAAAAAGATTGATAGTGAAGTGGTTGAATAGTGGGAATAGTGGATGAGTGAAATGTGAAGAAGAAGTAGCAAGTAGAGAGTAGTGGTAGTATGGTGGAGAATGGTGGAGAAATTAGGCAATAGTGGAGAAATGTGGATTAGTGGAGAAATAGTGGATTAGTGGAGAAATAGTGGATTAGTGGAGAAATAGTGGATTAGTGGAGAAATATTGGATTAGTGGAGAAATAGTGTTAGTGGAGAAATTGGGAATTTTAGTGGAGAAAATAGTGGATTAGTGGAGAAAATTGGGAATTTTAGTGGAGAAAATGGAATATTAAGGAAATATTAATGGTGGGAATATTGTGGTATAAATAGTGTATCATAGATTTGCAGTGATATAGATACTACTGTTCTTTTATGGTGGGAGCGACATAACTGTCCTAAGCATTGTAACACCAGTAGTACTAGTTGTAGGCTTTGACTAGATAATGTTTTTGTAGTACTGTTTTTGTAGTTTTTGCGGTCCTGTTGTAGCTTTTGTAGTTTTTGTAGCTTTTGTAGTTTTTGTAGCTTTTGTAGTTTTTGTAGCTTTTGTAGCTTTTGTAGTTTTCATAGTTTTTGTCATTTTTAAAGCTTTCTTTTGTAGAACCATTTTACCATTTTCACTTTGTATTACTGTTTTTAACTATTTTTATGACTGGCTTTTTCCATATCCGTCGTTGCTGTCATGACTATTAATCGTCAACGCGACGATCAGTGAACGTGGAGATTCATATCTTCACCTACCAGTGGATATAGCTAGTCGCTAAAACGACTCATAATCCATTGCCTCTGAAATCTTCATATCCACTGTAAATCAACCATTGTAAATCCATATACTAATCCCTATATACTCTTAACCATAGATATACAAATCCCTATACACTCTTATCATAGATCCTACTTCTCTTTAGTACACTTTTTTCATAAATCCTATTTCTCTTTCTTTAGTAAACCCTTAATTCTGATCCTCTTCAATCTCTTTCTATTATTTTTATCTATCAACTCTATTTCTTTTTTACCATGTCACTACCCGACGGCGAGTACGACATCGACATGTCGCAGTTGTTCGACACTATACTGCCTGTCAACGACCACGACAACATAGCCATGCGGTACGGGTTCATTCCTGACTCAATGGATCAACTGAAACCGCTCACGCTCTACCAGAACTCCCAAGAGTGTGTTCTCCGCGCGGACTCGATAGACGGAAAACCCATACTTTTCGAGGGCATTCCCCAGCGACATCGCGAGGGCCAGCCCAACGACGCCTACTACCTCACGTTGGTGCCCCAGGACTCCAAGATCCACCTCCGCAGACTCAATCTGACCATTCGTTTCAGCAAGTCCAGAAATGTGGCCTCGTTGCAGCAGAAAATGGACTCGTGGGAGAAGCAGAAGGAGAGGGATAAAGAAAGGAGTGCTCTGGAAAAGACTGAAAGGAGTGCTACTGAAAGGAGTGCTACTGAAAAGAATGCTTCCGAAAAGACTGAAAAGAATGCTTTGGATCTGGACTCGAGGAAACTTGCCCACCCTAAACCCAAAATCAATGATCCACTCGATGCAAAATCCAAAACCACCAAAAAAGAGGACGAAATCCGCTCACTTCCTCAAAAACCATTCAAATCAAGACCAAAACTGTCGCCTCTCTTGAAGACCTCGCGACCAGTGCCGAAAAAGTCCCCAGGACTTGGGAAGCTGCCGGTCAAACCTTCCCCTGCACTGGGTAGACCTTCGCCATCGGAGCACTCGCCCAAAAAGACTGTTCCTCGTGCAAGAACAGTCTCGTCAAAGAGAGCACCAGCACACGCCACACCCAGGGAGGACGCCATCATCAGCGAAAGCGACTTTGATGATTTGCATGACTACGACTTGGACGAAAAGGGCCCGCAGTTTGCGGAGTTCGAGAGAGACGGCAAGAGAGGGGCCCCAAAACCAATAGTGGAGAAGGTCGACGACGTCGATATGGACGACGATTTCAAGGACTTGGAGGATCAATTGCAGGAGGTTTTGGGTGATGAGGAGGAGAAACCAGAAAAGAGAGTAGATGTTAACGACAAACAAGAAAAGAGGGTGGGTGTTAACGACAAACAAGAAAAGAGGGTGGGTGTTAACGACAAACAAGAAAATAGGGTAGGTGTTAACGACAAACCAGATAAGAGGGTAGATGTCAAGGCAAAGAAGTCACAAAATAACCTTGAGCCTGCTTATAAAACTTTCAAGGAACAACCCTCTCAACGGCTTCAATCACCTGCCATTCAACCGTCCACTTCGCATCTTTCCACCCCCGTCATCAACTCTTTTGGTGCTATGAACGCCGACTCCGACGACAGTGACGGTGACGACTACCAATACTCGGGACTTGGAATCAACATCAGGGTTGATGAGGGCACGCTGGAACAGCCCAAGGTGTACAGAAACAGCTTCTCGGTGGGTGGCTCGCAGAAGCCAACGAGTTTGAGGGACTTTGTCCAGGATGACATTAGTAGCGAGGAGGAGTAGATTGCATAAATAAGAGAAACGTATGAAAGGTGACATCAGCACAGGATATGAACCTAATATGAATATCAACATGAATAGATGAATATCAACATGAATAGATGAATATCAACATGAATAGATGAATATCAACATGAATATATGAATACATCAACATGAACAAACAGGAATACATCAACATGAATACATCAACCTGAATTATTTCTATTACATTATTCCTTCTTCTATTCTTATATAACCTTCTTCTATTACCTTCTTCTATTCCCTTCTTCTATTCCCTTCTATCTTTCTATAACATCTTTAACGTGCTCTATAACACCCCCCTCTTATATTAACGTCGTCGAAAGTATCAAAACCATACTCTTTGGACGATCGTTCTCCGTCTCTAGGCCCTCGATCGCTCGCACCACATCAAACCCATCGGTGACCTCTCCAAACACTGTGTGCTTGTTGTTCAAGTGCAGCGCTGGCTCGGTCGTAATAAAGAACTGCGATCCGTTGGTATTTGGGCCCGCGTTCGCCATACTCACCATAAAAGGCTTGTCGTGGTTGAGCAAACGGTGGAATTCGTCCTCAAAATGGCCGCCCCATGCAGATTCTCCCCCGGTCCCATCGCCCTTCGGATCACCCGTCTGTATCATGAAGCCCTTGATCACTCGGTGGAAAATAACGTTATTGTAGTACTTGCGCTTGCACAACGTAACAAAGTTTTCGGTGGTTTTTGGAGTGAGCTTGAAGAACTTCAACGTGATGTCCCCCATGCTGGTGTGAAGTGTACATCCCGTGTACTGTTTTTGGGCTTTTGAGGTCTGTGCGTTGGCTTCAGCATTAGCAAACGTATACAACAGGTTCTGAGAAGCTGCGACCATCACTGTTTTGCGTGCGAGCTGTGCTTCGATAAGTGCATTGCTCAGTGCAAACTTGCCAATATCAAACTTCGTAAGGTCCACTTTATTGAGCAACCCAACATGCGTATACTTGATATCCCCCAATGTTTTGATTGTGGTTCCAACATCCATATCAACAATCTGTATCCCACTATTGGTTGCGTAGATAAGATCCCTCTTATCTACCAAAACATTTGAAATATGGGTCCTTGTTCCGTACTTTCCTTGGACTTTGAAAATATTAGTACACTTTCCAGTTAAGAAGTCGAATATACGAATGTCCTCTTGTGTTACCATTGCAAATCCCGTGGAAAACGTAGCACAATCTTGAACCTTCAACTTTGCTTTGGCCAATGCAAACAAGTCTGTTTGTGCCTTGAATTTAAAGGCGACGCTTGGACTTGTCCCGTCAACTTTCCAGTACTCTATTATGCCCTTTTCGTCAGAAGATACGAGACACTCCCCCAAGTCTGCGATACTTTGAATTGGAACCCGATGGACCTGCTTCAACTCTTCAATAGCATCGTCAAATGGGTCCACAAGAAACATTTTCGGAGACCCGTTTTCAGAAACAATCAACTTATCGCCATGCCAGGTGTTGGATACTGGTGTTGCGGTGTTTGGGATGAAGTCAAGGTCCAAAGCCTGAATCATATCCAGCGATGCCACATCAAAGAGTTTGATTCGTGAACTGACTGCAGCCACCAAGGTCCCGGCTTTGTTGAACAGAAGCTGCTTTACTGGATCGCCTTGCGCTGAAAACTGCCGGAAACATTCCAATGCTTCAGGCTCTTTGGTCTGTCGCCAGAACTGAACAGTGCCCTCTTGGAGTCCAACAGCAATGAGCTTGTGATCTGGTGAAATTGCCATTGCAGATATGTTGGAGGAGAGTTTGTATGTGTTGATATGGTTTGGGTTGATTAATGAGAGGGAGGAGGGTGGAGGATTGGAAGGAATGGAAGACTTCAAGACGTCAGCAGATGGAGGCGCTTCAGATTTGACGCCAGCAGAGGGAACTGGAGGCACTTCAGATTTGACGCCAGCAGAAGGAACTTGAGGCACTTCAGACTTGACTTGGGCAGAAACTTGAGGCACTTCAGACTTAACTTTGGCAGTTGGAGCTACTACTCCTGACTCTTTCTTACCAAGTAAATCATTTACAGGCTTTGTAGGTGATGTTTTCTTCCTCAATGATGGTCCGATTTCCTCTTCCAGATCGGAAGAGTCGTTGCGGTTTGACTGCAGACTTTCAGAAAACTCTTTCTGATGGGACGTCTGATTCGTAATGAGTTCCTTCCTCGCCAATTCTGAATCACCAACATTTTCACTCTTCTTGGCTAAGGTAGGACCCACAAAGTCATCATCGCTATCAGAATCAGAATCATCAGGATCAACTGTCTTGGAACCTGAATCAAATTGTGCCATAGGATCTGAATCAGCTTGTGTCTTAGAACCTAAATCAACCTTCACCTTTGAGCCTTTTTGCACCTTTGAGCCTTCATCAACCTTCACCTTTGAGCCTTCATCAACCTTCACCTTTGAGCCTTCATCAACCTCAACCCTCTTATTCTCGCGTACTCGCTTTTCCTCCGAGACCTCCCCATCAGCAAGCCTTTTCATCTAGTTGCAATTTTAATGTTTTTTTGTTGCAAAAGAATGTTTTTCTAATAGTTTTGTTGCAAAAGATTATTATAGTTTTTTACACATGGACACAACCACATACAAAGAGCTCTCGAATCGTGTCACCGCGCTAGAGATAGCACTCAGTGCCCCCACGGCTCGCAAGGAGCCGCTTCTCACAGAGCTCGACAGCCTTAAACAATCGCTCGATGACTTGTACGCAAAGAACCCTGAATTTGGAGTCATGAGTGCTATCGTGACAGAGTTGAAGATTGAAACAGACGAGAAAACGAAGAAGGAAAGGGAATTGGAATCACAGGGCCCACCTCAGAAATTACAGGACCCACCTAAGGAGGACTCAACTAAATGTCTTCAGGACCCTCAGGAGCTGGTCTCCCAGGCAGCCACAGGTTCATCCGAGGACCTGAGCACACCTCTCCTGCCACTTGAAAAACAAAGGTTGGTGCTTTTAAAGTACCCGGTTATCCAGCAGGCATACGATAACCTTGAGAAGCTCGCAGCATACGACATTCCCCAGATTGTCAACTACATGGAGCAGAGCCAGGACAAAGTGCACGACATCAACGCGGACCGCGTGCGGTTGGCCGAATTGAAGCCTATAGCGCAGGCGGTGGCGGAAAGGTTTCACGCTGTGGTTGTCAAGAACATGATCTTGTTTGACAGGTACGTGGATTTGATTGTGAGAGAGAACAGTTTCTGGCTCGATGCGCAGGACAGATTGGCGAGGTTGGAGAGGATGAGAGGGGAGAGGGAGGAGAAGAGGGAGGAGAAGAGTAAGTATTAGGGGGGAGGGATGAGAAGAGAGGAGAAGACGGACAAGAGAGTAGAAGAGAAGAGAGGAGGAATGAGGGAATGAAGAGAAGACATAAAGACGACTTTGATTAGAGACATTTAGACTATATAACGAATTCTAGGACGATTATCAACTATTATTCAAAAGGTCTTTAAGTGCAAGAGTACAGCGAAGCTGTGCTCTTGAATGGGCTATTTACATTGCATATAAGAGCACTACTCTTGCATTCAAATGGGGTCTTTGAGTGCAAGAGTGCAGCGAAGCTGTGCTCGTGATTGGACTATTTTGTCACATTGCATATAAGAGACTACTTCTGCATTCAAATGGGGTCTTTGAGTATATTACATTTATTTGTCTACTCTTGCATTCAAATGGGGTCTTTGAGTATATTTATTTGTCTACTCTTGCATTCAAATGGGGTCTTTGATTTCAAGAGCACAGCTTCACTGTACTCTTCATACTCTTTTCATCTATTCTTGAAGAGCACAGCTTCGCTGTACTCTTTACCTCGCTGTACTCTTTATACTGTTTTCATCTATTCTTGAAGAGCACAGCTTCGCTGTACTCTTCGTACTTTGTACTCTTATACCGATATCGTCTTCCAAATATTCAAACCCTCCCCTCCAGTACTCACCAAACATCCCGGAATCTGCTTGTACCATCTCACATCCTTGACGTCTCTCTGCCAGTGCACAAACAACAACTGTGGTGGAATGTCGTGCAACTCCTTCAACTCCTTTCTCTGCTGCGAGATCTCCTCGTCGTCGGCCTCCACAGCCAAGTCCCACAAGGTGACGGTGTTGTCCTCGGACGAGACGGCGATGATGGACTCATCCAACGGGTTGAAGGAAATGGACGTCACAGCGGACTTGTGGAAGTCGTAGTGTGCAACAGGCGAAGGAGCAGCAGCGCCATTGAAATTACGCAAATCCCACACACTCCACGAACCGTCATCATGGCCCGAAGCCAACAAGTGGTTGATCTTCTCACACCATGAAATGACATTCACATCGGTGTTCAGCGCCGCGACGGAAATCGCAGGCTTGTGTTTCTTGGAACGAGTGTCCCAGATACGGACATATCCATCAGTACCTGCGGTTGCAAACACAGTGTTCTCACCTGTGGACCACTGGATGTCCTCAATCAGCGCGTCGGATGCTTGGAATGGAGTCTTATCGGTGGTCCAACTCGATGTGGTTCTGGTGGTCAAGTGCACACGACCGGTCAAGTCACCGGTCAATAATGCACCGGTGCTAATGAGAGGAGACCAATCCAAACCGTAACCCTCGACATTTCCATGGGCTCTGACGGTGTAGATTGGTTTCTTTGCAGACTTTGGAATCATGTATCCTGGCGTATCGAACGCCTTGTACTGCAGAGCCAAATCATAGATGAGCACCTCTCCATTTTCCTCCAGTGCGGCGGTGAGGTACTCCCCGGTAGTCTGTGCGTGTGGAGAAACTCTGATTCTGTTTGTCGTGTGCTTCAATGGGATACGCTCACTGTCCATTACAGGATCGACGTCTTCTTCATCGCTTTCTTCGTCGTCTTCGTCATCGTCCTTCACAAGAGTCTTACCGAGCTTGGATAATTTCATCGCAATCAACTCGTTGTCCTTGTTGCGCTCCGCCTGGGTACCCGTGGCCAAGTACAAGGTTGCAGGGAAGGTTCTTCTCTCGTTTCCAAGAGCATCAGGGACAACATCCACAGTCAAACATGGCCATGGAAGGTTGACATTATGCAACATATCGTAAACAGTTGGGTCTGCTTCCATGACTTCGTCAGGTCCCAAAGGTCTCAGTTTATGTGGGAGGTAGATGGTGGACTCGGATTGTTGCTCCTCCTTCTGCTCAATCTCTTTGATTTTCTGTTCGGCCTGGTCTTCATCCATATCCTCATCGTCATCGAGTTCGATGATCTCGCCATCGCTCTCGAAATCGTCGCCGTATGGGTCCTCGAACTCACCCATGTCGACGTCCTTCTCGGCCGGCGCTCCGTTGGAGGAGGGAACCGACTGTGACGATGTTTTGGCCGTTCCAGAGGTGGTTTGTGCGAGGTCGTCCTCAGCTGCTCTTTTAGACATGATGAGATGAGGAAAAAAAAATTGAAAAATAGAAGATATGGGGTTAAGAAGATGTAGGATGAGATGGAAAGATGAGATGGAAGTATGAGATATAGGGTAAGATGTAGGATGAGATGTAGGATGAGATGTAAAATAAGATAATGATAAGATATAAGGATTAAATTGGAGTAAGTATAAGATGCAGTTAATAGTGAAGATTGGAAAATGGATGATATCAGGTGGCTAGTTTTCATATACTATTTTTCATATACTATCCATTTATCTTCAATTATTTTCAAATCTATTCATATATTCAATTCATATCCTTCATTCAATTCAAATCCTTCATTCTTTTCATATCCTTCATTCAATTCATATCCTTCATTCAATTCAAATCCTTCATTCTATTCAAATCCTTATTCAAATCCTTCATTCAATTCTACTCATAATCTATTTTCTTCTCTTTTTTCATGTCATTTCTTGACCAGGAACCGCCACCGGGGTATGTGGCCGGAATTGGCCGTGGTGCGACCGGATTCACCACCTCTGCCGAGTCTGCTCTTCCCGAGGTCCCGTTCGATACCGACGAGGGTCTTCTTTCAACCAAAGACGATGATGAAGAGGCAGAGCGGATATACCAACAGGTAGAGGACCGATTGAGGAGGAAAGAAGTAAAGAACTCAGCAGTCAAATCGACAGCCAACTCAACAGCTGTATCAACAACTGCATCAACAACTGCATCAGCCAACTCTGCCTCCTTCACCTCGCTCAAACGCGACTTGGCCCAAATCACAGACTCCCAATGGGAAAACCTACCAGAGGCAGCGGACTTTACAAGAAGAAACAAGAGGATGAACTTGATGGAAAAGATGCTGCAACGGTACTATGCTGTTCCCGACAGCGTCGGGGGTGGAATGACTGAAGGTGGTATGAATGGAATGACTGAAGGTGGTTATGGAATGACTGATAATGGAGGTATGAATGGTACCAATGGCAGCAATGACAATATTGATACCCCCACCTCTACCAACTTCTTTGCAATCTCCCAATCAAGAGGAACCTTACTCAGCAATGAACTCGACAAGTTGCTTCCCCAAACTGCTTCGACCGACGCTGACGACTACATCGCACAACTTGAACAGACTAACGTTGCGGATGTGAACAAAACCCGCACGATCTTGTCGTCACTCCGGCGCACAGAGCCCAATCGCCCCGACTCGTGGATTGCAAGCGCACGGCTCGAGGAAGAAGCACGGAACTGGTCTGCGGCCAAAAAGATCATCACACAGGGATGTTCCGTGATTCCGCGCAGTGAAGAGGTGTGGCTAGAAAGCGTGCGAATCCACGAAAAGGCCGCGGACGGCGTGAAGATGTGCAAAGTGATCGTGACGGACGCCCTCAAACACAACTCGCGGTCGGAAAAGTTGTGGACCACCGCGGTGGATTTGGAAAACTCCGCCGATGTGTCGGCGAGGAGGAAGATTCTCAAGCGCGCGTTGGAGTCGCTACCACGCAGTGCGGAGTTGTGGCGCCGCTTGGTGGACTTGGAGGAGGACTTGCAGGACGAACGGAAGCTTTTGACCAAGGCAGTGGAGTTGTGTCCGAAAGAATGGGGTTTTTGGGTGCGTTTGGTGGAGCTCAGCTCGCACAGCGAAGCGCGCGAGGCGCTCAACAAGGCCAGAAGGGTTCTTCCGGGAGACTACAGGGTTTGGCTAGAGGCTGCGAAGCTTGAGGAGAAAAATAGAGAAGATAAGGAATTGGCGAATGTTAAGGGATTAAGTGAAGCAAATGGATCAGGAACTCTTGGATTAAGTCAAACAGTATTGCCTGAAGAAACTAAACTCGTTTCTAAAATCCAAAAGTTGGTCAAGAAGGCGGCTGTTCCTGCTGACGACTGGCTCGCAGAAGTCGCAAAAGCTGAGGACTACCCCATTACTGCGGATGCAATTGCTGCGACTGCGTTGGAACAGCACAAAATTGGAACTTCGCAGTTGTTTGACATTGCTGCGACAGTTTCTGCCGTGGCACGCCAGAGCATATACAAGCACATTATTCGCACCAACCCCGACAGAAGTGTCTGGGTGCGGTTGTTCACGTCTTTGAAGGCGCACAACGACGACGTCGTGGGCTACTACCAGCGTGCTATAGAGCTCAACCCTCAGGAAGAACTCTTCAGAATGATGTACGCAAAAGACGAGTGGGTCTTGAACAACAACCCCGACCGTGCGCGGGAGATCTTGGACGTGGGCATGAAGGAGCTCCCTGAAAATGAGGCGATTTGGCTAGCCAGAATCAAGGTTGAGGTGAGAGCCGGCGATGTTGCACGAGCCTACGAGATTTCAAAGAGCTTGGTAGAGGCGTTGCCGAGGAAGAGTGCAAGGATCTGGTTGAAGCATATTCATATTGCTAGGTTTGTGGAAGGTGCAGGTGAAAGGGGAGAGGGCACTAGTATTGGTGGTGAAACTGGCTCTGAAAAGGGCACCAGTATTGGTGGTGGAAGTGGGACTTCTGAAAAGACCAGTATTGGAACTGTCACTTCTGAAAAGACCAGTATTGCTAATGAAACTGGCTCTGAAAAGGGCACCAGTATTACTAATGTCACTTCTACCGCTTCCATCCCTTCCACTCTCCCACCCCTTCTAAACCTATGTGACACCGCCATCTCCTACTTCGCCAACCACAAACTCTACCTCCAAAAAGCACAGGTGCTCTTGGACTTCGGAGAAACTGCGCAGGCCCGAGAAACGGCGATGATTGGGACCAGAAAAGCCTCAGAGACCACTGACCTTTGGCTCTTGGTCGCTGACATCGATGCGCCGGTGCCCATCAAGGCAAGGTCCACGATCGACGCAGCCATCGCGCAAAACAGCGACCCCCGTGTCTGGCTCCGCAAAATCAAGCTAGAAATCCGCGCAAAGAACATGGTCAGTGCACGGCAGCTCACAAATAAGGCATTGCAGCAGTTCCCAGCGTACGCCCCGCTCTGGGTTCAGTACCTCGAGCTCATTCCAAAGATGCTGCAGCGCAAGAACGCCTTCTTGGACGCGTTGAAGAAAACGCTGAACTCGCCCATAGTGCTCACGAGTATCGCGGTGTTCTTCTGGCTCGACGGTAAGCACCAGAAGGCGAGGTCGTGGTTCGAGCGAGCAGTTTCCAGTGGTCCGTCGTACGGAGACGCGTGGGCATGGCTCCATGCGTACTTGCTGAAGTATGGCGATCCCAAGGGCCTTGAGGATGAGTTTGAGCAAAAGTACGACGACGTCAATGAGGGAGACGAGTGGAACCGGATCAATAAGGCGGTTGCGAGTTTGGATAAGCTGCCGAGGGAGATCTTGGGGTTGTTGGGAGAGAAGTTGATGAAGCAAAAGGGATTGGAAGGGAGATAGAAAAGAAAAGAAGGAGAGATAAGAAGAGATAGAAGGATAAGAAAAGAAAAGAAGGAGAGATAAGAAGAGATAGAAGGATAAGAAAAGAAGAGATGGAGATAGAAGGATAAGAAAAGAAGAGATAGAGAGATAAGGTTAAGAAAAGATAGAAGGATAAGAAAGGCTAATAGATGATAATAGAAGAGGTGGAGATGTAAATATAGAGAGTTGTAGAATATGTTTGTAGAGTTGAGTTGAGATGTCAATGGTACAGATGATTGGATTTCTACAAGGTCTTATAATTCTTATTATGCTATTAGATTTAGCACTTCAAGTGCTGGTGCTTCAAAAGTGCGGTATCTCAAAAGTGCCGGTAAAAGTGCCGGTATCTCAAAAGTGCCGGTAAAAGTGCTTTTTTACCGGCATCTCAAATGTGCCCCCTTCGTCACTTCTTCGCTTCGCTCAGAAATGCCGTTTTCCTCAGAAGTGACCTTCTGTACAACTCCAAATTAAGCGTGCTCAAAAACAACGGGATCTGCTCAATCGTGTACTCCTCCAGAATGCTCTCAAACAACGCCTTGAATTCATACCGCCCGTATGCCTTCAACGACCTGAGCTCGGTGTCAATCACCAAGTACGACCCCTCCTCGAATCGCAGCGTCAACTTGATCCGCGACGAGATGTCGTCAGGATTGGTGGCACTCGGCAAGAACTCAATCACAAACCCAAAGTACTTGGACATCATCAGCAAGATGTCCTTGCTTTTCTGGGCATACACCTGTCTCAACCTCTGGATTCGTTTCGATAGCTGGTCGATTTTGGTCTGCAAAATGTCTTTGTCGGCCTCTTGGCGTTCAAATACGGCAGCAGGGATGGTATTCGTTGAGCCAAAAACGGCTGCAGAGGTTGTGTTATTCGTTGAGCCAAAACCGGCTGCAGGGATTGTGCTATTATTCGTTGAGCCAAAACCGGCTGCAGAGGTTGTGTTATTATTCGTTGAGCTTCTGTTTTCTCCATTTGAGTTTTCTTTTGCTTCTCCCTTCACATACCTCTCTATCAACGCCTCGTTTTCCGCCCTCAACGCATCGAGAACCAGCTGCTTGAGCACCTGGTCTCTGGAAGCTGGGTTCACCTTCATCTGAAGCACCTGAAGCTGCGACTTCTTCTCATTCACCGTTTCCGCAGTCAACACCTTCTTCTCCAACTCACGGATCTTCCCTTCCAAGACCTTAATCTGCGAATGGCACTTGATGTTCTCTTCCTGGAGACGCTGGTGTCGTTCGATGTCGTCTGAAAGACGGTCAAACAGTTTATCTGAAAGCTGCAGGATGTTCTGTCGCATGCTCTTCTGCTTCTTTGCAGGTGGTTCCGTCTTTTCAGTCTTTTCAGTCTTTTCAGTCTTTTCAGTCTTGAGTTTGGTAATCTCAGTCTTATACTCATCCACCAACTTCTCCAAGTTCGTCAAGTACTGATTTGTAGTCTCGTCCGACGGTTTTTTCTCGATTTCCTGGCGCAAAAACTCAATCTCCTTGGAGTTGAGCACTCGCGTGCGCTCCAACTTGTCTATAATGGTTTGCTTCGCCCTCACTTCGTCACGAAGCTTGTCGGCTTCTCCCTTGGTGCCGATTAATTCCTTCTCCAAATTACGAGCTTTGACACCTATTGCCAGTAACTCTGCTGTGGCTTCGCCTAACTTGTCCTTCACCACCACCAACTCACACTCGAGCTGCTTGTAGTTCTCGATGAAGTCCGCGACGTTGGCTCCGTCCTCGTCGAAAAACCCATACTTGTCTTTCATCTTGATGTTTTCAATCTCCAATTCGTAGTACTTCTCCTGCACTTTCTCAAGCAGGGCCACCTTGCTCGCGAGCGACGCGTTCTTCTGCTTCAAGAGCTCCACCGACGTCTTCTGCTGCAACAACCGGTCCATTTTCAACTGCAACTCGTTATTGGTCTTCTGCAACAAGGCGTTTTTCATCTGCAAATTCGTCTGCAATTTCAGGCTGGTGGACTGTGCCGTGTGGTTGTTCTCAAGCTTGCCCACCAAATCATCGTTGTTCTGCTGGAGCTTCCCCACCATGTCGTTCAAGCTCTTTATCTGGGCCGCGAGCTCGTCATTCGCCTTCAATTGGTAGTTGAGGTCCGTTTTCATGTGCTCGTACTTGCGCACCGTGCGGTTGTATTTGGAGTCTAGTTCAGCGTACGCTCGCGAGTCGCCAAACTGGCCCTTCTTTTGCTCGGCGATGGTCTTGGAGAGCGCAGCCACCTGTGTCTCGTGGATCTGCGCCTGGTTCGCGCATTTCAGTGCCAACAGCTCCTTTTCCTCGTGGAGATACTTGAAGCTCGTCTTGAGTTTGTTGTATTCGTCTGATTTTGCAGCAAGTTGTGCTTCCAACCGCGATATTTGGTCCGCGTGTTGTTTCTGGAGGATGTCCCGCTCCGTGCTGAGCGACTCCACCTGGTACCGAAGTCCTGAGGGTTCTTCGGGGAACTCAACAAAGGAACTGGACATGGTTAAAAATATAAAAATAATGGTGTATGATTTTTTTGGTAGAATAATGGTAGAATTATGGTAGAGTTATGGTAGAATTGTGGTAGAGTTGGTAGAATTGTGGTAGAGTTATGGTAGAGTTATGGTAGAATTATGGTCCTTTATACGCTCTTTTAGATAGTCTTTTAGATGTCTTTTCTTTTCATGCTCTCTTCTATGCTTTTTATAGTCTTTCCATGCTCTTTATATGGCTTTTATGCCTTTTTTTTCTATGGCCTTCATACCTTTTATTTCACCAACTACTCCTAAGATGTCCAAAATGTAAGTGCAACACCGCCGATTCAAAGATCCATACTAACACCCGCCAGCCCCAGAAACTTTAAGCTCTTGGAGGAGCTCGAAAAGGGCGAAAAGGGCCTCGGTGCCGAGTCGATCTCCTACGGATTGACCAACCAGGACGACATTACCATGACCAACTGGAATGGAACCATCTTGGGCCCACCACACTCCACCCACGAAAACCGCATCTACTCGTTGAACATCGTCTGTGGAGATAAGTACCCAGAACAACCGCCAACCGTGACGTTTGTTTCCAAGATCAACTTGCCGTGTGTGGACACCCACGGCCATGTTATCACCGACCAGTTCGACACATTGCACAACTGGAAGAGATCGTACACCATGGAAACGGTGTTGTTGGAGTTGCGCAAGAGCATGGCACTGGCGGCCAACAAGAAGTTGTCACAACCAGCGGAGGGCGAGACTTACTAGAGGATCAACAGAGAAAGTATGATTGGTATACTTTTGGAATTCTATTATTGGTATGCTACTATTGTGTGCTAGAACTATTGGTGGGCTATACTGTTGCTATGCTGTTGCTATGCTGTTGCTGTGCTATTGCTATGCTATTGCTATACTATTGCTATACTATTACTAGTGCTGGTACTAGAATAGCACTATTCCTATCTGTTGTACTTAGATCTGATAAGGAGTTTAATATAGTGTGACAAAAAGGAAGGGTGAATAAATGAAATGTCAAGTAAATGTAGATGAAACTATCGTTACTATACATCGTAATTACTATCTATTACTACCTTCTATTACTTCTATTACTACCTTCTATTCCTTCTACCTTCTATTACTATACTTCTATTACTACCGTCTATTACTATACTTCTTACTATTACTTACTTACTATTTCCTATCACTAGTTAATCTCTCCATTCTATTATGCTTACCTTAACCCTACCTCTTCTCATACCTCTTTATTCCCCCTCCCACTCCAGCATCATCTTCTGAAAATCCTCCTCTGTGCTCATAAACTCGCGAACCGCAGACTCGTACTTTTTCTCCTGGAACAAGTCGGCATTGGTGTCGGCCGTGGTGACCTCGATGTTGACCCACCGCTCCACGGTCTTGTTCTTCACCTTCTCCAGCAATAGGCACCGCTGGAACACCCGTTTGAACGGAAGACAGATGATGTCGGGAGGGGCGTTTTCGTGTGTTCGAAACGTGCACTGGTGCTGTGTGAGCTCCTTGAGCGAGCATTGGTATTTGTCGGGGTTGTTGAGTTGTTCTTTGTACTTGAATCGCACCTCTGGCGAGGAGTACACTGGGACTGGTGGGGCCATAAAAAGAGAAGGTGAATGAAAATGTGAAAATGATGGAAAGGACGAAAATGATTGAAATGATGGAAAAGTAGAGAAGTGATAGAAATGATGGAGAGGTAGAGAAGTGATAGAAATGATGGAAATGTAGAGAAGTGATAGAAATGATGGAAATGAGAAATGATAGAAATGATGAAAATGATAGAAAGGATGAAGATGATGAATGGACATAAATGATTCCAAGAGGTTTTAATGACTTCACAGTGACATGAAAAATTATCGAGGACTTCTAAGACATGGGTTTTCAACTTTTCAGATACTTCCTAGACATTCCTAGATAATTTTCACTTCTTCACATTACTATTTCATCTCCACATTACTAGATAATTCATCTCCACATTACTATATGATTCATCTCTACATCACTATATCACTTCCACAGCCTCACATTACTATATCACTTTCTACATAGATCTTCTCTCCATTGATCACTCATTGTCCTCCCTGTTCATTATTCCATATGCTACCTCTCATCAATCCTCCCTAACACCTCACATCAATCCCCTTCCTCTTCTCCAGCTCCCTCAACTCAAACATAACCTGGACTCCCACAAACAACGCCGCCAGCGCCAACACAAAGAAGCGCACGCCCGCAAACGTCCCGAACATCTCCCCCAAAAGCTTGCTGGTCCCGTCCAGACCCAAGCAGAACCCAAACAAGTTCGCAATCATCATCATCCAGATGTTCACAACGCCGCCAACAGCACACACGTGCCTGTACCACGGCTCGTCGGCAAAGCGCTTGAAGTAGATGGTCGCGCAAATCTCCGGGAGCAAGAACAACACCACGAGCCATCCCCACATGAGGAGCTTGAGTTCAATGTCGTGCCACACAGCAACAAAACTGAACACAAGAAGCGAGTTGACCACACGGCCCGTGATCCCGGACGCGCCCGCGCCTCCCAATGGCGCGTAGATGTACCTGATGACCCACCTGTTGAAGGATCTGTGCCATGCTCTCCAGAACGCGAGTGCCGAGTAGTTGTTGTCCATACACCGGATCATGTTTTCGGGTGGGTCTATACCGTCGAGCAACGCCCACAAGCGGAAGAAACGCCATGGAATCAACAACTTGAGCCAAATGATGTTGAGGTTGAACATACCAAGCATCGAGATTTGGAACGGGGTGTTGCCTTCCCACGCCTTGGTCTTGGAAACAGCGACAACGTACATGAAATGGAGCAAGAACTCCATGACGAGAATGCAGAACCCTAAGCGAAGAGCGTACTTGGCGGTGCGCTTCACGTCGTTTACCGATGGGAGACTGACGTAGTTGGACTGGTACATGTAGTCGTTGAATGTGAGGATTGGACCTGCGATGAAAAGGGGCATGTATGTGAGATACGCAATGTAGTTTTCCACAGAGTAGTCAGAAATTGGAAGTGGTGCAGTCAATCTCTCTCTGTCGTTCAAGTGCACCTCCAACTCCAAAGGCTTGCCATCCTCGCCCAAGGTCTCCAATGGAATGCTATCACTGTGGTGAGAGAACTTCTTCTCGAGGTAGTCCACGTTGAATGAAATCATGCGGAGGAGCGAGAAGTTGTACGAGACGTCCCATCTCGCAACCAAGCCCAAAAACCCATTGTCGATGAACGAAATGCCTATTGGGACCGCCGAGTACTTCTCGTTCAAAAACAACGATGCAATGCCATAAACCCAAAGGCCAGCCACGGCGACCTTATACGACGGGCCGTAGCGGCCAATTGCAAACATGATGGCAAAATGAATGGCAAGCTTGAACAGATTGAATCCGTGTACCAAGAACAAAAAGATCAACCCGCACCAAAAGTCCACCACTGTGCGGCGAACCTTGACGAATTGGAAGATGGAGCGCCTCACGAGCACCAGTCCCACGAGCATGCCCACGAGCATGAGGAAATTGGAGCGGAAAAAGCGATACTGCTGGTCGGAATTGTCGACTTTTCTCCCAAACATCCAGCCGTCGCTAAGCAAGTGCTGGAACCTGGGGTAGTTGGGGTTGGTCTCATTGGACGCCTCCATTGCTGATTTGTACATGAGCGGCACACATACTGCGAACACCACCAAGTAGATGCGGTACTCGAGCGTGTTCCAGCGTGAGACTGGGTTTGAGCGGCTGATCACCGTCTGTTTTTTAGCGGAGTCCGGAACGAGGCGCGTGTCCAATGTTTCTAGAGCAAAGAAGTCTAGGAATTGGGATAGCATGGTGGGGTGTTGGTAGTTGAGATGACGATTCAATAGTGAATGTTCTTTCTAGTTAAGTTTAGAATGGTATTTTGGATATTTGATGGTTGATGTGTGATCCTATGATTATGGTGATCCTATTATTTTGGCTGTAAAAATCTATAATTTTGGCTGTATTTGGCTGTAAAAATCCTATTAGATGTAAACCTATAATTTTGGCTGTAAAAATCAGTGATGAATTTTGATGATAAATCTCTTGTATCTCTTATGTCTGCTACTTCTAACAATTCCTAGTATCTCTCCTATCTCTTGTTCTTACAACTCATCGATCTCTACCTCTTTTATCTTACATCTCTTGTACGCTCCTATATCTCCTAATATCTCCTTATATCTCCTTTATAAATTTATTTTTGTATATGACTGACGACATCTCCAGAAGACCTAATCCAAAAGGCTGGACGCCTCCCAAAGCCCCGTACAATCCGTACGACGACCGCGATGTGCGCCCTCCCGAAGGATACCCGTCTGAGTTCAAAACGCCAGGGTCGCAACCATCGGGATTCTCGTCGATTCCAAAGCAGCCCACGCAATTTGCAAAGGTCAACGAGACCATGCTGCGGTTGAACTACACGCCGCGGCCGTTGAGCGAGCAGTTCCCCGGGCAGTACAAGGTGTTGCGGCGCATCGACACCAACCAGCGGTTGAACACAGGAACCCGTTGGTTCGGGTCGTTTTTGGGGTCCGCAGTGGTGATCTATTGCGCGTTCTTCCACCGGTGGAACGACGGCCACGAGAACGTGATGAGCGACTTCTACCGCATGCGGCTCCGTGTGCAGGAGCGCGTGTTTGGGGGGTTGAGCGACCGCGACTACGAGGACTTGTACCACCCCAAGGGATCGAACATGGTGTTGAAGAACGTGCGTGACAGGGACTACATTCCGGAGGACATCCGTAAGACACGCGAGGGCGAGTACGCGTTGAACAGGCCGTCGGAGAGGCACGTTTTGGAGGCGGAGAGGTATAGGCAGGAGCAAGAGGAGCGGATATTGAGGGAGATTGATGAGCCAAAGAGAGGGTGGTGGAGGTAGGAGAAGGGAAGAGAAGAGGAAAAGGAGGGATAAGAGAAGAGAATACTAGAGAAAGAGGGATAAGAGAAAAGAAAGATAAGAGAAAGTGGGATAAGAGAAGGTAAAGAGAAAGGGAAAATGAAGAAAAGAGTAAGAAAAGGGAGAGGAATAGGATGAATTCAAAGAGAATATTGCAAATAAAATGCTTCACTAACACGGAAGCACAGATGATGTACATAGAGTAATAGAATGAGAAATGAGGAGAAGGTGGTAGAAGTAGTGCATTAGAGAGGTGAAAATGGGTTAAATAAGACAAATAGTTAGTACAAATAGATCAACATCGACTAACAAATAGATTAACAGATAGATAAACAAATCTAACAAATAGAACAAATCGACTAACGAATAGACTTACAATTATACTAGCATATAGATTAACAATTAACAAATAAGTACATATATTAAGTACTTCTGCACCTTCTATACCTCGCTGATGTTCTTTCGCAGCCAATGACGTAATAAACGCGACCAAATACCATTAATACTCTATAATATTATACTTCCACACTATCACACTTTCACTATCCTTATCACTATCACTATCACTATCCCTATCACTATCACTATCCCTATCACTTTCACTATCACCTTCACTATCTCTATCATCACACTCTCATAATCATTATCAAATATCCATTCAATAATCAAACCTTTTATTTTCTTCTTTTCCTCTATAGGAAATCACAACAACATGTTTGTGCTTGACGTGGTGTTCCTCACGGTCCGCATTGTTGTCACGCTACTAGTTCAGATCGGGCTCTCTGTCTTCAAGCGCCCGCACAGAGTGGAGGTTTCGTCCACCAACGACGGTATCATCGGGTCCAAAGACATAAACGAGATCGTCGCCAATTACGGTTATATCATTCGTGAACACGTCGTCACCACCAAAGACAACTACGTGCTAATCTTGCACAAACTCGAGAAACCAAGCTCCAAGTACCTGGAAAACGGCAAAATCGCATACTTCCACCATGGGCTTTGCACAAACTCAGAGCTATTTGTGTTGGGGTCAGAATACCAGAAGAACTTACCGTACCTCTTGGTGGAATTGGGCTGGGAGGTGTGGTTGGGCAATAACCGCGGTAATAAGTACTCGCGTAAGCATTTGAAGATGCTGGTATCCGACAACCGTTTCTGGGACTTTCTGCTTGATGAGTTCGCTTACTATGATATCCCAGATACTATTAACTACATCCACCTGCTTTATCGTCCCACAGACAAGATCACCTTCATTGGATTCCTGCAGGGGTGTGCCCAGCTCTTTGCGAGCTTGAGTTTGCATCCAAATTTACACAATAGACTCAACCTTTTTGTGGGCTTGTCTCCTCCCATTATACCCAGCAAGTACACGCAACAGAACGGAGCTAGTGGAATTCTCAAAAAGATTGTGGAGTTCACAGCACGCGATAATCTGTTTCTATACTCGCTTTTTGGCCGCCGTGCAATCTTGCCGTCGGTGTCCTTCTGGATCAATGTTCTTCCATATTGGTTTTTCGAGCGTGTGGTCGACTACTCCCTAGTGCTTCTTTTCAACTGGGACACCGCAAATATTTCCCCGGAGCAGAAGCGCGTGGGCTACAGGCACATGTTTCTGTGTACCAGTGTCAAGACGGTGATGCACTGGTTTCAGATCATCTACCATAATCGCTTCCAGATGTTCGACGAGACGTGCAAGGTTGGGTTATCGAGTCTTTCGACCTTTTACAATGCTGCTGGCTCGCACTTTCCGTCTCACAAGCCGCCGCCATTCCCCATTGCGCACCACTTGGACTTGAAGATGATTTTGGTGTACGGGGGCCGCGACAACCTCATTGACATCGACCAGACAGAGCACCTTATATTGAGCCAGAACGAGCGCATGAAGAACAAGCTCTCGGTGATCGAGTGCCCGACCTACGAGCACATGGACACGTTGTGGGCGGACACGGTGTACGACGATTTGTTTGTGAAGATCGTCGACGAGATGGAGTATAATCTCGTTGTGAAGGGGGGGAGCATCAACGGGACGGTGAGAAACTTGAGGGGGGCTTTTGATCTGGCTTCGATCAAGCTGTTTTAGGGAGGGGGAAAAGAGGAAGGAAGAAATGAAAGAAGGAAAAGAGGAAGGAAGAAATGAAAGAATGGAGTTAGAATACAAGGGATTGAGATTGACAGAAAAAGTGACTAATTGACAGAACATGGAAAGTCACAATTGACAGAACATTGACAAACTGACAAGAGATCATGAAAAAGTCACAATTTGACAGAACATTGACAAAGTGACAAGATCATGAAAAAATGACAAATTGCAGAAGAAAACCCCTGAAGGGCAGTGAAATGGTGATATGTCGATCCTCATATCTTAAACCTCCACATGATTGATGACTAGAATATCTGAATAAAAGTTTATGTAATAAATTTGCAGTAATTAGAAGTCACGTGATAGTCTGTGATGAGGTTCCTATATGGATTTCTCCCTGCGGTGGTCTTTCCTGAAATA
Source organism: Kodamaea leandrae (assembly GCA_030564445.1). Classification (NCBI taxonomy): domain Eukaryota; kingdom Fungi; phylum Ascomycota; class Pichiomycetes; order Serinales; family Debaryomycetaceae; genus Kodamaea; species Kodamaea leandrae. Next base: position 118,287 of record JAJLUV010000013.1, on the reverse strand, counting down.
TTCCCTGCTCTTTCCAGAATGCCTTTCCTCACTGCTTTTCCTACTGCCTTCCTTACTACCTTCCCTACTGCCTTTCCTTATTACCAATTCTGGAATCTAACTTGTTCTCATTATTATCATTCACCTCTTCGCACTTCTTCGCTGTCGCTCAGAAATGCCAGAAATGCTCAGAAATGCTTCTCTTCGCTTACCCGGACATAAAAAAGTATAAATTCAGGCAAATTTCCACTCTTCAACAGTAACGCAAAAATCACCGCCACTGGCAACGTTATAGCATCCCTTCGAGGTTGAACCCATTACGGCGTTCTGACCCATGACCGATGGGATACAGTTGTGTTCGTGCGCGAACTACGGTGGACGGGAGAATAAGTAGCTCGCTACAGCGCTGGTCTTGGGTGCAGCACTCCATCTGAACATTCTGTGTTCTAAGGGATTACCTTCGTGTGCCCGTATGAGGAGTGGTGCAAGGATCAACGGTACATTTGATGTAAACACGTAGAATGTAATGTTAAGCTAAAAGGTTAACTAATATTTTCTTTTTTTACCACATGAGACTAAGTACACTAGCACGATTGCTGCTATGTGTGTCGCTCGTTTGTGCACTAGATGTGGAGGATAACAAGTGTCCACAAGTCTACGACACTGCGTTCGATCAGCAGTGTCAATTCGTCAAAGACAACTGCAATGATGAGAATAACCACTTGGGTGCCATCAACTACTTGTCGCTCTACTACTGCAAATGGCACTTTAGCAGCACTGCGATTTCCATCACTCCACTCATCACCACACTCGTGCTACTCTTCACGGCGCTCGGATTGACCGCGCTGGACTACTTGTGCCCGAACTTGTACACCATCTCGAAGTTCCTTCATTTGTCGGATAACTTGGCCGGATTGACGCTTTTGGCCCTAGGAAACAGTGCCCCGGATGTGTTGAGCACATACAAAGCCATGAGTGTCAATGCCGGGAGCTTGGCGCTTTCGGAACTCATGGGAGCGGCGTTTTTCATCACCTCCGTGGTAATTGGAACCATGGCATTGGTCCATCCGTTCCAAGTACCGCAGTCGCTGTTTGTTCGAGATGCTGGGTTCTTTTTGGGAGTGACGTGTCTACTCTTCATTTCACTCGCAGACTCGTTTTTGAGCTTGTGGAACCTGGTGGTGTTGATTGCGGTGTATGTGATCTACGTGGTAGTGGTGGTATCTCTGCACTCCATACGAAAGGCTAGGATAAAGCGGGAAAAGCGGGCCCGAATGGCTCGGAGCAATTATGGTCCCGACGACATTTCCATGGTGACATTGGACCCTGTTCCCGAGGAAAACGACGACAACGACGAGAGTGTGAGGTCCGGGTCTTACGGACTCAAGGTGTTGATCAAGGAGTTGCGCAAGCATTCGAATTTGAAGGGCCTTCCGGAGGTTTTTCCGGTCTTCAAGCCGTATTCGGACGAGGTTGACAGCGTGAAGAGTCGCGATAGCATAGAGGAGAGAGAGGTAAGCATAGAAAATATGGAGAATGAGAATGTGGAGAATGAGAATGTGGAGAATGAGAATATGGAGAATATGGTGAATGAGAATATGGATAATATGGAGAATTCTAATGGTGAAAACAACGACCCCCTTCTGATGACAGAACAAGTTGATCTCGAAATTCAACACGAACTACATGACTACCTCGATTACGCTAGTCATCCGCATTATCTCCTCAACCGTGGCTCCGCGATGAAACTCGTAGTTCCACAGTTGGTGGGTTTTGCAGACCTTGACTGGTCCACTAAAATCTACACAATTCTCGCACTTCCAGCAGCGTTCTTTCTCCGCATATCGAATCCCGTGCGAGACCACTCCTTGATCGACTACCTCGAGGGCAGAGAACGGCGGACCGTGGTGTCGAGTCCTAAAGAGTTCGACTTTGATTTTGCATTGGATAGGTGGTTACTCATTCTCCAGACTTTCGTTGGTATCAACTTTGTCGCATTCAACGCCCTCTCAAGTCTCAGAGGGTACTGGGTGGGTGTCTTCCCAGTGATTCTCGTGATCTCAGCAGGGTGCGCGTTCGCAGTGCTGCGCAACTATGTCGTGCGAGGAAATCAGGTGCGAATCGAGCACATTTTCAGACTCAAGGTCATGAACAACATCCACTCCATGCTCGGGTTTGTGGTGCTGGTCTCGTGGATCTCTGTGTTTGCAACCGAGGTCATTAGCATCTTGAAAGCGACTTCGATAATTCTTCATTTGAGTGACGATATTTTGGGAGTCACGGTGTTTGCGGTTGGAAATTCCATTGGGGACTTCATCTCAAACTATACCATCGCAAGCATGGGCATGCCGTTGATGGCAATTGGTGCTTGTTTTGGTGGACCGCTTCTCCTGATCAGTTCTATGGGGTTGAGCACGCTTTTGGTCGTGGGAGAGGGCAATGGTTACGTTATAAAGAAGACTCCTACGATCAACATCATCTCTGTGGCTTTGATAATTAACATCCTGTTGTTGTTGGTGATGGTTCCTTATAATAGGTGGATGTTGGATAGAAAGATTGGCACGATTCTTGTGATGAACTGGGTGTTTGCAACGGCCTTGTGTTTGATGTGGGAATGAGCATATCTGAGCATATCTGAGCATATATGAGCATATATGAGCGAAGCGAAGATGTGCGATAGAGAGCATAGCATTCTTTAGGTAGCTGAACATATCTGAACATATCTGAGCATATCTGAGCATCCTTAGCATAGATAAGCACTTCAGCATACCACTACCACTTATGAACCTCCATATCATGACATTCCATGGCCACATCACCCACCTATACACTAATACTAAAGACGTTAATACACTATACCAAAACTTATGATTATACCTACAACTTCTCATTATCATTCTTCTTATTACCTACTTCCTTCACCTTAAAACAATTTATCTAATATACAAGTACTTAGTCAACTTAGTCAACTTCCTCAACAGTTGGTCCAGATCCACCAGCAGCTCCTGGAGCTCCGCCTGGAGCTCCGCCTGGGAACCCACCTGGAGCACCGCCTGGAGCACCGCCTGGAGCACCACCCGCACCTTGGTATGCGCTACCAACGATTGGGTTGGCAACACTCTCCAACTCCTTCTGTCTCTCCGAGTACTCCTCAGTAGAAGCAGCATGGGAGTTGTCCAACCACGAGATGGTCTCGCTTATAGCATCGTCCAACTTCTTCTTGTCATCTGCAGAGATCTTGTCCTTGATCTCGTCAGCAGAGTTCTTGAGAGAGTAAGTGTAAGATTCCAAGTCATTCTTGGCCTTGACTCTAGCAGCTTCCTGCTCGTCCTGTTCCTTGAACTTCTCAGCCTCATTCACCATTCTGTCAATGTCCTCCTTCGAAAGTCTACCCTTGTCGTTGGTAATGGTAATCTTCTGTGTCTTACCGGTACCCTTCTCCAAAGCCGACACGTTCAAGATACCGTTGGCATCGATGTCAAAGGTGACCTCGATCTGAGGAACACCTCTTGGGGCTGGTGGGATTCCGGTCAACTCGAACTTACCCAATAAGTTGTTGTCCGCAGTCTTGGCTCTCTCACCTTCGAACACCTGGATCAACACACCAGGCTGGTTGTCCTGGTAGGTGGAGAATGTCTCCGACTTCTTGGTTGGGATGGTTGCATTTCTTGGGATCAACTTGGTCATGATACCACCTGCGGTCTCAATACCCAAGGAGAGTGGTGCAACATCAAGAAGAAGCAAGTCCTGGGTTTTGGACGAAGTGTCACCAGTCAAAATGGCAGCCTGGACTGCAGCACCGTAGGCAACAGCCTCATCTGGGTTGATAGACTTGTTAAGCTCCTTTCCATTGAAGAAGTCAGACACCAACTTCTGAACCTTTGGAATTCTGGTCGAACCACCAACGAGCACAATGTCGTCAACGGCGGACTTGTCGATCTTGGAATCTCTCAACACCTTCTCGACAGGCTCCAAAGTGGATCTGAAGAGATCCGCACACAATTCCTCGAATCTGGCTCTGGTGATGGAAGTGTAGAAGTCAATACCCTCGTACAATGAGTCGATCTCGATCGAAGTCTGTGCAGAGGAAGACAAAGTTCTCTTTGCTCTCTCACATGCAGTTCTCAATCTTCTCAAAGAACGCTGGTTGGTAGACAAGTCCTTCTTGTGCTTGCGCTTGAACTCTTGAACAAAGAAGTTAACCAATCTGTTGTCAAAGTCCTCACCACCCAAGTGTGTGTCACCAGCAGTGGCCTTCACTTCGAACACACCGTCTTCAATGGACAAAAGTGAAACATCAAAGGTACCACCACCAAGGTCAAAGATAAGCACGTTCTTCTCCTGTTGGGTCTGACCACGCTTGTCCAAACCATAGGCAATGGCAGCTGCGGTTGGCTCGTTGATAATTCTCAAAACATTCAAACCGGCAATCAAACCAGCATCCTTAGTAGCCTGTCTCTGGGAGTCGTTAAAGTACGCTGGGACAGTGACCACAGCATCCTTCACATTGCCACCCAAATAAGACTCAGCAATTTCTTTCATCTTACCCAAAACCATGGAAGAGATCTCTTCTGGAGTGAAGACCTTGGTCTCACCCTTGTACTCAACCTGGATGGCAGGCTTACCAGCCTTGTCGATAATCTTGAAAGGAAAGTGTTTGGCATCAGCCTGAACTTCTGGGTCGTCAAACTTACGACCAATCAAACGCTTAGCATCGAAAACAGTGTTGTGTGGATTCATGGCCGCCTGGTTCTTAGCAGCGTCACCAATCAATCTTTCGGTGTCGGTGAACGCAACATAACTTGGGGTAGTTCTGTTACCCTGGTCGTTGGCGATGATTTCAACTCTGTCGTTGGCAAAATGGGCCACACAAGAGTATGTGGTACCCAAGTCAATTCCTACTGCTTTGCTCATATTGTTATTTGTAATGGATAAGAACAAAACATATCCGCGCAACCCATCCTTATATACTTTTTGCAGCCAGGTAAGTCAGGGGTTTTCGCGGGGCCAGAAAAAGTGCTAGAACCTTCTGTGCAGGTCTAGAATGTACTAGATTTTTCAGACCAGTCCGAAAAAGTTCATTGGCTAGCGGAAGATTTCGGTGGAAATGTCTCGGAAATTCTGGAACTTGCGGCAATTTTAGGGAAAGGTGCTGCCAAAATCTACCGCCAATTGCCTCATGTGCACCCGTAAATTGAGGTCTGGTCGGTATATTCCAGACCCGAATTGAATCTCTAGATCCACCCAGTATTCTACCTTCCAATTGAGTATAACCACAATGGCTAAACTCTCCGCTTTGAATTCTCCTCAGTTATCCCTGCGTAGACTTCCAAGAGCAATCATGCCATCTAGGGGACTATTTCCGATTTAGTCTTGTTCCAAAATTGGGGAGACACGTGATGGCTCGAACTTTACAGATTTTGTGAAACCTACAACCACAACATGTCCTCCACACCTCCGTCTGCGACAAATCCGCTGCTGATGTCCAGTGTGAGCAGGGCCACACCAGCCACCAGCACTGTCTCAGGATCGTCCTACTTTGAAAAACAGCGCGATTTGCTCATCCAGGAAATATCCACGTCCATCGACTCCGTTGTTTACAATCTTGAAATGTTGAACCGCTCCTTGAACGAGCTGATTCAAGTCGGAAAGGAGTTCGAAGACGTGGGAAGACTCTGGTCCCATTTCTACGATGGCGCAGAGCAGGTCAAAAAGCGCGACAGTGATGCCCAGGCAGTTCCCGAAAAGGCCGTCAACATTTCCAGTGATGAGGAGTAGAAGGTGAGGAGATGTTAGGAAGTGATTAAAGAAAGAGATGAAGAAAGATGAAGAAAGATGAAGAAGATGAAGAAGATGAAGAAGATGAAGAAAGATGAAATAGATGAGTGAAGTTGAAGAAAGAAGAAATACATGAATGAAGATGGAGAAAGGCGAAGAAGAATTACATGAAGTGTTGTTATGAGTTTATGAAGAATTGAACAAACGAGGTAAACACTATGCTATCGGAATAAATAGATTAATACAGATCATAGGCGTTAGGCGGCGTAGCAACACCGGAATAAGCCGTGCACTCAATTAAGCTTCTTCCTTCGGCATGAACCATCAAACTGTTGGGTTGCTTATCGTTGAATCTTAACCAATGTTGAATTGCTTAAAAACCTTAAATATCCGCAACTTGCCAGGAGATACCTCCTTGCACTACTCCTACTCCTATTCTCTTCTACGCTAGTGAAATAAAGAAAGTTTTATTTTTGGTGAGGCAACATATAAATTAAAGAACACGAAGAGGAGAAGTGAGAACTGAAAAACAGCGCCACTTCTTCCTTGAATTCCCCAACCATCTTAGAAACACTTGTGGTGAACAATAGATGGTCCAGACTCGTCGTATTCTTGTTTCGAGATCCACATCTGCTGGAAAGTAGACAAGGAAGCCAAGATGGAACCACCAATCCAGACGGAGTACTTTCTCTCAGGTGGAGCAATGATCTTGACCTTCATGGAAGATGGGGCCAAGGCAGTGATCTCCTTCTGCATACGCTCAGCGATACCTGGGAACATGGTAGTACCACCGGACATGACGATGTTACCGTACAACTCCTTTCTGACGTCAACGTCACACTTCATGATGGAGTTGTAAGTGGTCTGGTCAATACCAGCGGCTTCCAAGCCCAAGTCGGCTGGGCGGAACAAAGCCTCAGAAGCTCTGAATCTCTCGTTACCGATGGTGATAACCTGACCGTCTGGCAACTCGTAAGACTTCTCAATGGCAGAAGACTGAGAGGAGGTCTGCATCTCCTGCTCGAAGTCCAAGGCGACGTAACACAACTTCTCCTTGATGTCTCTGACGATTTCTCTCTCGGCAGTGGTGGTGAAAGTGTAACCTCTCTCGGACAAGATCTTCATCAAGTAGTCGGTCAAGTCTCTACCAGCCAAGTCGATTCTCAAGATACCGTGTGGCAAAGAGAAACCAGCGTAAATTGGAACAACGTGGGTAACACCGTCACCAGAGTCCAAGACGATACCGGTGGTTCTACCAGAAGAGTACAAGGACAAGACAGCCTGAATGTTGACGTAGAAAGCTGGGACGTTGAAAGTCTCAAACATAATCTGGGTCATCTTCTCTCTGTTAGACTTAGGGTTCATTGGGGCCTCGGTCAACAAGACTGGGTGCTCCTCTGGGGCGACTCTCAACTCGTTGTAGAAGGTGTGATGCCAGATCTTTTCCATGTCGTCCCAGTTGGTAACGATACCGTGCTCGATTGGGTATCTCAAGGTCAAGATACCTCTCTTAGACTGAGCCTCATCACCAACGTAGGAGTCCTTCTGGCCCATACCGACCATGATACCGTGGTGTCTTGGTCTACCGACGATCGATGGGAAAACGGCACGTGGAGCGTCATCACCGGCGAAACCGGCCTTACACATACCGGAACCGTTGTCAATGACCAAAGCTGCAACTTCTTCTATATGGATGTTAGTATTGAAAGAATGTCCAAAAAGGAGGGTTTAAAAATAGAAGCATATCTGAAGTGACGTCTGACGCAGTCATTCATTAGAGATACTCCTCACAACCACCGATATTCGCAAGCGCCAAATTTCCCACGTCCATTCCTCAAACCTGTGTTCAAATAGGAGTCGATCATGGGCTGTGCAAAAATGACGCGTGCGCAAACAAAATTTCGGGGTCGTGTGCGGATCAAAGAAATCGAAAAGTGGTCGACGCCATCAAAAAGACAGCAAAGTGAGCACGAGGACTGCGGATGGATAGCGAATGTGACGCGTTGAGGATCCAATTACAACCCGAAGCACACTCTGCGTCCCTGAGATTGTCGAGGATTCTCGTCCGGTCCAGATTTTTGATTGATTGGAGCTTATCACGGCCGTCGGTCAAGATGTCGGTTGAAAAATCCGAAAATGCCGAACGATGGTGCATCCATCGAAACCACAGTGTTGGTGACCTCCAGTGATGTAGTGCTTAACGTTGGGTGGCATTTGGGAGCTATCAGCCCGTCAATTGCGATCCTGAGCCATTCCGGTGTGAGAATTGGCCACCACCTCGATCTTCGTCCTAAATGGCCTAGGAACCTTGCGGAACCCGCTGTAAACAAATCAAACCCTCCTGTGAATGTGTGGATAGTACGTACCGCCGTCCATTATTGATTTATATGTTGATTAGTATTGTAGTGTTGATAAACTCTACTATAAAGAAGAAGAAAAAAAAGTGGAAAATATATTTCGAAATGAACAAGTAGTTATAAACTCCCAAGATTTTTTCCTGCGTATCTACGTCTCGCGCGCTCACTCGCATTCTATTTGTCCTTTTTGGCCACCTAACATTTTTTTTGTTGCTTTGTGTAAATCAAAGGCCCTCCAGCTCACAAACGAGAGCAAAAAGAAATGTCCCGAGCGTAGGGTGCCAATAGGTTGTATGGAAGCAAGTGGCACAAATTAGCACCGGGTTGCGGTCTGTTTTGATTTTTTGAGTGCTGGTTAATTGACGATAAGAGAGTGTGTATTACCCGGCACTGATATTTTCCCGATTTGGAAGTATATGGCTGGAGAGATTCTTCGTGGCTAAGTGGGTTCCGTCTACATAGTGTATACAGGCGCAGGCGAGTAATTTCCCGTAGCGAACGATCATTGATGAAACCGGTATGGTCATCGCGCGGTCGGCGGCAAATCCGAACAGGGCCATCTCCGACTCAGCCTTCTTGAAAAATGACCGGTATATCTGGAACAGGAGGTCATGAAGAAAAAAGCCAAATGTAAAAAAGGAGGAAAAAAACAACGAGGCAATTTAAAAAAGACAGTAGTTAACATGTCGTCCTCCGTGCCATACGATCCATATATCCCCAACCAGACGACTGGTGAGCAGTCCAACAACAGGACTGCTCAGATTCAGGCGGTATGTATAATTAAGGAGTTTATTCAATGGTGATGAGAGTGCAATTCTAGCATAGCGTTTAATGAGTGTTTGAGATTTGAAGGAGATTACAAGAGATTGTTATTGGTATACTAGTATAGTGAGAAGTGTTTTGGTGTTACTATCACGTTTGTGGTATTACTAGTTTCTGATAGTATCTGGTATGTGGTATTACTATGAGTAGTATTACTTTTATACTAGATTACTATCACTAGTATTACTATTATTACTACTATTACTATTATTACTACTATTACTATTATTACTACTATTACTATTATTACGATTATTATTACTACTACCACCGTTCGATGGACAATTGAGTGAATTTGAGATATTGGATGGTATTGGTTGTGATGGTATTGATTGTGTATTGATTGTGATGGTATTCATTGCTTATTGATTGTGATGGTATTGATTGTAATGGTATTGATTGTGATATTGGATGGTTGAACTCTATTCAATGCCTCATATGATCCTCCATTAAGAATTCGATGTCATAATGGTTAAAGTATTTTATGTTTACCATCGATCACTTTCCTTATCATTTCCATCTCATCCACATTCAATCTACAACTCTTCCATCTTTCATCACTTCCATCTTCCATCACCTCCATTTTTCATCACCTCCCTATCCCATCCTTACTAACATTCAGCAAATCGATGACACTGTCGGCATAATGAGAGACAACATCAACAAGGTCGCCGAAAGAGGAGAGCGTCTCGACTCCATAGAAAACAAAACTGACAACTTGGCCATCAGTGCGCAGGGTTTTAGAAGAGGAGCCAACAGAGTCAGAAAGGACATGTGGTGGAAGGACATGAAGATGAGATTGTGCTTGATCTTCGGTGTTATCATTGTGATTATTGTGATTGTGGTTCCAATTGCCGTCCACTTCAAGTGAGGGTATTTTTATGTGGTTTAATGAAATGTTTGCGGATGAGTGTAGAGAAGTAGTAGATGTAATAGGACGGTATTCACATGTGCTGTTTGAAATAACTACATAAAAATGTAGAAGAAAATACCAATGAACGTGAAATATAAGAATCGCTCAACAACGCTCAACAATACCATATAATACCAACAGTAGAAACATGCAGCAAATCATACCACCCAAGTCTCTGAGACGTTTGACCTCAGAGATACCGGTGTTAAACTGCCGATCCCGATCACCTACACAAAAGTTGAAAAACGTATAGCAAGAAGTTACTTCAACAAGGTATACTCAACATGAGTATTCACTACTAAATACTTCTACTTCCACTCACTCCTAATCCCTCTTTATCGCTTCCACTCCCTCTTTATCACTTCCACTCCCTCTTGATCACTTCCACTCCCTCTTGATCACTTCCACTCCCTCTTTCTTCTCTGCTCTTCTGATCTCTATCATGTGACTCCTTTTTGACTCCCCTCAAGAGTCAAACGGCACATTTTTTCCATAAATATGTTAAGATCCCCACGAAAAAACAGCACGTCATAAAATGTTTGCATCTGTGTTGAGAACATCTGTTAGAGCATCCGTGAGAAGCGGCTTCAAGGCTCCAAGAAGCCTCCTTTCTACCTCCAGCGTGTTGATGAACTCGTCCAACTACACATTGAACAAGGACTCGCACGTGTACAAGTACCTCAACGAGGGCCCAAAGTCGGTCAAGTACACTGCTGAGCACGAGTACTTGGTCACCTTCAACGACGACTCCTCGTTCGTTGGTATCACCAAGTACGCCGCTGATGCTTTGGGAGATGTCACTTTCGTGGAATTGCCAGAGGTTGGTGATGTTGTTGAGGCTGGTGAGGCCATTGGCTCTGTTGAGTCCGTTAAGTCTGCTTCTGAAATCTACTCCCCAGTCGCTGGTGAGGTTGTCGCCGTCAACGACATCTTGACCTCCGACCCACAGGTCCTCAACATCGACCCAATGGGTAACGGTTGGATTGCACACATCAAGTTGAGCAACCCTGCTGAGGTCGAGTCCTCCGAGGAGTTGCTCACTGAGGAGGCTTACGCTGAGTCTTTGGACAGTTAGGTGTATTATAATGTATTGGTCATGGGACAGTGTAGAAGGTTAAGGGAGAATTATGTTAGCAATCAAAGAGCAATCATTGAAGAATGGGATAGAAATTGCAGATGGTGAAGTATTCTACAGGTATTGTTATTGGGTTACCAATCAACTGAGTTACCAATCTGAGTTACTAAAAACTGAGTTACCAACAACTGAGTTACCAATCAACTACCAATCAATTGAATAGCATTCAATTGACTAGTTGCCATTGTATCCAATCAGGTGACTTTTTTTCTGATTACCATGAATATCATCTATACGATTTAAATTCTCAAATTTTGAAATTCTCAAATTCACAAATTCACAAATTCACTAATCCTATTCCTATTCATACTATTTCTAGTGCCCTACTAGTACCCTTCTACTAGTACCATCCTCCTACTACCCCTACTACCCTCCTACTCCCTTTCCTCCTACTACCTCTTCCTACCTTCCTAATATTCTAATCTACTAAATAGAAAGCTCGGGCTTCTTCCCCTTGATCACTCCCTTCACACTGTCCGCAACGTACTTGGGAATAAAGTTGTCCTCGTGCAACATCTCAAAGCTTTCGGTCGCATCCTTACCAGCATATGCCATGATGCTGCCCTTTCCACCAGGGTGCTGGTCCAAGAATGGCGTGAGGTCCAAAACAACGTTCTTCACAATCACCCAGCAGTCACTGGCCGTGTTGTGTTTGGCAACTTCCTCCTCCGTGAACTCCTTGTCAGGAATCGAAAAAGCAGCGGGTTTAGAAGCAGGCGCACTTGGACTCTTTCCAGAACTCTTTTCAGCATTGGCACTCTTTTCAGCACTCTTCCCAGCAGTACTCTTGTTGCCACCACTTCCCTCCCCCTCACTCTTTTCTTCGTCTCCCCACTCAACAACGATCTTCCTTGGGTGCGCAGGGTCAATGTGCAAGTGGATCATACCCAATCTCTCTGAGGCTCCAGAACTCGACTTCTCCATCTCCGCGGCCACCTCTGGCTCCGCGGATGCCAATTTGTGGAGGAAATACGACGTCGCTTCATCAGCTGCGAGTCGTCCAAACACGACACACGCCAATAATGACGATCCTCCAAGTCTGTTGTGTCCGTGGATACCACCAGCCAACTCACCCGCAGCATACAACCCCTCGAATGGCTCAAAGCGATCCTCGGAGTCCTGGTGGATCACCTGCGACTTGTCGTTGATCTTCACACCTCCCATGGTGAAGTGGAGCACGCGTGCCACGTAGGAAACGTGGTACTTGGCATTCTTGTCAAATACAAACGGCGTGGCTGGGAAGAACTTCTTGCCGTATGGGTCCTTGATGTCGCCCTTCGCAGCGCTGTTATACTCCTGTAACTGCTTCTCCAAACCCAGAGAGTCCGAGAGTCCAAACTCCTTCAAGAGCTCTTCTCCGGTGATGGTCTTCATCAACTCTCTCAGTTTGTAGTGCTTGACGTGGAACTCCAAACGCTTTTCTGCAGCCTCGTTAAGAATCAACCGAATTGGCCCGTTTCCAGCCTTGAACTGCTTCTCCATCTCTCCACTCACATGGTCTCTTGTACCCAATTCGTCAACAAAACGCTCGCCCTTGTTGTTGAGCATGATACCACCCTCTCCTCTCAATGCCTCGGCTCCCAAGAACAAGAAACGAGGCGAGGACTTGCCTGCAATCGTGTCCTTGTCGTTCAAATTGATCAATCCGGTGGGGTGAACCTGGACCTTGTCCATGTCAATTCCCACACCGGTGTTCTTCATGATGATCTTGTGCCCGTCACCAGTGGCGTGCACTCCGTTGGTCAGTGGCAAGTCGATGATGTCTGGTCTGTACTTGCGCAATAACGAATTCTTGGTAAAGTCCGCAGCATAGCCACCAGTGCTCATGATAACAGGACCGTGCAATTCAAACTTCTCTTTGGACTTCAAGTCCTTGTAGCGGACTCCAACAACCTTCAAGTCGCCCTCTTTGAGAAGATCAATGACCTGGCAGTTCTTGAGAATCTGAACACGTTCTGGTTCAGCCTCCGCCAAATGCTCCAAAGTCTCAAGTAACTTGTAAGTGATGGCCATTCCCGGAAACTTCGAGTCCTTGCCTCTGTGGGTACGAGGTTGTGAATGACCTCCCAATCTCAGAACAATCGTGAGGTCCAAATCGAAGATCTGTTGTAACCAATGGATGGCATCTGCCGAGTTGTAGGTCAACACCTTGATCAATTCGGGGTTGGCACGGTCTTTGGCAGTGGCAAGTGTATCCTGGTAAAATTGGTCAACCGAATCTTTTATCAGCAAGTTGACCTGGGTGCGAGTGAGTGCACCGTTGATACCAGAGGTTGCTTTTCCTGAGTTCCCGCTCAAAAAGCCTTGTTTGTCAAGAACAATGACATTGGCGCCTCTGAGATAAGCCTGGTGTGCGGCAGACAATCCTGCCAAACCACCTCCAACAATGATAATTGGGTTTTTCATATTCAATATCGAAGTCGATCACCGAGTGTAAATGTTATGCAGATGAATCAATATTATCAATGTGTATCAATCAATAGTTGTATCAATCAATAGTTCAACTTGTTCAACTTGTATCAATCTCTATCAACTCAACCAATTTATATCAACCTCAATATAGATGTAATTAAATCAAGATCAATTGTTAAGAAGATACTGGTGTCTCTTTATATGCTTATTTTTGGGAGCCGCCATTGGCTCGCGGGGTTGACTCGGGCAAACATCCCTCAAACTCCGATCAGGCGAGGGGAACGCTATCATATGAGGAAAAATCCTGCATCATATCTTCCAGATTCGAGAGGTGTAAGGGACTCGGAGTCACAAAAATAGTGTGGGGGAAGACATATTGTGGAGGAGTGGAGGAGGGAGGGGGTATCGTGGAGGACCCGAACTTGTTGAGAATGTATCATTAATGCTAACGAATATGAACATGAATTGACGCTCATATAGTGATTTTCTACCCGTCTTCTGACCGATAGCAAAGAAAAGTGGGCTTATCGTCATGTGATGTACTATATACCGCAATCTTACACCGGAGTCATAATCTATTCATAGATTATTGTTCATTCTTGGCTTTGTTCATAATGCTATTAACTTTGTTCATAATTCTATTAACCTCTGAACTTACTTCGGAATTTTCATCTAATACATGTTACCCCACAATTTCCTTTGATCTCTATTCCACCGCCTTCACCTCACGCCATGTCTGTTTCACTATGTCTCAATGAGAAATATACTGAAACCCAAACGAAATGTCATCAAATCCTGCTTCATTTGCAACCAACATATCCTCATTGTCCTTCAACGCGGCGTGATTCAAGTGATTCCACGTAGTACAGTCTCCATATAACATAGCGGGGGCTTTGCTCACCTGCCCCCCTTCATTACATCTTGTGCACTGGAACGTGTCGTGCGTGTCACAAATCGTGTCTGGTTGATACTCAAACAATTGCCGCAAATTATCCGCGCTGAATAAACGCTCCACGTCCTCCTTTTCGTCCACGACACAGCTCGAGAGCGACAACTTCATCGATTGCCGCTGGAAAATCTTCTCCTCGATCGTTCCCGTCAGAATAAACCGGTAGATGAAACAATCCTTCTTCTGTCCATCTCTCCACACACGTGCAAGTGCCTGCTGGTCAGCCGCGGGGTTCCAGTCTGGATCAATAAGAATAAGCCTATTTGCCCCAATCAAATTGATTCCGCACCCTCCGGCCTTGGATGAAAGCAAAAAGATAAACTCCGCGCCGGTGGGGTCATTGAACCGGTCCACCAACTTTTGTCTCTTATTAATGTTCATCGTGCCGTCCAAGCGAAGACATCCGTACTTCTTGTACCTACACATCTTCTCGATGAGATCCAACGTCTGCGTGTAGTTAGAAATGAGCACGATCTTGTCGTCTGTCTGAGTCCTGATCTGGTGGAGGAACCGCTCCAAAATCGTGAATTTACCCGAGAACCATGTCTGGATCTCCCGCGATCTCCCAGAAATAGAAGACGCGTAATCGTCGGGGATGAGCGGGGCAGAACCCTCGAAATCGTCCGGCAAATTGAGAAGATCAGGATGGTTACACAACTTCTTCAACATTCCAATAGCCTTGAGTGGCTGCGATCCCGCGCCACGAAGAAGTTTCTTGATCTCTGGCGACTTGATAAAGTGTCCGTAAAGTGCCTTTTGCATGGGCGAAAGTCCTGTAAACAAGACATATTCGTACTTGACTGGGAGATACTTTGATAAAATATCGTTGGTTCTTCTAATGATGAACTTCGACACAAGAGTCGAAAGCTCGCCCAACTTGGCATCTCCGATCTCGCGCTCCTTGTCCGTGGCGTCGGCATCTCTTCCTCTCAAGATAGCGTTCTCGAAATTCTTCCGGAAATCCACACGCGTTCCCAAATACCCAGGATTGGCAAAGTTCAAGAGCGAAAAGTACTCAGAGAGATCGTTCTGGATCGGAGTTCCCGAGAGAATCACACGTCTATCGCACCTCAAAGCATTGAGCGATGTGAAAGTGAGCGAATCTCCGTTCTTGAGTCGGTGTCCTTCATCTGCCAACATCAACCCCACTTCAGTTCCCGCCAATTTATCAACATTCCTTCTAAGTGTCTCATAGGAAATGATGAGAACTGGCCGAACAATGTTACGTCCCCGCGCTGTCGACCACTGCTGGAGTGCTGCTGTTAATTCAGATGGCTTTGTCAGCTTTCCATCGACTGCTAACGGAGTGAGAACGCCTTCACCCAACCATTTGACGATTTCGTTCGCCCAGTTTCGCACCAACGATGATGGACACACGATGATACACTTCTCGATGGTTTTCTTACCCCTTGGGTTCTGTTTGAGCAACGTCCACATGAGTGCAATGCACTGGAGTGTTTTTCCCAACCCCATCTCATCTGCCATGATGCACCCTTTTGCATTTGGATCCATTAGACCGGATGTACACCTGTACAAGAACTTGACACCTGCAATCTGATGCGGTCTCAAGATCTTCGCTAAACGCGGGTCAATCACCACAGGAACATTTGGGAAACGCGCGAATTCGTCCTCGGGGTTCTTGACAATTCCAAGGATTTCTGCGAGTGACTTGTGCACACGTCTTTTCTTTACTGGAGGACTCGTTTCCTTTTCCTCGGCTTTCAACTTCCTCTCTTCTTCTCTTTTCCTTTCCTCCTCCTCTTCCTCTTTCGTCTTTGGAAACACGTCCACTGTGGGATCGTACAACACGATGGCAAACTCGCTCGTGGGATCGTGCAACGCTCGTGGAGGAAGCACCACAGCCTTACGCGTTCCTAGAGCCGGCGGGGGCCCAGCGTTTCCCGAGGGTTTCACAAGTGGAACCGTGAACTTTTTCGATAGCTTCTGCTCGGATTTGGCCAAGTTATCACCCAATAGTATATTTCTAGGAAGAAGTGCACCTTTACGCTTGTTGACTAACACTAGCCCATTTTCATCAACTCCGACATCAGCAACAAATTCGCCGGTTTCAGCGTAGTTGATTCGTTTGCGTGCTGAGCGTTGTGGAAGTCTGCTCACATGCGCGTCTTCCTTTCTTGCAAAAGGGACTTGGAAGGGACGCGCAAGTCTTTCCAAACTGTTGGTGACGCGTGGTGGTCGTTTCTCTTTGGGCATTCCAGCTCCACATCCAAGTGGCGTTGTGAATTCGTGTAGTACTTTTGGGGGCATGACAATAGTGGATGATTAATGTGAAGTAGGTTGATTGATAATTGTTCGATTAACGATAGGAAGGTCAACGTAGGTCAATATTGGTTGATATGGAAGTTGCTATTAGTCTATCGCGATTATAGACTTCAAATGCTTTGGTGGTATAATGAGAGTAATGAGTTTGCCACTAGTATGTTTTTGTTGCAAACGCGTTAAACAAATCAAATCTAGCCATCATTTTAAATTAGCAGCAATAATCGAATCAAATTAAAATCAACCAGAAGTGAACCAACAACGACACAACACCGAAAATATTCATCTCAACGTTATTCTAGCCATCTCATTGTTTTCTTACCACTCCCATGGATCAAATTCTCGCTAAGGCGAGCAACCAGGCAGTTACCTTTGCCATCCGCTCGGGAATATCGCTAGCCTCGGGATATGCAATCAAAACTGTCACCAAGTTCCTAGATCGCATTCCCCCGTCTGAACAAGCACGACTCCAAGCCACAAAGCTCAAGATCCAGAGCAAGATCAACATATTGAGTGTGTCGATCGACTTGGTCAAGTTGGCAGCCGCTCGTGGTAACACCACTTTGGAGGCCACGCTTGACTTGATCGCAGACTTGAACTCGGAATTCGATGTGTTTGATGAAACTGTGAGCAGCATATTGAGCGGTCTCACGAGTAGCAATGAGAAAGAGTCTGTGAAGAGATTGGAGGGATACATGAATGGCCTTTTGGATCAGATCAACGATGCAATTCCAATAGTGACATTGTCATTGGTGACTTCTGGAGTCAATTTGAATGGCCAGGTAAGATTGGATAAGATTTCACCAGGTAGACTTCTTCAGGCTGCAAGCTGTTTAGAGGATAGAAAGAATGAAATGTCTAAATCAAAGAAAGCATCAACTTACCCTTCATTTGTCGGACCCACATTTGACTTGGTCATGTATTCGATCTTCTACAACCCCAGCAGACTGAAGTACATCGATGACGATGACGGACTCTCTGCCATTACTTGGAAGGAGGAATTTGCACGTGCATCTGTTCGAATCCGTGAGGACGCAAAGTTTGAGTATACCTTCCAAATCGAAGAGGACTTGGACGACGGGAGATACCACGACGAAGAGGCGCGCATCAAACTGTACGCCCTCAAATCCGTGGAGCGCATGTTTTTCAGTGCTTCGGGCAAGTTGCTCAAGCTCGAGGGAAGGAATTCGCCGGTGTTGATTGTGAAGTTGGTGGAGGACTCAGAGGAGTGGATAGCATTGGGTGAGGTGGAACAGGGCGAGTTTGATGACGATGATAGTGAAGATGAGGAATCGGTTTCGCTGGTGAAAGAAACTTCCGTCAAAGAATCATCACTTTCACTCTTGGAATATCTCGTTAGACTCGCTAAACTCCAGCAAATCGAACACAAGTCGATTCTAGAAATCAAGGACGAGACGCTATCGCTCTACCTCCACGACCAGCCGTTGAACAAGCTCTCAAACCCGATCCCGGTCTCGCGAAAGGAAAAGCTTGCAGAGGAGGCCGCGTCCGAGGCTACCAAGGATAAACTCGAGCTTTCATCAAACACAGAGAGGATGAAGAGTTTGAAGATAGAATGAGCGCAGAGACGAAGCAGATGATACTTCCAGACACTCGTTCACATCCACGCACTTTAATAACTTTAATCATATAGAGTCATCAACTCGTCCACATCCACGCACTTTAATCACTTTAATCATATACAGTCATCAACTCGGCCACATCCACCGACCTTAATCACTTTAATCATATACAGTCATGTCCGCATCCACCCACCTTAATCACTTTAATCATATACAGTCATGTCCACATCCATCCACCTTAATCACTTTAATCATATACAGTCATCTATATTAACAGCATCTATTTGGTCTTCTACAATTCCTCATACACTTCCTTTTATTCGCTATTCCTTCATTATCCTACATTCTCTTCCGTCATCTATTAAAAATATATCCATGGGCATCCAGCCATACTCATACAACCTAAAAAAAATCATTGGTCTGCTTGGACTCAAACCCACTGGGGAGGAAGTCCAGCAACGCCGGGATGTCGAGCTCGTAGTCAAAGCTCTGGTTTGGTGGGATTGCACCCACCGCGTTTGCCAGCTCGTCAATGCCGTACATATTAAGGTACGACAGCGACGTGCTCAACGGATCCTGAAGGTGACTGGCGTGGGGGTTCTGTTGGATAGACGCTCCCAATCCGGTGCTTCCAAAGTGTTGGTACTCATCGACTCCCGAACTTGTTGACGCCGCAACATGAGGCTGTTCGCCTGACGGTGGGAAAGCAGCCAGATTTTGTGCGTTCGGTAAGTTCCCTGACGCCAAGTTGAAGATGTTGTGCTCGACCGAGCGGTTCAGCGAGTTGGATGCAACCGACATAACACTTTCGGGTCTCTTGGGTCTGATAGGCTGGTAATGTGTCGTAGCAGGTGTGGATGAGGTAGTCGACACCACCGAGCTCAGCGAGGCGTTGGACGCGGCATGTGGCCGCAATGGTTTTGGTTGGTGTGTTTTGCTGGTCTTTTTCACGTGGTGGATCTCATTCTTCAACGACTCCAGGCGCTTCAACGACTCCAGGCGCTTGAGCGAGTCCTGTCTTTTCACAGGCTCTTTTTTGATGGAGTCCTGGCGCTTGCGCTCCAGAGGACTCAGTGTTCCAATCGTGCCGATGGCTCCCAGTTGGAGGTTTGCAAAGGAGCTCGATGTCTGTGGGCTCGAAAGCTGCGAGTTTGAGTGCGACGACTGGATTCCAGATTGGGTGCCGGATTGGTGGAACACCGCGTGCTGGTACCCGTTCAAGCTTCCTTGCAGGTAGTTCTTGTGGAGGTTGGTTTGCAGAAGGTCGCGAAGATTAGTCTGCAGAAGGTCCCGGAGATTGGAATGCAGGAGGTCCCGGTGAAGAGGTTGAACATGACCTCCAAGCACGTGCTGAGCATGGCCATGATGAAGGTCTCTTTGGAGGTCTCTTGGGTTTCCAGGGAGGCTGCTCTGCAGAATCTTTCTGTTGAGGTTTTTGTTGTCAAAGAACTCCTCCTGGTCTTCCTGGATGCTGAAGAAGGAGTGGCGCTCCGGGAAGTCGTACTCCTCCTTATCCAAGTTATTCAAGCGGTCATTCAAGGTGTTTGCTTCAAAGGGACGGGATTGGGGGAAGTCTTGGTCGCGGTTCACCTGAAAATCTTGATTCAAGCTTTGATTGTTGAAGTTGTTCAAATCGTTATTCATAAACCCCAGAACCTGATTTTGATTCTGATTTTGATTCTGATTCTGATTCTGATTCTGATTCTGATTCTGATTCTGATTCTGATTCTGGTTCTGGTTCTGGTTCTGGTTCTGGTTCTGATTCTGGTTCTGGTTAACCGGACTGTGATTCTTTTTCTGACTCAGATTAACCATCTGACTCTTCTCATCCCTCGCCAGTAACGGATTCGTCTTGTCATTCTCAAAACTGTACTGGCCAACAAGGGGAAAAAGAGGAAACATCGACTCCCCTAGGTCCAAATCGCCCGGCGATGCCTTCGGCACCCCAAACGGAAAGTCGTCCGGTGCCTCTTGAGCAAAGCCGTCGCCTGACCCCGTCAGTTCACCCGTGCGGTCAGAATAGTACTCCTGGCGCTCGGGGTTCGCCAGCGCAAACAAGTCGTAGGATGCGGGATTGGTGCCGTATGGGAGGATGATCCCATCCAACATGTGGTTGGTATCGCCCAACACAGGGCTGGCGAAGGCACTTGACCCTGATGAATTTCCAAGGGAGGTCCCATTGTTAACAGACGTGTTGATACTTCCATTTGTAACACCTCCAACACCTCCATTAAGGCTTCCGTTAACACCTCCATTAAGACTTCCATTGGTTCCATTGGCGTTTCCTCCATTGCCGCCCATGGGAGCTCCGTTAATTACACTCCCATTGATCCCATCAGCCCCATTCTTCTTCTTGGCCTCCGCATTTGCGGCTGAAAGCAACAGCTGGCGCTTGGCCTTTTCCAGCGCCAGCATGTGGTGGATGCTCTGGTTCGGAGCTTTCGCGCTGGAGCCGCAAGTACAGTGCAGTGTTGTGTGGCACAGGCAACTCAGGACATGACCGCCGCTGGCCTTGGATTTCTTACCACATTTGCACGAGATGTGCTGGTTCTTGGACTTGCGCTGTTCGCGACAGTGCTGACATTGCAGTGCGGGTCTTCCCTTGGGTTTGATCATGGTGAGCGGCTGGTCGGTGTGGATACAGGTGGTGACCCTGTGACCCCTGATACACCGTTCGCACGCGTACTTGATGCCGTTGATGACAACCATTTGAACGTATTAGAGGCAGTAGAGTGATGCCGTGCTGCTGACAGAAGTTCAACAGTGAGGGGCGTGAGTGTGTATTGTATGGGCTGGTTCTGGATGGTGTTCAAAAAAATTTTGGTAGTGCAGAGATTAAAATAGAGGGATGGAGGCGGTTACGAGAAAACCCGGAAATGAGCGGTGGGACGAGTGTAACGAAGGTGTCGGCGCGGTTTAGCGGGTGTTTAAAGGGTTATAGGAAGGTACTGAGGTTGTAAGAACATCTAGGAAGAACTAGCATATGGACCCCTATGACCATGGGAATAAGGAAAACTGCAAGGGAAGTAAAATTGCAGTATATTCAAATATACGAAGATACCAAGTAGAGAAGAAGTTTGGTGGTTTGACCATCATAAGGTGTGATTCAGCTTCCTCTACCCTTCAGGTTCTCCACCGACCTGATCCACACAGTGTCAGTTCTGAATGGATCTGGTCTAAGGCTGAAACGGTCTAGAATTTCTAAAAATGGACGGAAATTTGGAAAAAATGGGAGCAATTGTAAAAAAGGAGTAGAAAATAAGAATAATAGGAAGAACCCACCGTGTGGAGGAGGTATAGGCGAGGTATATATAGACACCTCCATTACAGTTCGTACTTCAACTCTACTCAGCCTTTACCAGACCTTTAAATAGCCTTCAAAAAATAAGAAAATCTTCAAGAAAATCTGAGAAAATCGTGAAATTCCGTGAATTTCACAAGTCGAGAAATTCATTGTCTTATAGTAGCTCTCGAACGACGCTCAACTAGCACCTGGCTCGGCTAATTTCATTACACTTGTTAAGCCGTTCCCCTGGCTACTGACACCATCTCCACATCAGGCATGCACCTGCATATTCCACAAACTTAAATGGTGCAAAGCGGAAGTGCCTATAAACCGAATGGCAAGAAGGGATACAAAATTGATATGAGCACATTGACAACATCAAAATTATCAAAAATCCCAAGACTAATATCTAAAATCACCAAGATTAAAATCTAAAATCAAGACTTCGATTATGGCAAAATCACCAAGACTTCGATTATAAACCATCGTGACTTTGATATGCCAACTTCATTATGACAACATCTTTGCCTTCGATTACGACATCAAATACGAGTTGACTTTATTTTTCTTCCGATCCAATAGATTATACTATTTCACTATGTTGACTATGTTCTCTATGTTCTCTATGATCTATATGTTCAGTATGTTCAGTATGTTCAGTATGTTCATGTTCAGTATCTTCAGCATCTTCAGCATCTTCAGCATCTTCATTACTCTATCTTCTCTCCTCTTCTTCCCTCTTCTCCTCTCCTCTCTCCTCCTCTCTCCTACTCTTTCCTACTCTCTATCATCCATTCTACTTACCCTACAACTTCCCAAACACTGGCTTCGTCAACGGCTGGTAGTTGGTCCGGAACATCTTGTCCTCGGAAACAGAACGTGTGCCCACGTTCAGAACGTCCACAAACAGCTCGTCCAACTGGTCAAGCAGCGTGACTCCCAACAATCTCATGTTCATCGTGAGCTCGTCCTTCAACATCTGCATCGCCTTGTACACTCCGTCGTCTCCGTACGTGCACATCGCGTACAAGAACGGACGCCCAATACCGACTCCCTTGGCTCCCAAACAGATCGCCTTGAGAATGTCCGTGGCACGACGCACACCACCGTCAATGTACACCTCCAACTTGTCCTTGAGGCCGCGCTCGCGCAAGATCGGGCTCAACTCCGCCAACACCTCGATCGGCGGCTTCGAGAAGTCCAATTGTCTACCTCCGTGGTTGGAAAGCACGATTCCGTCAACCCCGTACTCGATGGCCTTCAAGGAGTCTGCCACCGTCTGCACTCCCTTGAGAATGAGCGGGAGCTTCGTGAGCAGTCGCAACCACGCAATGTCCTTCCACAGCAACGACGTGTCGATGAACGACGAGATCGCACGGGCTGCACCCTGCATGCGGTCCACGTCCTTTGCGTCTCGCTGAACATGAGACAAATCCTTGACGTTCTTCAGTCTCATATCCTTTTCACGACGACCCAACTGCGGGGCGTCCACAGTCACAAACAAGCCCTTGATTCCGCGCAGCTCGGCGTGCTTCAAGATCTCTTCCGTGACACTGCGTTCCGCGTTCACATACACCTGCAACCACTGTGGTTGGTCGTCGCGCGCCTCGTCCACGATTTCATCCAACAGGCACGACGAGAGCATACTGATCATCTGGACCACACCCTGGTCGTGTGCTGCTCTCGTCAACACACACTCTCCATCGGGGTGACCCAAGCGACCCAATGCGGTGGCCGTGACGTAGAACGGCGCGGCGACTTTTCTACCGAGCATTTCACAGCTAAAGTCAACGGTGGTAACGTCCACAAGCACTCGAGGCTGGAAGAAAATACGGCCGAAGCCCGCGTGGTTCTCACGAAGGGTGATCTCGTCGTCACTTCCCAGTGAGTAGTATGCCCAAGCGACCTTTTCGACGGTACGGCTTGCAATGTACTCGAAATCATGGAGATTGTAGAGCGATCCCAAATCTGGTTTGAGCTTAACCAAACGTCTTCTCTCGAGTTCTGCTTCGTCAGGAGGATCGTCTTCATCGTCATCGTATTCGTCTTCTTCTTCGTCGACCGGCGCCTCGGGTTGTGCGAATTCAATGGGTTGCTTGTCATCCTGTTCATCGTACTCAACATCGAATTCGTCAACAACATTGGAACCAGTTGAAGCGGTTGACGCAGATGAAGTAGATGCAGTAGAGATCGATGAAGTGGAGGGTTTGGCCTTCTTCTTATCGTCCATCTTGACCTCACCCAAGTGGTACTTCTTGTCCAAGTACTTGTCAAAAGTGTCACTTGGATGAACCGGGTCGAAGATCTTTGTAGCGTCTTTACCTGCGTACTTGAGGATGATATCAGCACCGCCAGGGTGCTGATCGATGAAAGTGGTCACATCATAAGCTTTCTTGTGGACAATTACCCAGCAATCGTCCTTGGTGTTGTGTTTTCTAACTTCCTCAATGTCCATCTGCGAATTGGTACTTGAAAGGTTTGTGATATTTATGAGGGCTTTATGTTTTTATGGTTATTTATGAGGGCTTTTATGGTTTTATGGTTTTTATTGCCTTTTACCGCCACTTGTAATCTATATATGTGATTCCTGATATCCCGGTATTGGCCCCGCAAAAACTCCGCGAATCCCCTCTCAGAGAAATAAGCGCACGCCCCTCCAAACAGGAATGCATACCAGTGGAAAAGTCGCCCAAAGGCCGGCAGCGGCGGAGGTGGGGCGGCAACAGGTCCGAGTCAGAATAGGAGTGGTAGATAAAGGAAGTAGAGTGGGGGTAAGATAGAAGATGCGGTAGAAGATGTAGGTATTAGAAGATATTACAGAGGTTAGGAGATATTATTAGAAGATATTAAAGATACTGAAGTAGGTACTTGAATATTACTGGGTATTAATGTATTAAGAAGGATTGAAGCTGTAGTAGGTTGTGGTTAAGCCATATATTTGTTGGATTGTACTGGCTCTTGACACAGCAAGCAAGTGGGGTGATAAGACGTTTGTGTAATGCCAAATTGGGCAAAATGATTCGCAGCCAAAACACCAAGGAAATAATTAATTGTGAGAGTATCATATTAACATGTCTTCATGTCCTGAAAATATTCTTGTATTCTTCCTCATTTCTTATTCTACCCAAACAACATCCCCCAATTTAACCCTCTTCCCAATTTCACCTATCTTAACCTTCTCTTCAACCTTTTCTTCATCCTTCCTCCTCTTCCCTTCACCTTCTTCCCTCCCATACATCTCCGGGATGAAGAACAACCGCTCCACGGTCTGGTGCGCCAACACACACACCAAATGCTCGAAGTCAAGCGTTCGTGGGTTCTCTTGGTACATCTTGTAGGCCCTGGTCAAGTCCTGCATCATCCTGTTTGCGCGATTAGAAAGCCTGTGGTTCTTCATGACCCCGCGGTACTTGCGCAACCGCATGCGCTCCTTCTTCTCCGCGGTGAACGTGTCCACAATCTCCACCGAGTTCATCGGGTAGCGCCACAAATTGAGGATCTGTTCCACTAGAGAAATACAGTTTTTTCCCTCACTATGGTACACGGTGGTGTGACTGGAGATCTGGCTTTCGAGGTCCTCGCGGTCGGAATCGCACTCCTCACGCACGCGGTGGGCCTGTGCTAGCGCGTTTACCGTGGCCCACCCGCCTCCGTGGCAAAACCCGCCCAAGTGCTCGACGAGCGCGTGTCGTGCGATCGTGTTGCTCAACTTGGCGACGAGTACGAGGCACTTGCGGCCTTTGGCGAGCGAGCGGTGCTGGTACACGTTGTCAAACGCGGCGAGGGCTCTCTCAACGGCATCGAAGTGGTCAGGGAAGAGGGAGTAGTAGGAGTGTGTGAATTTAGAGTGAGGAAGTCCAAGTGTTTGATTAGGTGATTCAAGATGAGGTGATACTAGACTAGGTGTTTCATATGGTGATACATGACTAGGTGTTTCATGATATGGTGATACCTGTCTAGGTGATACCTGACTAGGTGATACCTGACTAGGTGATACCTGATTAGGTGATACCTGACTAGGTGATACCTGACTAGGTGATACCTCACTAGGTGTTTCTTGACTAGGTTTGTCCACTATTCTATCCTCTTCACACCTTTTTTCCACATGGTACATCTTAATCATTCGCAAAACCTCTAGATCTGTGATGGGGAGTTCTGTCAAGCCACAAGGCTGGTTGGTTTTATAGGAGAGGACGTTTTCTGCGGACTCGTGGACGAGCGCGACGCTGATAGAGGCGAAGAGCGGGCACTGGGGGCTTTCTGCGGCGGAAAACAAGGAGTATTCGTAGGCTTTCTCTAGTGCCAACTGCTTTTGCTGCCGAGTGGACGAGAGCAGGTACTCGTGGTGCAAGAGGATGTCGACTTCGATGGTGGCGGGGTATGGGGGAGGAGAGTGTTGTGGAGAGTGTTGGGGAGAGTGTTGGGGAGAGTGTTGTGGAGAGTGTTGGGGAGAGTGTTGGGGAGAGTGTTGAGGGCACAAGTCGTTGTTTCGAATGAGTTTCGCGAGTTCCCATTTGGACATTGCCACAAAGAAAAGAGATGGAATGGAAGAAAAGGGAATAGAAATAGAATATATAAGGGAATAGAAATAGAATGATAAGGAATTGAAATAGAATGATATATAATAGAAATAGAATGATATAAGGGAGTGTTGGTAATGATAAATTTGGGTTGAATACATATAATTGGTACATGTGAAATAGAGGGACATATGGAAGGGTGCAATAGGAAATGGTACAATTGGTATATGGAAGGGTACAATTGGAAATGATACAATTGGTATATGAAATGGTACAATTTGTATATGAAAAGTACAATTGCTAGATGTTAATTGGTAGATGTTAATTGATAGATGTTAATTGCATGTTAATATGTTAACACATTCACATCACCACTTATCAAACGCTGTAAAAACATCTCACCAAACTCTAAAAATCTGTGGACTAAAAAAACCGGATTTATTTCCAAACAGGCAAAATACTGAAACAATATTAGTTGGAATTAGTCGATAAAGTAATTTATATGGTGAGTCAATGATAATATTCCACTACATCACTTTTACGATATGATTCAAGAAATCTTTTATCATGGCAGTCATCTAAAGGTGTAATCTTATCATAATCCTTTATCTTTCATCAATAATTAAATCACTTTATCTTTCATCTAACTATCTGATATCATCCTTCATCATCTTCAACATCTTCATAACTTTCATCATCTTCATCACTTTCATCACCTTATCATACTTCTTCATCCTTCATCATTTGTCCTCTTCTTCATCATTTATCCTCTTCTTCATCATTTATCCTCTTCTTCATCATTTATCCTCTTCTTCTTAATCAATTCTCTTATCCCTTCCGTCGCATACAAGTGCACAGGAAAATTTCACTGCTTTTGTCATACCGAGGTTGTCAAATACGTCACCATCGTACTTCACGTCTAATCCTTTCTATACGTCCCTCGTTCCTTCTCTCATTTCTCCTCCACTTCCCCCCATTTATAAGCCGAGATCGTCTCGTGTACAACACAAAGCGAACTGAAGGATGTGAAAATTAGACAAGACCGAAACGTAGATCAGGAGTTTCCAGGAAAACCTCTACGGTAAACCACCTCCTAACCCTCCGTCTAAAACCCTCTAACCCTCCTCGAATACCTCCAACTAACCCTCTCGGCACTAATCGTCTACTGTCATTCTTCCTCCTTTCACTTCGTCTGTCTTGTATGCAGTCCAACGCGTTGCCCTTTTCTTTCCGGTTCTCACACGCAGATCAAACGACACGCCAACAAAACAAAATCAAATCTTTACACACCACTATGGTTTCGTTGTACGATGTGGGGACCCGCTGTTGGTACCCTGACGAGACGCTAGGATGGGTGGGAGCCACGGTGGAACTGAATACCGTGGATCCCTCCTCCAAGAAACACGTGTTAGAGCTCGCGCTCGAAGGCCAAGGTGGCACTGTCAAAGTTGAAACCGACAACTTGTCCGAAGACAACGACAAGTTGCCACCTTTGCGTAACCCACCGATCTTGGAGGCCGCTGAGGACTTGACATCGCTTTCGTACTTGAATGAACCTGCTGTGTTGCATGCCATTAAGGTGCGCTATGCCCAGTTGAACATCTACACATATTCTGGTATCGTTTTGATCGCCACGAATCCGTTTCAACGCGTGGACCAACTTTACTCCCAGGACATCATCCAGGCCTACGCAGGCAAGCGCAGAGGTGAGTTGGACCCTCATCTTTTCGCCATTGCCGAAGACGCCTACCGCTACATGAAGCTTGACGGAAGTAACCAGACCATCGTGGTGAGTGGTGAATCCGGTGCTGGTAAAACCGTCAGTGCTAAGTACATCATGAGATACTTTGCTTCCGTGGAAGAGGAGCTGGAATTGGACAACAAGGTCGGCACGGAACACAAGTCGGACATGTCCGACGTCGAGAACCAAATCCTCGCAACTAACCCAATCATGGAAGCCTTTGGTAACGCAAAGACTACGAGAAACGACAACTCGTCGAGATTCGGAAAGTACTTGGAAATCTTGTTCGACAAGGACACGCTGATTATCGGTGCTCGTATCAGAACGTACTTGTTGGAGAGATCAAGATTGGTCTTCCAGCCCCAGTCAGAGAGAAACTACCACATTTTCTACCAGCTCCTCGCAGGTATGGGTGAAGATGACAAGGCCAAGCTTGGCTTGACCGTCGCTGATGACTACAAGTACACTAATCAAGGTGGATTCCCCAAGATCGACGGTGTTGACGACGCCAAGGAGTTTGCCGAAACTCGCTCCGCCTTGCTGCTCATTGGCATCGATGAGTCTCAACAGTTTGAGATCTACAAGATCTTGGCTGCTCTTTTACACATCGGTAACATTGAAATCACCGCAACCAGAAACGACGCCCTCTTGTCCCTGGACGAGAGCAACCTCGTCAAGGCATGTGAGTTGCTTGGTATCGACCCTATGAACTTCAGTAAATGGTGTGTCAAGAAGCAGTTGACAACACGGTCCGAGAAGATCATCAGTAACTTGACTCACAAGCAGGCTATCGTCGCAAGAGACTCCTTCGCCAAGTACATCTACTCGGCTCTCTTCGACTGGTTGGTCGACTACGTCAACACCGACTTGTGCCCTCCAGAGGTCGAGAGCAAGATCAAGTCCTTTATCGGAGTGTTGGATATTTATGGTTTCGAGCACTTTGAGAAGAACTCGTTCGAGCAGTTCTGTATCAACTACGCCAACGAAAAGTTGCAGCAGGAATTCAACCAGCACGTGTTCAAGTTAGAGCAGGAGGAGTACGTCAAGGAAGAGATCGAATGGTCCTTCATCGACTTCGTCGACAACCAGCCTTGCATCAACTTGATCGAAAACCGTTTGGGTATCTTGTCCCTTTTGGACGAAGAGTCCCGTTTGCCTGCAGGTAACGACCAGCTGTGGATCGAGAAGATGTACCAGACCTTGGACAAGGAGCCAACCAACAAGGTGTTCAAGAAGCCTCGTTTTGGACAGACCAAGTTCATTGTCGGCCACTATGCTCTTGACGTGGCCTACGATATCGAAGGTTTCATTGAGAAGAACAGAGACACCGTTGGTGAGGGCCACTTGGATGTTTTGAAGGGTACCTCCAACGAGATGCTCAAGTCTGTGCTTTTAATCATCGACAAGAACAATGAAGCTTTGGAGGCCGCAAATGCTGCGAGCGCCGGGCCTTCCAAGATGAAGTCGATTGCCAACAAGAAACCTACCTTGGGTTCGATTTTCAAGAACTCATTGATTGAGTTGATGAAGACCATAAATTCAACGAATGTGCACTACATCCGTTGTATCAAGCCTAACGAGCAGAAGAAGGCTTGGGAATTCGACTCGTTGATGGTGTTGTCGCAATTGCGTGCGTGTGGTGTTTTGGAGACGATCCGTATTTCGTGTGCGGGTTTCCCATCCAGATGGTCATACGTTGAGTTTGCCGACCGTTACCACATCTTGGTGCATTCCGACCTTTGGATGAAGGTGATGAGCAGCGCTAATACCACACAGGAGTCTGTGTCAGAATTGTGTAACACTATCTTGAACGAGAGCATCGAAGACAAGGGTAAGTACCAGTTGGGTAACACCAAGATCTTCTTCAAGGCAGGTATGTTGGCTCACTTTGAGAAGTTGCGTTCAGACAAATTGTACAAGTCTGCCGTGATGATCCAGAAGAACATGAGAAGACACTACTACCGCAAGCAGTTCTTGGAGATCCAGGAGTCGCACCGTAAGGTCCAGGCTTTGATCCGTGGTCACATCAGAAGAGCACAGATCAAGCGTGAGAGAGAAGATGCTGCTGCAACTTTGATCCAGACTTTGATCCGTAGCTACACTGTTCGCAAGCAGACCCAGCAGGCGTTCAATGCCATCATAATATTGCAGAGGTCGATCAGAGGTCGCCAGGCCCGTGACTCGATGACCAAGATGAGACTTGAGAATTCGACTCTCGTGTTGCAGAACCACTGGAGAGGATA
Source organism: Kodamaea leandrae (assembly GCA_030564445.1). Lineage (NCBI taxonomy): Eukaryota > Fungi > Ascomycota > Pichiomycetes > Serinales > Debaryomycetaceae > Kodamaea > Kodamaea leandrae. The sequence goes on along the minus strand of JAJLUV010000013.1, from coordinate 88,289 downwards.
CCAGGCAAGAAAGGAGTACAAGAAGAACCAGAAGGGCGTCGTCTTGATCCAGTCTTGTGTTAGAAGAAGATTGGCCAAGGGCGAGTTGAAGCGCTTGAAGGTGGAGGCCAAGTCTGTGAACAAGTTGAAGGAGGTGAGTTACCAATTAGAGAACAAGGTGATTGACTTGACTCAATCGTTGGCCTCGAAGATCCAGGACAATAAGAAGTTGGTGACTGAAATCACCAACCTCAAGAAGCTTTTGGAGCAGCAGGGTTCGGCCCACGAGGCATTGAAGACTCGTGAGCTCGAGTACAACGAGCGTTTCGACGCCACCAATGCTGAGCACCAGGAAGAGATCGAGAACTTGAACCGCGAGTTGGAGAGCATCAAGAGCGAATACGCCAACGCCGAGAAGAGAATCGAGACCTTGACCAAGGAACAAGCTGACTTGAGACAGGAGGTCCAGAGAAACATCGAGGAGTTGAACCAGGCCAAGGATGCGTTGGTGAAGCGCGATACCATCGAGGTGGACTTGAAGACACACATCGAGCAGTTGAAGTCTGAGTTGGCCAACTTGCAGAGCCAGTATGCCGACGGTAAGGGCAATGCCAATGCCGCTATCATGAGAAGCAGAAAGATCAGCAACTCCAACAAGCGCCACAGCAGCGCTGTTGCATGGAACGCTCCAACATCCTTGGACTCGAACAGACCTGTTTCTGTCATCGAGGTTTCGAACGACGACGACGCCAACATCGATGATATCAACGACGAGTTGTTCAAGTTGTTGCGCGACTCGAGACTGTTGCATAGAGAGATTGTGGAGGGCTTGCTCAAGGGCTTGAAGATCCCACCATCGGGCGTTGCTGCCGACTTGACCAGAAAGGAGGTTTTGTTCCCTGCACGCATCATCATCATCATCTTGTCAGACATGTGGAGACTTGGCTTGACCAAGGAGTCCGAGGAGTTCCTTGGCGAGGTGTTGTCGCTGATCCAGCAGATTGTGAGCAACTTGAAGGACGACGAGGTGATTGCCAACGGTGCATTCTGGCTCTCGAACACGCATGAGTTGTATTCGTTTGTGTCGTATGCACAGAAGACGATTGTTGCCAACGACAGCTTATCACACGAGATGTCCAAGGAGGAGTTTGAGGAGTACTTGAACTTGGTGGTTGTGGTGAAGGAGGACTTCGAGTCGTTGAGCTACAACATCTACAACATGTGGATGAAGAAGATGGAGAAGGACTTGGAGAAGAAGGCAGTGAGTGCGGTTGTGATGTCGCAGTCTTTGCCAGGATTCATGGCTCCAGAGAACTCTCCATTCTTGGCCAAGGTGTTCTCTCCAGGTGTGCAACACAAGATGGACGACATTTTGAGTTTCTTCAACTCCGTGTACTGGTCGATGAAGTCGTACTTCATTGAGCACGAGGTGATGAACGAGGTTATTATCGAGTTGTTGCGCTTCATCGACGCGCTCTGTTTCAATGATTTGATCATGAGAAGAAACTTCCTCTCGTGGAAGAGAGGATTGCAGTTGAACTACAACGTGACGCGTTTGGAGGAATGGTGCAAGGGTCACGAGATCCAAGAGGGATTTGCGTACTTGTCGCACTTGTTGCAGGCTGCCAAGTTGTTGCAGTTGCGTAAGAACACTCCGGAGGACATTGAGATCATCTACGAGATTTGTTATGCATTGAAGCCAATCCAGATCCAGAAGTTGATCTCACAGTACTATGTTGCGGACTACGAGACACCAATTGCACCGGATGTGTTGCAGGCCGTTGCCGACAGAGTGAAGCAGAACGACTCAACCAATGCGGACGAGTTGTTCGAGTTGGTGTCGACTGACGGCCACTTCAACGACCCATTCCGCTCGATTGAGTTGCGTCCGTTCGCCAGAGTGGAGGCTTATGTTCCCGCATGGTTGAACTTGCCAGTTATTAGAAGAATTGTGGAGTTGGTTGCTAAGAACGCCAGTGTTCAGGAGATTGCGGCTTTGACCGAGGAGCCAGAGAATGGGACTGTTGCTAACGGGGAGTGATATATAGTTATAAATGTTATAGGAAGTGGTGTAGATCTAGTCAAGATAAATGATCTTGTTATACATACGGAGCAAAATAATCTCTATTTGCAGAGACCTTATGTAATCTTTATAACCTTTTTTAGCTCCTTTTGTAAACGGGGTGCCGTTCCACCCTCTGGTCTATATAAACCGTTTGATTCCCAATTTATTTATCTCCAGCCGCTAGCGCTCTTGATACCAGTCAAGCAAAGGGTGGACCCTTATGAGCTCTCGAGTGTACTATAGATCATATAACCATTGTTATATGATCGCATTCGAGTCTGGGAGAGCGTGCAACCCGCCCTCGAAGCCGAGGTACTAACAGATTCGTCGTCAGTGGAGTAAGGCCTAGAATGCCTAGCTAATAAGTACAAATGGAAGTACAAAGTGTACTTTCTGTACTTTATGTTGAGAGTGTTCTCTCAACTAGACTCCTATATTCTGAGGGTCTGAATCTGGGTGTACAAGAGAGGGCGACCTACACTGGTGGAATGGGCCAGATATAGGGAGTTGCGGATGTAAGAGTAAGTTGGTGAACAGGAAAGAAGTTCAACGGGAAGAGATCGCGAAAAGAAAGGTAGTGCTATTGTACTATCGTACAAGCACATTTTAATGGCTGCGAAAAATGTAGAAAAATTATATGAGCTATAAAGATGCTCATAGAACCCACACAATAAAGACGTGTGGAGGAGGAGGAGGCAGTAGAATATCTCTACTGCGGATTGGGGGTATGGACCAGACGTGGTCCTACCATCAGTCCAACTAGGGGGTACCAGACGTGGTACCCTCTGGACCCGCTTCGGCGGGAGGAGGAGGTTGTGGGGTCCACAGAAGCTGTGGAATCCACAACGGGTCGGCGGGTAGTTCCGCCGCTCCCTCCAGCAGGAAGGGTATCCTTCCTCGCTGGTAAAAAGTGGAGAGCCAACTCATGCCAAAATTTTGTATTTAAGGTACCGTCCAAAAAGGGTAATTCCAAATTGGGAACACGTTAAGAGTCGGTGAAATTGATGATGAATCCTGACTTGAAACATTTTCTGATCTATTCTCATGGTTATATTATATTCCTCGGTATTCTGCTTATAAACTATTCTCATGCTTGTATTCCTCGGTATGCTTCTATTCAGTATTCTGCTATTCTTCGTCTACTTCTTCTCATACTCCTCTGGGGTCTTGGTTTTCATCTGCAACGCATGGACTCCCTTCTCCTTGATCTCCTCGTCAAGAAGCGAGTAGATGATTCTGTGTCTCAGCGGCATGTTCTTACCAGCAAAGTCCTCGCTGACCACCTCCAATCTGAAATGGGACTCGGTTTTGTTTTCGGCGCCTCTGATACCGGCGTGATGGGCGTGTTTGTGGGAATCGTTAGCGATCTTGAAGTATGTTGGCAGCAACGCCGTGGTGATCTTGGCCACGATGGACTTCTCAATAGGGCCTGGTGTTTCTGACGTGACGACTTTCGTGGAGTACGACATGATTCTACGGAGCATGTTAATTTTTGAAAATTATTCGTTGAGCGCGGAGTTGATTATTCGTTGAGCACCGAGTTGACTTTATCAATAGACGCGGTGCTTTTGGCGATGTTTTCGCTTTGTTTGACAAATTCGGTGTGTGAGTCGAGGACCTTCTTCAAGGGATCAGCGAGTTTATCAATGCCTTGGGCAAGAATTTTATAAGGGTCCATGAAAGGGAAGAAAGTGGTATTTCCTATAAGGTTATTTTACGATTAAATCTTTTTAGCTACTTTTATGATTTTGGCATGAGTGACTCATGCTTCGAAGACGATGATCTGGAGCTAGATGCGATCCTAGAAGCCCAGAAACCTACAGGGTACCCCAGTGGTAACTCTACAACAAATGGTAATTCTACCAATGGTAATTATACCAATGGTATTTCTACAAACGGTGTTCTGGCTACAAATAAATCATATCTGGTTACGCGCTCTCGACCACAAATGACCTTAGATGGTTTGATGACAAAACGACCTGGTAGCGTGAATGGTGGCAACGGCACGTCACTCTTTCCAACACATCATATGATCGATAGAATCGCGCTTGAATCGTATATTTATCCCATGAATATGGAACTACGCGACTACCAATACAATATCGTAGCGCATGCATTCTACGACAACCTCCTAGCAGCGCTCCCCACGGGTCTAGGAAAGACGTTCATCGCGTCCACCGTGATGCTCAACTTCATGAGGTGGTTCCCACAGTCCAAAATCATCTTCATGGCGCCAACCAGGCCTTTGGTAGCGCAGCAGATCAAAGCGTGCTGCGCGATCACTGGAATTTCTGCGGAGAGGGTTGCGATTTTGTTGGACAAGACGAAGAAGAACCGCGGGGAGATCTGGGACTCGAAGCAGGTGTTTTTCACGACGCCTCAGGTTGTGGAGAACGACTTGAGTACTGGGTTGGTGGATCCCAAATCGATTGTTTTACTAGTGATCGATGAGGCACACCGTGCGCGTGGAAACTACGCGTACAACAACGTGGTGAAGTTCATGAAGAGATTTTCGAACTCGTTCCGAGTTTTGGCATTGACGGCGACCCCCGCCGCAGACGTGGAGGGGGTGCAGGAGATCATCAACAACTTGCTGATTTCCAAGGTGGAGGTACGGACCGAAAACAGTATGGATATTGTGAGGTATATGAAGAGAAAGAAGGTGTTTCGGTACAATATCGGGCAATCTGCAGAGATCAACGAGCTCATTGACCTCTTGTGCAATGCCATTGAACCCACGCTCATCGTTGCGAACGAGCGCAAGCTCGTCGACATCCGAGACCCACTGAAAATCAACTTTTTCCACTGTATGGAAACGTCGAGACGGCTCATGATGAACAAGGAGATTCCTGCCGCTGTGAAATGGCCTGGTATCCACACTCTACAGCTACTTGGCGTTGTGGGTCAGTGTCTCAAGCGGCTCAATATATACGGAATCCGGTCGTTTTACTCGTATTTCAAGGAGAAACACGAGGAGTTCATGTCCAAGTGGCAGAAGAAGAAGTCGAGCAACAAGACCGCGTCGAGTTTCTACTTGAGCGACCATGTGACGCTTTGTTTGAAGCGCGCGGAGGAGTTTTTGAAGAATCCAGGCGTTTTTTCGCACCCAAAAATCGAGCAGCTCGTGGAGGAATTACAGGACTTTTTCCTCGAGAGCCGCAAGGACTCCAAGGTGATTATCTTCACGGAGTTCAGAGAGTCCGCACTAGAGTTGGTCAAGGCAATAGAGGCGTTTGATAAGAACATGAAGCCTCATATTTTCATTGGACAATCGAAAGAGAAGGACCGGTTCAGCGACGATAAGAAAGAGAAGAAGAAGGAAAAAGGGAAGAAGAAGGAGAAGGTATCTACGGGATCATCAAGTGAAGATGCTCAGATCAATGGAATGAACCAAAAGTTACAGAAAGAAATTATCAAGCAATTCAAGGATGGAAAGTATAATATCCTTGTGTGTACCTCTATTGGTGAGGAGGGTTTGGATATCGGTGAAGTCGACCTCATCATTTGCTACGATTCCACGAGTTCTCCGATCAAAAACATACAGCGGATGGGAAGAACGGGTCGTAAGAGAGACGGCCGTGTTGTTCTACTCTTTTCTGGAAACGAAGAGGCCAAGTTCGACAAGGCGATGGGAGGATACGAGCACATTCAGAACTATATCATGCAACCCAACACTGTGGAACTCGCACCGCTGAACAGGATAATTCCCGCGGAGTATACTCCAAAGGTGGAGAAGAAGGTGATTGAGATTCCTGTCGACAACATAGAGTTCAAGAACGAGGACGATGATGACGAGATCATCAGGATCGCAACACAGTACATGACGGGCAAAACCAAACCTAAGGCAAAGAAGCAGCAGAAGCGGTTCTTCATGCCAGACGACGTAGAGACGGGATTCAGGAGTGTTTCCAGTTTGCTCGGAGAAGTGGGTGAAACTGGGAATAAGAGGAGCTGTGAGAAAAATAGTGAAGAGAGCAGAAGTTACGAGAACAGAAGGAGTGAAGAGCACAGAAGTTACGAGAACAGAAGTTACGAGAACAGTGATATCGAAAAGAGCATTGTTACCTCTGAAAAGAGTGTTTTGGATAGCATCTTGGATTCGTCTAGTGATGAGGAGGAGACGAGAAAACGGCCACTTGAGTCAAAGGCTCCAAGTACCGAAACGCCAGTGAGAACAGGACGGTCACTAGGAATCAAGAGACCAAGACCGAGCCCGAAGTTGGTTATTTTACTGAACGATGAGGTGGTGTTGCCGGAGTATGAGGTGAGTAGAGAGGAGAAAAAGGGGAAGGAAGGAGATGAGGAGATTCTTAGTGAAGTGAAGGATAATGAGAATGTTATTAGGGAAGTGAAGGTAAATGAGGATGTTCTCACTGACGTGAAGGCAATGGATGATGAGAATGTTCTCAGTGAAGTGAAGGTAATGAATGTTCTCAGTGAAGTGGAGGCACATGAGGATGACAATGGCTTCGAATATCTTGAATCCACACCAAAGAAGAATTGTTATAAACTGGATACGAAGAATGAAGGATCGCCTGATGCTGTTCAATGGAATCCCCCAAAAGAAGTATCTGAAATTTCTCAATCGAATGCCTCAAAAGAACCTTCTCAATTGAATGCCTTAAAAGAAGCTTCTCAATCGAATGCCTCAAAAGAAACTTCTCAATCGAATGCCTCAAAAGAAACTTCTCAATCGAATGCCTTAAAAGGAACTTCTACCTCAAAAGAGCGTTCTATAATTTCTCAATCGAAAGCCTCAAAGGAAGAAACTCTTTTCTCCGACAGTTTTGACGTCTTTGACGACGGACTAGACGAAGAATTGGCCATGATTTCCAGCGATGCATACTCTCAGGTGAAGACCAGTCAATTAGACCTGAGACAACCGTCTATGACACCGGTTCCGAAGCCATCGTCACAGCCTACAGTGGTTTCAAGGGGCGACGAATTAGACGAGAAGGCTACCAAGGATAGAGGAACTGTGAGAAACCAAGAGAGAAATGAAGCAAAAATTCGTAACGACATTTTCAAGTGGGATTTTGCACCCAACGAAGGACATTTAAATGAGGACCAGCTGATTGAGCTTTACACTTCGTACTATACCGGGGTTGATCCTCCAAATAACAACAAATTTGACCCCCAATCGGGACTTGATACCGCTTCCAAGGGTTCAATCGGACCTGGTACAAGGACATCGGTGCTCCTCCGGCACAAAGCGTATACTGAAAAATTAACCAGCCAGGCGGCCATGGAGCTCGAAAAGCGCGCAAATGAGGCGCAAGTGGACGAGCTAAGCTACGCCAGCATAGTAGTGGATAAGTAATAGATAATAGACAGATAGTAGTTATAGATTATCTGAATAGATCATGGAGAACAAGTGAATCACTTGGAAATTGATAGGCTTCAGATTAAGACCCATTTTACCCGGACAAGCGAAATATATAAATATGAGGAAAATCCACCAAATACTTTTCTTCTCCATCTTTATGCAGGGGCATTACGTGTATCAGTGAGGATTCGTCCGAGATCATGTTTTTGCTGGTTGAAAACTATAACCTGACAGCTCCTTGTTGTTGCTTCCTTGTGTTGCGACGGCCAGGGAATTTTTGGACCAATTTTCCTCTACTCTTCGTTGAAGGTAGGGAATGAGTGAAGTTACTTTTGAACTAGTTGAAGTTGATTTTTTCTGAAGTACTCAGTTCAAGTTGATTTCTTCTGAAGTACTCAGTTCAAGTTGATTTCTTCTGAAGTACTCAGTTCAAGTTGATTTCTTCTGATTCAGTTCAAGTTGATTTCTTTGATTCAGTTGATTACTGCTGATTCAGTTGACGTGATTTTTCTGATTCAGTGACATTGATTTTTCTGATACAGTTGAATAATTTCTAACTGAACTATCTCCTATTTACGTTCACATTGTGAGGCCACGAAGTGACATGAAAAGATTTGCCTTGTGCCTCGCTCGGCCCGGTTTGTACCTGGTCTTGAGCTGGATGACAACGAGCTCTGCTCGGTCAATGGGCCATAACAACGTCAAGATTTCCTTTGAGTGCGATGACATCAAGGTTTACCGGATGATGGCATTGTAATTATAAATCTGCACATTTGAGTAAATGTAGAAGTAATCCATGACTACTTTTAACTTCACTTCTAAACGTTAAAACCCTCTCACCTTCATCCGTTCTATCTAAACCTGTTCCTTAATCTTTTATTTGTACTGAAAAAATTTCAGCAACATGTTCAAGAAGTTCAACAAAGAAGACGTGCACTCGCGCTCCAACATCAAGTCTTCTGTTCAGAGAGGGCTCAAGAGCAAGTTCGTGTCGCAGTACCCAAAGTTGGAGGATGTTGCAGATGACATCATACCAAAGAAGTCGCAATTAATCCACATTAAGTGTGAGGACAAGATCCAGTTATACTCCATCGATGATGAGATTGTTATGTTCCAGCAGTTTGATGAGATCATTCCTTCGTTGAAGGTGGTCCACAGATACCCACAGTGCTTCCCACGTGTCAAGGTTGACAGAGGAGCCATCAAGTTCGTGTTATCTGGAGCCAACATCATGTGTCCTGGATTGACCAGTGCCGGTGCGGAATTGCCTGAGCAGTTGGAAAAGGACAGCATAGTGACCATCTACGCCGAGGGTAAGGAGAACGCATTGGCCGTGGGCAAATTGATCATGTCGACCGACGAGATTAAGTCGGTTAACAAGGGAATTGGTGTGGAGTTGTTGCACTTTTTGGGCGATGGTGTGTGGAGTTACCAGGAGTAGGAGTAGGTTAGAGTATAAGGAAGGAATAATGATATTTTGTAGAGAGGGAGAGAAGGGAGGTTGAGATTAAGAATGATGATGCAACTTAATGAAGATGGAGAGTCGATGATTATGGTGACTTAATGATGATGTGACTTAATGATGATGACTTAATGATTATGTGACTTAATGATGATTAGATTGAAAATAGAATGACGACGTCAACCCATTTCATCCTTATCCTCTCTATATATACTCTGACCCTCTGCAAACCCATAATAGTCCAACGTGTGCAGCTCCACCAAATACAGCTTTATCCTAATCTGGGTATCCTCAAACTCATTCACGTAGTAGTATGCATCAAAGTCGAGCACCAGCTTCCCCAGCAACTGCGACATTACTCCCAAGAGCCTGAGCACTGTGTTGTTGCGGAGAAATGTCCGTTGGGTACCGTCAACAACCAACCTCACCTTGTCGCTGTGATGAAAAGTCGGCTGCGCAGTATCCACCATCCCGTACTTGCTCAAGAGCTGTTTCCACCGGAACGCCGCAGGAGAGTCTGTTTTACCTGCTCTGACCTGGGAAATGAAGTATAGTTCGGCGTTCGTCACCTCTTCTGCGCTGATCTTAGCTCCGTTGAGCGATGCGAGGTCCCCCACGCGTGCAATGAGCTGGATGGTGAGTTCATCATCGGTGAGGTGTTCGAAAACGGGGTTGTTTGCGCATTTGAGCGAGCGCAAGTTTGGAAATGCCGTGCGGATGCTGTCGATATCGGACCACGACGCCAACTGGTTGTACCTCAAGTCGACCGAAGTGATGGTGGGAAATGTGCCATGGATGTTGCGAATATGGTTGTCGCTGAGAATCAACGTGGAGGCTTTGATATCGGGGATTTTGGTCAACTTGTTGAAGGATAAGTCGATTAAAGAGAGGGTGGCAGAAGTGGAATTAATATCTCTCATTTCATCACCTTTTTCAACATTCTCACCTTCCTCACCTTTCTCAATCTTCTCAACCTTCTCGTTCCCACCTTTATCTCCTTTTATCTCTGTTTCTTCCTTCCACTTCTCGTATCCATTTGATGCCAAATACAAATGCGTCAAGTGTGGAAGCTTTTGCATCAACTGACTGACCTGGTGCAAACTCACCTTTGTATCGCTCATTTTGAGACTGCAGATAGGGAGCGTTTTGGTCAATGGAAAGGTGTTTGTACCTGAGTCCCCCGTGAGTCTGTTTTCGTTGAGCGAATCTCCCGCAAGTCCGTTGAGAGAGTCTCCCGCAAGTCCGTTGAGCGGAGCCCCTGTGAATCTGTTTCCGTTCAAGTTGAGCGTCTCGAGCGACGGCAACAGCGCGAGCCAGTCGCCGATCATATCGGCACCAAAGAGGTTGTAGGATAAATCGAGGTGTTTTAGGTTTGGAAGGAAGGAGGGGGAGGAAGTTGGGTCAGAAGAAGATTCGACATTAGATTCTATCCCATATGATTCCTTCCCATATGATTCAATTGATCCCATCCCTGTTGATTCATTTGATTCAATTGATTCCTTCCCTTTTGATTCATTTGATTCATTTGATTCCTTCCCTTTTTCCCTCCATAAATACTCTGTTTTTTCCACTCCCGTTATTCCCTTCCTATCTAATGAAACCAGCACCAACTCACCCAAGTTTGCCTGCAAACGGTTGAGCTTGTCAAAACCATAGCTCTGAACGGTCTTCGAGCCAAACCTCACGTCGCCGACACTCGCGTCGGGGTCGCAGTACAGCTGTAGTAGTGCCGACGTAAAGTCCGTGCCCAATTGGATCTTTTTATTGGACATCTTGATGAATGAGCCTGCTCCAGGCACAGAGCACCGAAAGTACTCCACGCCATCAAGGGAACCGCTGTGTTTTCCTCGGCTTGGATTGTCCCACTCCACACCTAGGGCGGTCGTGGCCCATTGCGGGATGTTTCCCACGAATCTAACGGTACAATTGTGTCCATCAACCAGGATTCGTTGGTTTGGGATCATAGAAAAGATGTTGCAAAAAAAGAATGTAGCAGTCAAAAGAATCATCAATAATTATCATCATCATTATCAATTATCGATCATCAATCATCATTAATCATCATCATCAATCATTAATCTTCATCAATCATCATCATCATTATCAATCATCTCCATCTTCATTATTCATCTTCATTATTCATTATTCATCTTCATTATTCATTATTCATCTTCATTATTATCATCCTATATTACATCACCAATTATGTAACAAAAACATCACCTCACCATGATCATCATCATGATCCTCCGTCTCATCCGTCAGCATATCATACATCTTCAAATCATACATCTACATATCATCCATCATCTCATCCTTCATCACACATCATCGCATCTCATATCCCACCATCCACACCTCTCTTCTCTATCCCCCTCACCTTCTCTTTTCGGACCCCATGTGAAAGCGTCGTGAGCCCAACACTGAGTCGGATATGTGACAGCGACGATGGGAACCCTCTTGGAAAGGAGCCGACCAGCTCCCCTCAACTCGATAGCACAATGTGGTCAAATCACATGCCTATTGTGTGGTCCTTTGTGATCCATTGATCCCAGCAAAGTTTATCCGTTAATCTCGCGTGGTTGCTAACCGCAGCAATTTCAGTTGCGAGGCGATGAGAGTGGAAAGTTCAGAGATGAGGAGAATCCCGAGAATAAGGAGACGGATTTTTGAACGTCTGTAGATTTCACGGATTTTTGATGTCTATACATTTCAACCGTCTGCAAATCACATTCAACTTAATCCCTTATGGTTACGAATTTCACCTAGATCCTGGGGTATTGTGGTTGCTACCAATGACTTAATACTATTCATTCTCTATATTCGAATCTCATATTATGATTCACATTTGATACTACTTCACTTTTGATTATGATTCACATTTATTCACATTAGATTCTTCTTATATCTTCTTATTGATTCTTCTTATTGATTCTTCTTATTATCTTCATTCATCCTTTTTATCGTCCTACCAAATTTTTTTATTTTCCTTACTCTTTTCTCACCATGACACGCGAACACACGTCCGTAGGCAGCGCCACGGGCGACCTGTCGCATGGACGAGGGCCTCTGCCTCTGCGGAGCTTGTTTTCGCCAATTACCACCATGTCAGCAGCACCAGTTTGCGCACTCAGTCCTACGGTGTCGCTCGACGAAGTGCCCGGGTCTTCAACGTCGCCACAACTGCCGGAGTTGCGCCAACTGTTGTTTGGCAAAGTAACGGGACTCCTCCAGCGCACACTCCAGTCTCCCGCACGAAAACGCGCGGTTAAGCGGCCCGCTGTGAAGGAAACTGACCAGGTGTACCTAGAGTATGACCCGCTTACCCGCCGCAAAGTCCTCAACACGTACGAGATCTTGCGCGAGATCGGCAAGGGCGAGCACGGCAAGGTCAAGCTCGCAAAGGACTTGATCCACCGCGAGTTGGTGGCAATCAAGGTCGTCGACAGAAGAAGCAACAAGGGCCGCCCGAGTCTTCGGAGGCTGTCGGTGGGTGTGGGCCAGGACCTGAAAATACGCCGCGAAATCGCGATCATGAAAAAGTGCAACCACAAGCATGTGGTCAAGTTGAGGGAAGTGCTAGACGACGTCAGCAGCAACAAGATATACCTCGTCTTGGAGTATTTGGAGAAGGGCGAGATCAAGTGGAAGAGAAACAAGCAGCAAAAACCACTGCAATGTGGCGTGGACGAAATCCCCTGCTGTGGCCAAAGAAGAAGGTCCCAAAATAGAATAAAAGAGAGGGAGGAAATAGAAAGGATAGAAGGGGAAAGGGTAGAAGGGGAAAGGATAGAAAAGGGGGCCACAATTGGGTCAATCCAAGAGTCTACCACAGAGCCTACCAAAATAGGGACTACCCCAGAGCCTACCAAAATAGGGACTACCCCAGAGCCTACCAAAATAGGGACTACCCCAGATCCTACCAAAATAGAACCTCCCACAGACTCTTCCACAACACAGTCTACCTCCCCAATAGATCCTACCCATGGATCTCCCCTCTTCAAAGGAAACCTATTCAAAGACAAACCCAAAAACATATACCCAAAAGACTGCGAATGTGATCCAAAGTCGGTTCCGGCGTCCGGATTGACGTCGCTCTTCGATGACTCGGACTACGACCAAGACAACTACCTCCTCTCGAATGAGTTTTCGCCCAATCTTACCTTCAAGCAATCGCGCAAGATTTTCCGCGACGTGGTGCTTGGCCTCGAGTACTTGCACGCGCAGGGCGTGGTGCACCGTGACATCAAGCCGGCTAACTTGCTTGTTCTGGCGGAGAATGTGGTGAAAATCAGCGATTTCGGAGTGAGTTTCGCATCCTCGCTCGACGGCCAGCCGGTGAGCGCGCTCGAGTTGGCAAAAACAGCAGGAACCCCGGCGTTTTTCGCTCCAGAGATGTGTCTGTCCAACTTTTGCGAGAAGGACAAGGCAAAAGAGACGGAGGATGCAAAGGTGAACGGGGGCATAGATGGAGAGACAAAGATTATAAATGAGACGAAGATTATAAATGGGGAGAAAGATACAGAAGGGGTTGATTCAAAAATAGGTTCTACTCAATCCTCAAAAGTCGGTTCTACAGACTCTTCGAAATCGTGTGTGGACCACCGCATCGACATCTGGGCGCTCGGTGTCACGCTCTACTGTCTTCTTTTCGGACGTGTTCCGTTCAATGCGGACTCGGAGTTTGAACTTTTCTCGGTGATTTGCAACAGCGAGTTGCACTTCCCCGAGCTGGCAGACGCCTTCAACTCCCCCGCGCCGGTTCGCGAGGACGAGTTCGAACTCGCAAAGGACTTGCTCACGCAGATGCTCACCAAAGACCCCGCAAACCGTATTGAAATCAAGGGAATTAAGTCGCATCCGTTCACGTTGATGGACCTTGAGGACGATATCGACCAGCTCAACGAGTTTTGCTACCTCAATGCGAGCGCAGACGAGCAGTTGGTGTCGCTGGGTCCCGAGGAAGACCCCATTACGACCGTAGGGCTCGGTAGCAGGATCAAGAAGAGTCTTGTGAGTGCCATAAGAGCTGCAAACGGAAGCGACGTCAAGCTGTTTGACAGCAGCGAGGACTCTTCTCCGCTGAACCATCTGATGATTTTATCTGAGGAACCAGTTCGTGTTCCTTCGCGGTCGTCGTCGTACTCGTTTGGGCGTGGGCGCCTCATCGAAGAAGAACAGCGGCTGAGAAGAGGGTCCAGCACAGAAGCTCCGCAGATTGAGACGAAGAGAAACGTGGGAGGAGACTTGTACATGAAGAACCAAAGCGCTGTGGATGCGTTCAAAGGTATCCAGAAGGCCGACGAGAGAAGGAGATCGAGTATGCTGATTACCAAGACGGTTTCCAACAGCTCGGAAAGAGATAGAAGTAGCTCTGGAGTGGATGAAAAGGAACCACGTGGAAAGCTTGGAGAGGGGTGGCAGATGGGATCACAAGTCTCACATTTGGGGTCTCAAATGTCGCATTCTCAGCAGTATTCACCACATATGGGTCCACAGGCCACACCGGGACTTGTGGGAGTTGTTGTTCCACAACCCATTGGTCCTCCTAAATTGAAGGTTGGGCCAATTAGCATTGCAAACGACCGCAGAAGGTCTTCGGTGATGTCGCTTCCGCTCAGTGGTAGTTTTGCCAGTTTGGATAGTTTCAATGACGACTATCTCCTGCAGAAGTACCATGAGTTCACCAAGCAGCGCAACCGCGCAAAAGAGCATGAGTCTACAGTGGACAGCATTAGTGCGAAGTTCCAGGCTTTTGACTTGAATTCGCAGATGAAGGTGCGGATTAACCCTGAGGCTCGCAAGGAGCGTACCTCCGAGGGTATTCCGCCTACGCAGCGCCGCAGGCTGAGCACCTCGTCGTACCTGCTGTATCTGCTGTCGTCCAGCAGTGCGAGTGATGATGAAGGAGCCGATCTCACGCTTGCGTTTGTGCTGAAGGTGAAGTCGCGGACTCCTGTTCCGGGACCAGTGAGGCCGGGGGCACTTCGTTTAAACTCGCGTGCAAAGTCACACGATCTGAACTTGCCACGGCTCCAAGCACACCAGCACACGAACTCAGACGGGGCGATTCCCACGTTCAACGTGCTCTTTCAGGAGGACGCGCCTGAGTTTGCCGACATTCCCGATGGACTTATGTCTGCGGTTCCTCGGATGAGTGTCCTGGGAGTTCCTGCGTTGGTTGCAGTGCCGAATTCCGCCTCCACCGCGACGTTGACGGCGTCTGGTATGGAGATTGCGGATAGTGTGAGCACCATCAAGGGGGACCCAATCACTCCTATTGGAAGGGTTCCAAATGGGCCGGTCGTGTATCCTCCAGGTTCTGGGTTTGTCAGTCCTGGTGGAGGGTCGCGATTTCCTGATGGAGGTTCAGGGTATGTTACTCCGATCGTTGGGTCCCAGTATGGTACACCAATTGCTGGGTCTAGTTCTGGGTATCCAACTGGGTCTGCCGGGTTTGGGTCTGGGTCTGCCGCCGGGTCTAGTTCTGGGTCTGCCTCTGGGGCTGCTACGGTCACAGGAACTGGATTCGCGACTCCTGTTGGGTCGCCGCGGCCATTTGCGACGCCGATCACACGAGACGAGCGTCGTGCGAGCAGACTTGTGTCTCCACTCTTCAACAACGCGCCCACGTCGGAGCTTGCGACTGTGAACTCGCACTTGACGGGCAGTGCGTTCAAGGACGACGGGGAGCGGTTTCGGGAGGTGCCATTCAACCGTTTTGTGAACCATTACAACAAGGACCCGGTAGCGCACCCGTTTCCGCACGCAGTGCACATGACGGACCCACGGATGGAGCAGGACCGTGCACGGCCAGAGCTTTACCGGTCCAATTCCGTGACGTTGGGGATTTTGCAGAGGGAGGAGTAGAGGATGGTTAGAGGAGATAGATGGGACAAGATGGGGGAGCAAGAAAATAGTATGAAGATCCAGATGGTGGAACAAGATGGGAGAGCAAGAAAAGATGAAGATCCAGATGGTGGAACAAGATGGGAGAGCAAGAAAATAGAAGATCCAGATGGTGGAACAAGATGGGAGAGCAAGAAAAGATGAAGATCCAGATGGTGGAACAAGATGGGAGAGCAAGAAAAGATGAAGATCCGGATGGTGGAACCAGATAATAGTATGAAAATCCAGATGGTGGAAACCAGATAATATGATCCAGATGCAAAAGATGAACTATTAACAAATTGTGGCACATTTTTTGCTTCATTAGCTTGTGGACATCTTCCGTTCCTCTTTCAACTCCTGTTTATTTGTGCTTCATTTCTGCTTTACTACTAACAATAAGTTTCATATCGGCATAGTAGAACAAGGCGTGTGCTTGCGGCATCGCAACCAATTTAGAGCAACGTAGATCAGGCGCTTTCATGACGTCAGCAAGGCGGAAAAAATGAAGCCAGTGAATCAGAAATCATGGATGTGGAAAAAAGGTAAAATGGTCAGATCGAAAAAAGGAAATATGGAGAATAAGGAGGATAGGTGGCTGGGATAGGTTGTATTATGGTTGGGATAGGTTGTATTATGTTGGGATATGTTGTATTATGTTTGTGATAGGTTGTATTATGGTTGGGATAGGTTGAATTATGTTTGTGATAGTGGTTGTTGTATAGGTTACGGTAGGTTATAGTTAGGAATTCTATTGTAGCACCATAGTTTTATGTTTTTTATGTTAGTATTTCTCATTTTTGACAGTTGGATGATTTTAATATTATCTTTTCTCGTCTATATTTTTCATTATTGTTTTGATTCATGTCCAACCAAGATATCCGAGGACAGCTCCTGGACATCCAGAAACGCTTGTTCAGTAGGCATCCCGACCTGCTGCGCGACCAGGAGAACGTTGGTCCGCGTAAAAAGAAGGAAAAGGACGATAAACGCGACTTTCCCAAGTCCAAAACAATGGCCAACCTAACCGACCACAAGGGCGAATACCCGTTGAATCCCTTCAACAAACCCAACGAAAGCATGCCCAAGGGCACGACCACGCCCAAGCAAATCAATTCAACCGATCCGGGCCACTCGACCGGATTCAACCCGCCGTTTGGATCGCTTCTGCCAGCGTCGGCCCCAGCGCTCCCCGAAGCCAAGGGTAACGATATGAACTTTGTTGTGGGATTGAGTGAAAATCTCCTCAGCGAATGTCGGCGGCTCACTGCCGAGAACCAGCGGTACAAGGCGAAGCTCAAGGCGCTGAATGAGGAGATCAAGACGTATACTGATGAGATTGCGAAATTGCAGTCGTCGCGTACGTTTCAGATCAACAGCGAGTCCGACTTGAAAGACCGCAACTGGGAGTTGGAGGCCAATCTCATGAGCTTGAACGAGCAGGTCCAGACGCTCACGAGCACGAAGGAGAAACTGCTGCGTGCGTTGGAAGACCTCCAGCTCAAGTACACCGCATTGCAGAAGGACAACGATGATTTGATGGTCCAGAACCAGAATGTTGCCGAGAGCTACGAGACGTTGCGCAGCGCAACGTCCAAGGAGATCAACGAATTGAGCGACCGAATTGGGGAGTTGAACGACGAGAATGATCTGTTGCACTTGCGTCTTCTGACTCGTGAGCCCAAAGAGCAAAATAAGCGCAACTCGATTTTACCAGCATCGGTCACGGCATTGTCGATTGGCGACGATTCCGACGAGGAGTCCATCGACTTCGACAGCATTCTCGTGGACTCCCAGCCTCAAGAAGTGCCGTCGGCAGACCCGCGCAACCCCCAGCTTGAGGTCGAGACGCTCCGTGCGACGTTGAACCACAACAACCGCACCATCGCAAAGTTGAGATCGGCGTTGCTCAAGGCCAGACGTGAGGAAATGGCGCAGAAGAACCAGAAAACAGTGCTCCTGCAACTGCTGAAGACCAAGTTGGTCAAGCGCAGATCCGCAAACGAAGTGCGGAGGACCTCGCCGTCCAAGAGAGCAAGCTTGGTGTCGCCTTCAAAGAGATCGTCGAGATTGGTGGAGGATAGCGAAGAAAGCGATAAGGACGATAAGGATACTTTTGATAAAAGTGAGCTCTTCAACAAGAGTGCTTTTGGTAAGAGCATTGAAAACTTTGATAAGAGCATCGCGGACAAGAGCGATAAAAGCAACACCTTTGATAAAAGCAACACCTTTGATAAAAGCGCAGAAGGTCCTTCTCTTGACGCTCCGTCTAAACCATTCTCATGGGATGACTTCACCAAGGACATCACCAAACCAAAATCTCACGACTTTGACGACGTTTCCGATGCCGAGAGCACGCACACGAAGAAGAGCGTGAACGTGACCGCCGTCACGGCAGACTACAATATACCATACATGATCGAAGACTCGCTGGACCTGGACAACGACAAGAGCCAGGTGTTGACGCGCGACATGTCCAACAAGGTGGACCAGTACGCGTCGGAAAACAACTTAATTTTGATTCCCTTCGAGACGTATGAGAAATTGACCAAGTCGAACGTGGACGACATGGATGCTGAGGAGTTGGAGAAGGTCTTGGAGAGCAGAAAGAGAGGAAGAACAGGAAAGGACGAGAACCAGGTCATTTTGACTCAGCAAGAGTATGACGATCTTGTTGACGAACACCAAATGACACAGAAGCTCACTGACAAGGGTCTTGTTGTGATCCCACAACCCGAGTATTCTTCGCTCAAAGAAAGCTTTTCTGAGTATTCTTCACTCAAAGAGAGCGTTTCCAAAGACATTTCCGGGTCTTCGCTCAAAGAAAAGTTCAGCTCACTCCAACTGGAAGTTGAAACCCTCAAATCGCATGTCGACTCTCCATCGTTGGACTGGTTGCAAAAACTGCTCCAAACACACAACTTCGAGAGCGTGACTTCCGAGGACCTCGCTCGGTTGAACCGCACCTCGGAGCAATTCTCTAAACCATCTCTTCCCTACATCTCCGCCAAGGCTGCGGAGCAAGGTTTGCATGTTGTGCCCGAAACCGAGTGGGCCGGGTACCAAAAGACACTTGCCGAGTATGAAAAACCCGACAAGGCGTACTTGACGGCCAAGGCCAATGAAATGGGGATGATCCTCGCATCCCAAGCATTTTACGACGAGTTGGTGCGAAACGCCAACGAGCCGGAACTCGGTCATGTGGAGTCTCATGCTAAGCGTCATGGTCGCGAATTGGTGGACTCGTCGGAGTTGAACGAGTTGAGAAGTCCATCCGTGAAGCGCTTGGAGACTATTGGCGCCGCTCTTGGATTCGCTAGTATTCCAGCTGATGAGTTGAAGTCATTGAGGGAGCCTGATGTCGAGCATCTTCGTGAAAAGGCAGCGTCATTGAATAATGTGGTGATTTCCGATTCCGAGCACGCCCGCTTGAAGCAACTCGCAGAAGAGCCTCCGTTGAACCACGTCAAGCTTCAGGCAGAGAAGCACGGTCTTGTGACCCTCTCAACAGACGAGTACACTGACCTCCACAGCGCTGCAAATGAACCAACATTGGAGAACATCACGGCACGTGCGCAGTCACGGGGCTATGTTCTCGTTAAGAGTGGAGAGTACGAATCGCTTGTTTCTCCATCAGTTTCCGATTTGAAGACTCGTGCTGCCACGCATGAACACGAAGTGGTGAGCGCAGCCAAGCTCCGTGAGTTGGAGCAGCTTGCACACGAACCTACACTCGAGCATATCAAGACCAAGGCAAGTGGACATGCTGTGATTCCAACTGAGGAGTATGAGAAGTTGACGAATCCAGATGTTGAGGCATTGAGCAAGAACGCCGCCTCTTTGAAGCACCGCGTGGTTTCTGAGGATGAGTACAAGGAGTTGAGCGAACCAAATATGGAGCGCGTTAGAAGCGGAGCTACTACCCTCGGACACCATGTGATTACTGCAGAGCAGTACGAAGAGTTGACCAGTCCTAGCACCGAACAGCTTGAGGCCAAGGCACGTGCTCTTGGAGCCACTGTTGTGGAGAAGAGCAAGTATGATGGGTTGGTTGAGCCTTCGGTTGACGCTATCAGTGCACGTGCCAACGCACTTGGGTACAAGATGATATCGAGTGCTAGTCACACTCGTTTGAACACTCTTGCGAACACTCCGGACATTGAGCATCTCACGGCGCTGGCCAAGCGTCTTGGGCATGTGTTAATTCTGGAGGAGGACCTTGAGCTGCTCAGCAGTAAGGCGGAGCTGCCGCTGATGGGACACTTGGGCCTGAAGGCGAAGAACTTGGGCTGTCTCTTGATCAAGAAGGAGGAGCTTGACAGTTTGCGCAAGCGTGCGAACAGTCCTACCAAGGAGCACTTGGTGGAGAAGGCGCGTTTGTACAACAGCGAGCTCATTGATCTGGAGGAGTTGGCTGAGTTGACCAAGTTGGCAAGAGAGCCGAGCGAGGAGCACGTGCGGAGCGTTTGCGGGGCTGCTGGGTTGATTGTGATGAGAGACGATGAAAGAAAGGCAGTTGATGAGGAGCATGAGAGAGAAAAGAGTGCTATTAAGGAGGAACATGAGAAGGAAAGGAGGGCAGTTCAGGAGAGTCATGAGAAGGAAAAGAAGATTGTTCAGGAGAAGCATGAGAACGAGAAGATATTGTTGAGTGGAAAGTTTGACAAGGTTAGTGAGGAGCACAAGAGTATTGGTGAGAAGTATGGGCAGCTTGAATCCGAGCATAAATTGTTGGGAGAGAAGCATGAAGCTGTTATTAACGATCATAAGTCTTTGAGTGAGAAACACGATGCTGTTGTGAAGTCATTGAGTGAGAAACATGATGCTGTTGTTAACGACCATAAATCGTTGGCTGAGAAACATGATTCTATTGTTAACGACCACAAATCGTTGACGGAGAAGCATGCTGTTCTTACCAATGACCACACTTCTTTGGGTGAAAAACTCAATGCCGTCACTGCTGAACATGGCACTGTTTCATCTGAGCTCTCGTCTTTGAAGGACAAGCATGATGCTCTTTCAACTGAGCACTCTACCTTGATGGAAAAACACGACACTCTTTCAAAAGAAAATGACGCTCTTTCAAATAAACATGAAACGCTTTCAAAAGAACTCAACACTCTTTCAAGTGAACACACCTCGTTGAAGGAAAAACATGATGCTGTTTCTTCTGACTTCTCGTTGTTGAAGGAAAAACATGAAGCTCTTTCTTCTGACCACAAGTCAATCGCCTCCGAGCACTCCTCGTTGACTGAGAAGCTCGCTGCTGCCGTTGCGGCACATGCTCTTGCGGTCACCGCATTGAAGGGCGAGCACGATGCTAAGCTCAAGTCTTTGGAGGACTCTCACAAGTCCTCACAGAGCTCTGCCATCAAGGCGTTGGAGGACTCGCACTCTGAAAAGGTGAGATCCTTGAGTGAACAGCACGAGAAGGCCAAGAAGGAGTTGAAGGACGACCATGAGAGAGTTAGCAAGGAGTTAAAGGATGAACACGAGAGAGTTAATAAGGAGTTGAAGGATGAACATGAGAGAGTTCGTAAGGAGCATGACGGATTGGTTGGTACTCACAAGGAGGTGAGTGGTAAACTTTCCGATTTGACCAACAAACATGAACGGTTGGGTGAAGAGCATGCTGAGTTGACTGAAAAGCACACTGAGTTGGCTGAAAAGCACACTGAGTTGGCTGATGAACACTCCAAGTTGACTTCTACTCACTCCGAATTGACTGATCAACACTCCAAGTTGACTTCTACTCACTCCGAATTGACTGATCAACACACCAAGTTGACTTCTACTCACTCCGAATTGACTGATCAACACTCAAAATTAACTTCTACTCACTCTGAATTGACTGATGAACACTCCAAGTTGACTTCTACTCACTCCTCTTTGGTGAACTCTCACCAGTCTACCAAGGACGAACTCGCTTCACTTCTTCAAAAGCTGTCTTCGGTCGACTTCCTCCACCTGCAGGCTAAGACCCACAACAAGGTGGTTATTGACCAGAAGGACCACGAGAGACTCGTTCTGCCAACTGTTGACGATCTCAAGGAGAAGTCTACTGCTTTGAACCACGTTGTTTTGGCCTCTTCCGACTACGAGTCCTTGAAGAGTCCTACCTTTGACCACCTCCACAGCCTTTCGAAGAACCACAACGCCGTTTTGCTCCGTGACGATGAGTACAAGTCGCTTGCAAACCCTTCAGTTGCTGCGATACGCGAAAAGGCAGCACCATTGGGAGTTGATGTCGTTGATGTTAAGGAGCTCGAGACTTTGAGACAATCGGCACACAGACCGACACGTGAGCAAGTCGAGCAGCATGCCGAGTCCCTTGGCTTGGTAGTAAGCTCGGTAGAAGTTCACGAGGGTTTGCTCCAGAAGGCCACCAGTCCACTGCTTGATGAGATCACTCGCCATGCCGAGGTTCATGGTCACAAGGTTGTTGACTCGGCCACTCTCAATGAGCTTAAGTCTCCTACGGTTGAAAAGCTCCAGAAGAGTGCGTCTGTGCACAAGCACACTGTTGTTCCTGAGGCCGAGTTGACCAAGTTGACCGAATTGGCAAACACTCCTTCCGAATCCCATATCCGCGACAAGCTGAAGGGATTGGGTTTGGTTGTTCTCAGTGAGCAGGAACACAAGGACTTGCGTGAGCCTTCTAAGGATGCACTCACCAAGCACGCTAAGAGTATGAACCACGAGTTGGTGGACACCACCTCCCTCGAGAAGCTCCATGAGTCTATTGAAGTGTCGAAGTCCGCAGACTTTGTGACTTCTCAAGCAAAGACTCATGGGTTGGTTGCGATTCCAACCACCGAGCACAATGAGTTGTTGGCCCGTGCAAACTCGCCTACTCGCGAGCACATCACTGAGAAGGCTGCGTTGGCCGGCTTGATTGCCATTCCGGTCCACAAGCACGAGAAGCTCGTCGCACAGGTTGAGAAGCCGTCGCGCGAGTACTTGAAGGAAAAGTGCGAGGGTGCTGGTTTGGAGGCCGTTCCAGCTGAGCAGCTCAAGGAGTTGCGCGAGTCCGTGAAGAACCCTCCATTGGACTACTTGAACAAGCATGCTGAGGGTAAGTTTGACTCTGTTGTTGTGAAGAGAGATGAGTTCGAGTCATTGAAGGAGCCTTCGGTCGATGCTGTCAAGAGCCGCGCTGAGAGTTTCGATATGGTGGTTTTGGCACGCAAGCAGCACGATGAGTTGAAGAGGGCTGTTGAAAAGCCAACCATTGAAGAGTTGCAAAAGCACGCGGAGTCTTTGAACAGCGCTGTTGTTCTGAAGACGGAGCTCGCTGGACTTCAAAGTCCTTCTATTGCGACTTTGAAGAAGAATGCTGCCAAGTTGGATCAGACTGTGGTTTCTAACAAGGACTATAAGGAGTTGACTGATTTGGCAACTGCGCCATCGCGTGAGCACCTTGAGAGTACTGCAGAATCTGCCGGTTTGATTGTACTTCCTAAGGCTCAACATGATGAGTTGCTTGAAAAGTCAACGCCTAGCGAAGAACTGGTGCGGAGTATGGCCGAGCAGCTTTCGATGAGTGTGATTCCACAAGATGAGTTTGCGGAAATGAAGAAGAAGATCGAGTCTCCAAGCTTGGAGTATCTCCGTGGACATGCTAGCGCGAACAAGCACGAGTTGGTGGAGGCGTCTACATTGGCGAAGTTGAAGGAGCCATCGATTGACTTGATTCGTAGCCATGCTTCGAAGAGTAAGCACGAAGTTGTTGAGTCGCGTGAATTGAATGCTTTACGTAACCCTTCAGTGGATCGCTTGAACGAACATGCGCAGAAACACGGGTATGTGTTGGTGGACAATGAGCAGCACAGTAAGTTGACCAACCCATTGGTTGAGCATCTTAAGGAAAAGGCTGCTGTTCACAAGCACACTGTTATTTCTGACGAGGAATACGATCTGTTGGTGGACCCATCGAAGGAGCAAGTTTCGTCACAGGCGTCCAAGTTTGGGTTGGTTGCGATCGACAAGCTGGAGCACAGTCTGTTGAAGAGCCAATTGGATGCTCCGTCGTTGGAGTACCTCACTTCGAAGGCGGGCTTGCTTGGGTACAGCGTGATTGGTTCTGAGAAGGACCAAGACAGAGAGAAGAGTATTAAGGAGTATAAGGAGGTGGTTGAGAAGAAGGAGAAGGCAATTGCTGAAAAGGAAAGAATCATCAACGAACAGAAGAGTGTTATCAATGACAGAGAGGGAGTTATTAAGGAGAGGGAGGGTGTTATTGAAGAGCACTTGGCGTTGATTGGTGAGAAGGAGAGTTTGATCAACGAACACAAGTCGGCGATGGAGAAGACTATTAGCGACCACCACGCTCTCATGGAGAAGACTGTCAGTGAACACAAGGATATTGTGGATGAGAAGGAGAAGGAAATTACTCAGCACAAACTGATCATTGACACCCACTTGTTGAGTCTCAGCGAGAAGGAGAAGGAGATTGCTGAACACAAGTTGGCTATTGATGAAAAGGAGAAAACGATCAACAGCCACAAGGTAGCTGTTGAAGAAAAGGAGAAGATCATCAACAACCACAAGCTGATTATTGATGAAAAGGAGAAACACATCAATGACCATAAGCTGACCATCGCAGCACACTTGTTGGCAATTGCCGGTTACGAAAAGACCATTTCTGACCACAAGCTGACATTGGAGAAGTCCACGGACCTCCACGCCAAGTCGCTCGACGAGCTGAAGGCGCTTGCGGCCACTTTGGGAGCAGAATTGGAGGAGAAGACGACCACCATGACCGCGTTGCAGAAGAGTTTGAGTGACGAGCGCGCTGCGACTGAAGCTTTGAAGAAGACTTTGGAGGAAGAGCAATTCACCGTTGCCAACTTGAAAAAGTCCTTGGAGGGCGAGAAGAGCCGTTTGGGCGAGGTTGAAAGCGAGAAGAGCGAGGCTTTCAAGAAGTTATCGGACCAAATTGGTGTTTTGGAGGTTTCCTTGAAGGAATCTGCAGAACAGGTCGCTTTGATCACCAAATCTTTGGAGGAAGAGAAGGCACTTTCGTCATCCTTACAGAAGGCCTTGAACGATGAGAAATCGTCCAATGGTGAGAAGTTGGTTGCACTGGGCGCCACCCTTGCAGCTCTTCAGAAGGAGAGAGAGGAGATTGTTGGTCAAAAGGAATCACTTGAAAAAGAAAAGTCCGTCCTTGAGAAGGAAAAGTCGGATCTTGAGAAGGTAAAGTCGGATCTTGAGAATGAAAAGTCGGTACTTGAAGAAGAAAAAGCTTCTGTTGAACAATCTTTGAGCTCTCTTTCTACATCTCTCTCTGACCCAGCATTCCTTGCTACCAAATCGAGAGAACTCGGACACACTCTTGTCAAAGACGATGAATACGAGCAGACCAAGCAACTTGCTCATAAGCCACATGCCGAGCATGTTGCCCTGGTTGCTGCAGCACTCGGAATGGTGCTCACGCCAAAGACTGAGCACGGTGACTTGGTGTCCAAGGCCAGTAGGTCGTTGGATGACCATGCCGCTAGTGCCAACATGGTTTTGGTTCAACCTGATGAGTTGAAGAAGTTGAAGAGCACTGCTGAGTCGCCTTCGCGCGAGTTTATTGAGCAGAAGGCTCAAGGTTTGAAGTTGCGTGTTATCGGTGAAGATAACGAGGACAGTTTCTTGAATGAAGCCAGTAAGAAGCGCGGATTGGAGGTTGTTCAGAAGGAGGAGCTTGCAGAACTTCGTAAGAAGGCTGAGATTCCTCTTGAGGAAAGTGCCAAGGCTCGTGGATTGAGTGTGGTACCGACCTCTGAGTTCGAGTCGTTGAAGAAACCAACCTTGGCTGCTGTTGTGGCACTTGCGGCCGCACACAACCACAGTGTGGTGGACTCAACGGAGTACACCGCGTTGTCGAAGGAAACTGTTCACGACAAGGCTGAGAAGGAGAACTTGGTGGTTGTTCCAAAGGAGAAGTATGAGGAATTGACTGAAAGTCTCGAGAAGAAGGCGGAAAAGAGTGGTATGGTATTGATTCCAATGCAGAAGCATGAGGAATTGACTGAAAGTCTCGAGAAGAAGGCGGAAAAGAAGGGTATGGTGTTGGTTCCTGTTCATGAGCACAAAGAGTTGAGTGCGCCGCTTGAAGACAGAGCAGCAAAGAAGAATCTCGTTGTTATTCCTCAATTGGAACACAATGAGACGCTTCAGGAAAAGGCTGCTAAGCAGCAAATGACGGTGATTCCAAACACCGAATACGTTTCGCTCAAGAACCCCTCCCTCAAGGACTTGTCGTCCAAGGCAAAGGGCTTGGGGGCCGTTGTTGTTCCGGAAGCCGAGCTTTCGAAGTTGAAGGAACCATCGAAGGACCACTTGAGTGGACTCGCAACAAAGCTCGGGTTGGCGGTAGTTGGAGCTGCGGAGCTCAAGCTGATGAAGAGACCCACGATCGACGACCTCCGTTCGCAGGCAAAGACACACAACCATGTTGTGATCGATTCCGGTGAATTGGACGAGTTACGGCACGAGGCTGGACGCGGTTTAGAGGACCGTGCGAAGGAGATGCAAATGGTGGTGATTCTGGAGAGCGAACACGCTAAATTGAGTGAGCCTCTTGAGCAACGTGCTCAGAAGCAGAAGAAGCGTGTTTTGCACGAGTCGGAGTACGAAAAGCTCGTGAGTCCAGAATTGCAAACTTCCATTGCTCACCTTCAAACCCACCAGTACTCTGCGGTTCCTTCTGTTGAGCTTGAGAAGTTGAAGAGTAGTGCTGGAGAACCACTCTCCGAGCGTGCTGCCCGTGAAAACAGTCGCGTTATTCTGGAGCAAGAGTATGAAGAGTTGAAGAAACCCTCAGCAGACCAGATCTCTGCAAAACTCCCTGTTGGCTACGCACTTCTCAGTGCAGCAGCCGTCGCGGAGTTGAAGTCGGTCAAACAAGGCAAGGCTTTGGTAGATGAGAGTGAGCTTGCACAATTGCGTGCAAGTGCACTGGAACTGCTTGAGTCCAAGGCCAAGGCCAAGAACTTGGCTCTTTTGAGTACAGACGAGTACGAAGCATTGAAGAACCCACTGCTTGAGAAGTTGGCCAATGAGAAGAACCAGGTGCTTGTGGATGCTGGAGTCCTTGCTGAGCTCAAGACAAAGGCCGCAGCCTCTGTACAGGAGAGAATTGAGGGTACCGGACAGCGTTTGCTCACTGCAGACGCTTACAATGAGTTACTCCTCCGTGCAAACAAACCGCTGGTGGACGCCATCAAGAAACACGCGGCCAATAATGGTATGGACGTGGTTCCAACCGAGGAGTTGCAGCAGTTACGTGAACCTGTTGCTGACCGCGCAGCACGTGACGGCATGGCAGTTTTGGCCGCTGTTGAGTTGGCGAAGTTGAAGGAGCATGCTAACGAGCTGTTGACTGAACGTGGTGAGCGTGAGGGAATGAGAGTGCTTGCTGTGACGGACCATGATAAGATGGTGGAGGAGCTTGGATCCGTGAAGGCTGAGCTTGGGTCGACAAAGGCTGAGCTTGAGAGGGTAACTGCACAATTAGCAGCTACTGACAATGCGGATTCATTCGCCGATGCTAGAGACTCGTTCATGGTTGATAAGGCGGAAGTTCACGATGCTGCTGGAAAACTCGGGTTAGTTGTTGTTGACCAATCGGAGTTGGACGAGCTTAAAACACACGAGGCTGCTGCCGTGAAGTTGAAGCAGCTGCTTGCTGAGCGTGATTCGCAGATCTTTGACTTGTCCCGTGCTGCACAACCACCTACCAAGGAGAGTCTCACGGAGAAGCTGAGTGAGCTTGGAATGGTGTTACTTGACCGCGATGATTACTTGGAGTTGAAGTCGCTCTCGATTCGCGGCAAGAATCCTCCACGTGCTGTGGTCACTGAAGCTGACTTGGAAAAACAAGCACAGTCGATGGGCCTTGCGGTGATTTCCGACCAGCAGTACCACAAGTACGAGGAGTTGACGAAGATGGTTCAGAATAAGGACCAGTTTTCGATTGTTGGCCGCAACTTGGGCTTGCTCTGTGTCCCAACAGCGGACTTTGTGAGTACCACAGTGTACCTGACACCGGACGTGAATAACGTTAAGGTGTTGCCAACGTCGTACTACCAGCAGTTGCTCAAGAATAAGAGTTTGAGCATCGAACGTGTGACGGACGACGTCTTCAAGAAGTACGCAGAGAAGCGTGGTTTCCAGCACAAGAGTGAAATCGCTACTCCGGTAATGCCTGCCACAGCATCGTTTACGGACTCGAATTGTACTCCACCAGATCGTGTGATTACCACTCAGGACACACGTTACACTCCACCAAACACCACTGCTGCTGCTATCACCAGACTCAAGAGCAGTACACCTGGCTCTGCAGCATCTTCGCGCCTTGTGGGATCCGACTCTGTGAGATCCAACTTGTCGCTGAGATCGAAGGTTCACAGTATTGCGGAATCGCTCCACACTGCAGGAGCGTTCTCCATGGCGACGAACGTCTCGTTGACTGATCGCCTGATGATTCCTGCCATCACTCAGGTTGTTATTGGTGAGTACTTGTTCAAGTACTACCGCCGTTTGGGACCATTCAGTTCGATTTCCGAGTCTCGCCACGAGCGTTACTTCTGGGTTCACCCGTACACCTTGACTTTGTACTGGTCGGAGTCGAACCCTGTTTTGGCCGACCCTGGAGCCGTTAGAACACGTGCTGCTGCGATCATTAACGTGGAGCTGGTGGATGACAACAACCCATTACCTACTGGTTTGTACCACAAGAGCATTATTGTGCACTCGCAGAGCAGATCGGTGAAGATTACATGTGCCACAAGACAAAGACACAACATATGGTACAACGCGTTGCGGTACTTAATCAGCCGCAACATGGAGGACTTGGCTTTTGACTCGGAGAACAATGCCGCGGATGAAGAGGACATCCCGCGCAGTCTCCACAGAAAAGAGCTTTTCGACACGAGCGACAGACAGGCGTTTCCAAGACCGCGCACGGTGAGCTCGCACTCGACGTTGATCAAGAGTCCTCTGGGCACGCGGATTCTGAGGTTTAACTCGGTGAAGAAGTGAGAAGCAAGAAGATTTAAGAGAAAATAAGAATGATTATGATATAAGTAGATGTAAGATAACAAGATTGATTATAAGATAGGTAGATTGATAACTTATGTAAGATTTAAAGAAAATATAGAATTTTTGGTGGAAGGATGACTAAAGAATACCTTGTGATATTGAGATTTTGCTGCGTTTTTCCTAATCCGGACCACGAATAATATCATATCAACTAACATCATATCACATTATCATTTAAAAATCTATTATCATTAACAAATCTAATCCTTCTTATATCTGCCCTTCCTTGACTATTATTATACATTCCAAACTCTATTAATACCGCTGGTTCTTCATCAAGGACGACAAAACATCGCCATGCTCCATGCTCCGTTTCCACTTCACATGGTGTGCCCCCACACACACAATCGACACTATTGCAAGCCCAAACGTCAACCTGAAGATCGAGCTGTAGCAGTCGTGGCCCAAGAGACACTCCGCGTCGTGTGGTGCCGCGCCCTGCGACAGGGAGTTTGAGTCGTAGACGCGTCCGAACAACCCTGTGAAGTAGAAACTGGGGAGAATCGGCGCGAGCCCGATGATACCCCAGTTCAGGGAGAAGTTGTCCATGCCAAAGGTGTCTCCGATGATCGACGGCAATATGCAGAATGTGAAGCCGTAGAAAAGTCCAGTGAGTAACGAGTCCAGGGAAAGTTCTGGGTACCGCGTTATGGCCATTCCCATGAGCTGTGTTGCGGAAAACCCGAGTGCCGGTACAAAAAGCAACCAGCTGCGCTGGATCTTGTAATTCTGCAGGGCGATATCTCCTAGGACTCCTGCAAGGATACGGCCCGCGCAGTTGGCAGTCAGAAGAAGACCCACTTGGAGCTGCTGGTCTCTTTGTATCACAGCCTCTATTACATCCAGCTGTGACGTGGGAGTGTTTTGAGCGATTTCAAACGTGACGAGTGCTTTGACCATGTAGCCCACCGAGTAGATATACATCTGGCCAAGGGCCGCCAAAAGACCGGTGATGATGAACAACAACCAGAACTTGCTGGATTTGAGCAAACCTAGTCCTCCCAATTCGACCGTGTTGTGTTTCTGCAGTCTTGGGAAGGATACTCGTGGAGACAACTGGGGAGTGACGGCATTGGAGCGAGATATATAAGGTCTCAAGTTGGACATTTCATGGGACTCGAGCTGGGGCAGCAGGATCTGCAGCTCATTGGCGTGTTTGACCTCGTAATCGCACCACATCACGCTAGGGGCGCATATTGCGAAGATAAACAATGCCAGGTAACCCAAAAAACCCAAGAATTTCAGGGTGTCTCCCGGGAAAAACATCAGCGCAATGAGCGAGTAGAACATAGCGCTCAAGCCGTAAAGCGCCAATGGAAGTGACGTGGCGACTCCACGGATACTAGGAAAGGTCACTGCGCAACACTTCAAAGTGGTGCTGTTTATGAAGGTGGACCCGGAACCTATTGCAAACAAAATGAACGCTGAGAGCGGCACATTTGTATATTTGTAGTCGTATTGAGCTTTCAACGAGAGATACCCAAAGATGATCTGGGTGCCTCCTAGTATGAGCGGGATGGTGTAGCCCGCGCGATCAACAACCACTCCCGCCACGGGTCCGGCCACAGCCACACCAAGTGATCCCAAGAGGGCTATGGTGGACGAGTCGGAGACTGTGTAGTCGAGCTGTCGAGCGAATTGAGGACTATATGACGAGTACAAGTATAGTGTACCGCATATCAAGCCCATGAATGTGCACGAGAGCAAGACAAACGCGCGCCTGAAGACTGGAGTCATGGATGTGTTGTGCAATTTTTTGTAGTTGGCTTGTTTAATTTTGTGCCTGCAGATGCAGCCAGATGAAGACACAGATTTGCAACGTGGCGGTAAACTCGGAGTATGGGCAAACTCGGAGTATGAGCGACTGAACGGCTTGAAACGCTACTACCGGTGACGATGTAGCAGATTGCTCGTATTTATAAGATATTGGGGTAGATCGTGGGGTAAGAAAAGGAATTGTATAAAAAAAGATAAGGGTATGATGTCATGACAAAAAAAGGGTAACGGTAAAAGGGCAACGGTAAAAGGGTAACGGTAAAAGGGTAACGGTAAAAGGGTAACGGTAAAAGGGTAACGGTAAAACGGGTATAACAAAGGGTTTAACGGTTTTTGATGATGGGTTGGAGATGGGTGATGTTTGGGTTTTATTTGGAACATTCGATGCTATTTTAAGGTGTGTTTATGTTGTACGATATTTATAGCCGTTCCACATAAAAAAAGATTATAAAAGGAAAATTCAAGATTACAAGAAACAATATTATACAAGATTAACAAGATTATACTAAATTATACAAGATTATTGAAAATCATTATGCATCATTATAGATCATTATAGATCATGATCTTTATACAATTATACAACTTCATTACACTTCTCCTTTTCCCTTATATTACATCCCCAGTGTAGCGAGTTTGTCTTGTACTTCGCACATCCTCTTACATTTTTATTACATCTTCACTACATTCTCATGATCTATATATTCTTGACAATTTCTCCACATTCTCATGATCTATTTCTTTATATTCTTGACAATTTCTCTACATTCTCATGATCTACTTCGTAATATTCTTCTTACTACATTACTCCCTTCATCTTATTTTTACTTCATTCTATTTATCTATTCTCATTATCTTTTCTCATTATCTATTCTCATTACCTATTTTCTTTATCTATTTTCACATTCTCATCTTTCTCTTATGATCCCAAAAGACAAAATCAACAACCTCATCCTCAATTACTTCATCCAGGAGGGATACGAACAGGCCGCGGCGCTGTTTGCAAGCGACATCAGCATCGACTTGGACCCCAATCTGTCGTCCAGCAAGGTTCTACAGGAGGACCAGTTCAATTTTGCCGTTGGCGAGTACGCGCGGACCCCCGCACAACCATCGTACCAGAAACGGCGCACAAGAGGCTACTCCACCATCAAGGAGCGCACAGACATCAAGCTATGTATCTTGAAAGGCGACATTACCGAAGCAATCAAACTCATCAGCACGCTTTTCCCCACGGTTCTCGACGGGAACAACCTCCTCCACTTCAAGCTCCTCAGACTCAACTTGATTGAGATGATACGAACGCACAAGTTGGGCGAAAGCTCGAGCAGCGAAGAAAGCGACTTCCTCCAGAAGATTCTCGTGTTTGTGCGGGAGAACCTCATCAGTAAGGTCACGACGTCGTCCAAGCTCCTCAAGGAGTTGGAGGTCACCATGAGTTTGTTGTGCTTCAACTTCGACCCCACCAAGAACATTGAGGAGCAGCGCGATTTGCCGGGGCAATTGAGGGCGCTCTTCAACTTGTCGTTGCGCAACCAGTGCTACAGGCTTGTGAACAGGGCGATCTTGGACCTCGAGGACGTGGAGGAGGTGGAGTACACCGGCCCCAGTTTCAACGAGTTTGACTTGGGCAGCTTGAAGGAGCACATGAAGTACGACGACCGGTTCGACGACGACGACGACGACGACATTTTCGAGGACGACGACGAGGAGGTGGTGTATAAAATCGCAGAGGACGCGGCCCCTGTTGAGGAGGACGACGACCACCGCGCTGCGGGCGTTCTGCTCGACTCCAAACTTGAGCAGGTTATCAAGTTGTACGCTGCCACGGAGCAGCGGTTGGTGGATTTGCAGTTGATTCCGGAGCGGCGGAAGTTGGGGGGGTTTTAGGAAGAAAGAGAGGAGAAGGAAGGGAAGGAAGGGAAGGAAGAGAAGGAAGAGAAGGAAGAGAAGGAAGATATAAGGATGAAGAGAATAATGAATTGAGAGAAGAGTGGATGACATAGAAGGGAACAGTAAAGTGGATGAAATGAGAAAAGTGAACATCGGATGAAATGAGAAAAGTGAACATTGGATGAAATGAGAAAAGTGAACATTGGATGAAAGGACAGAAAAGTAGTCAAATCACTTAGTGGATAACGAAATGGATAAGAAAATTGGATAAAACTGGACAAAACTGGATATAACTGGATAAACTGGATATAACTGGACAAAACTGGATATAACTGGATAAACTGGATATAACATGGTAAAACTGGATGGATCAAGTTACAAAAACCTTCGTAGTGGACCTCTATTACACACTTTCACCTCGATTTTTCGTAGTGAACCTCTATTTACACAGTTTCAACTCGATTCTTCGTAGTGGACCTCTATTTACACACTTTCAACTCGATTTTTCGTAGTCGACCTCTATTTACACACTTTCAACTCGATTCTTCATAGACCTACACACTTCACCTCGATTCTTCATAGACCTACCTTTCACCTCGATTCTTCATAGACTTCACCTCCATTCTTCATAGACCTACCTTTCACCTCCATTCTTCATAGACCTACCTTTCACCTCCATTCTTCATAGACTTCACCTCGATTCTTCATAGACCTACCTTCACCTCGATTCTTCATAGACTTCACCTCGATTCTCCCTCCCTCCTAATTATCACACAGTCAATCACATTTCCAGTCTCAATTCCACACTTGGACAAGTACTGCTTCTCCTGAGTCACCTCCTTGTACTCGTTGTTGAGCAAAAACAAGTCTTGTGGACTCACCTGGAACTCATAGTAAGTAGACTTATTGATGAACGCACAAAGCCGCGAACGGAGATGGTCCACGTAGCATCCCCAGTCGGGGTCCTCGCTCTGCTCAAAGTCCTCGGGGCTGAACTCGAAGTGGTACTTGATGTACAGGGGCATTTCGAGCACCTCTTTTTCCTGGGCCCGGATTTGCAACCAATTGTACGACGTGCGCTTCAATTCATATAGGGCTCGCACCTTACCAACGTCTTTGGCGGTGTTCACGCGAATGTAGATGTGTGCGCAGTGGACGGGGACCTCGGGAAAGATGTCTTTGGCATGGTACTCCCAAAGGCCCAAGTAGATTCCGCTCCAGTAGATGGTTTCGTAGGAGAGGGTGACCACGAACAACACCGCGAAGACCTCGGTGATGATCTTGCTGGTAGGTGTGCATATCAACGAGCTCGTGTACCAGTTGTCACTGAAGACACGCGTGAACCACGCGTCGAATTGGTGGATGTAGAAAAGTGCTGAGTTCATTAAAAATAAAATGAAAATGGATCATTGATTTCGAAGAAGTCAAGAGAGTTTTAGTGACAATGGACCGGTTGAATAGAGATTACTTCTGAGCGACAGCGAGAAGTCAAGAGATTTCTGAGTGACAATGATGAAAAGGGTATAGATGAATAGAGTTTTGTTGAGAGGTTTGGTCAGAACTGGTAAATAACGCGTAGAATAAAGTTGGAGGTTGAAGATTTAGTTGACAAGGAAATTGAAGGAAATTGAAGAAATATCAAGGAAGTATCAAGGAAGTATCAAGGAAATTGAAGTAAATTCAAGGAAATATCAGGTAAGATCAAGGTAATTGAAGGAAATTCAAGGAAATTCAAGGAAATATCAGGAAATATCATGTAATATCAAGGTCATATCAGTCATATCAGGTCACATCAGTCATATCAGGTCACATCAGGTAATATCAGGTAATATCAAAAAATTCCACTCATAACTACTCTTCACTTACAACGGCTTTAATCATCTGTCACATGGATCGTTAGTCGATTCCCCTCTAACCCTCGTCAGTATCGTCAAATCTCGTCAAATCGCTATTGTGCTCGCTTATTTCACGCGAATAATCTCCATATTTGAAAAATCAACGCCTCCAAATCAACTCACCAAGATGGGCCAGCTCATCACATACAAAGGTTTCGGACACGTTCTCGAGGGCTCGGGATCCTGGCTCTGGTGGTTGATAGGATTCTACTTCTGTGTCCCTGTTCTAGGATACGTTGTTCTCCCATACCTCACCACCAAATCATTCCGGAGAAAAAGACGCAGCATAGCCATCATTGTGTTGGGTGATTTGGGACACTCTCCACGGATGTGCTACCATGCGAAGTCGTTCCTGGACCTCAACTACTACGTGACCTTGTGCGGATACTTGGAATCACAACCTTCGAGTGACATCGTCGATGATGCCAACATCGAGATCGAGCCGATTGAAGTGTTGAAGAACACCCATGATTTGCCATACTTGCTCTTTGTTGCGCACAAGGTGTTTTCCCAAACACAGCTGCTCTTCAGCATGTTGATGAAGTTCAAGGGCATTGACTACATTATGATCCAGAATCCTCCGCTGATTCCAATCTTGCTCATTGTCATCATCTTTATCCGTCTCTTCAGCAGAGACACCCAGCTCATTATCGATTGGCACAACCTCAACTACTCCATCTTGAATCTCCGCTACCGCAACTTGAAGCACCCATTGGTGCGCTTGGTGCGCTTGTACGAGCTCTTCTTGGGTAGGTGGGCAGATATCAATATCACCGTCACCAAGCACATGAACAAGTTCCTTTCGCGTGAGTTTGGCATTGACAAGAAGACCATCTTGACGCTCTACGATAGACCAGCAGAGCAGTTTGAGCCTTTTGAACAGTTGCACATCAAGAAGGAAGAGGTCTTCAGAAACCACGACTTGTTCGCAGACATCGAGAACATTGAAAATTACAAGATTGTGGTGAGTTCAACCTCCTTCACTCCTGACGAAAACTTCAACACGCTTCTCGACGCATTGTCGGAGTATCACGAGACTTCTGACTTGCCTCCTCTTTTGGTCATCATCACAGGTAAGGGTCCAATGAGAGACGAGTTCTTGCACAAGGTCGAGAAGCTTGCCTTCACAGAAAAGGTCATAGTGCGCAACGCGTGGCTCTCGACAGAGGACTACCCGATTATCTTGTCTATGGCCGACATCGCAGTGTCGCTCCACACTTCGTCCAGTGGTATCGACTTACCAATGAAGATTGTGGACTTCTTTGGCTGCGGAGTGCCGGTGATATCGCTCAACTTCCCTGCGATCGGGGAGTTGGTCAAGGACGGCGTCAATGGCTACATCACCAGCGAGAAGGCCGAGCCTTCGGCGGAGATTTTCCGCCTCCTCAGCCTGGCGTTCTTGAACCCAGCACAGCTTGCGAAGGTCAAGGAGGGTGCAATGAAAGAGAGCGATAGCAGATGGGACAAAAATTGGCTCGGTGTGATGGGCAAGCATTTCAAGTATGACGAGTAGATGTAGTATAAGGGAGGATAATAAATATGAAATTGACATTGAGGAAAGGGATTTAATAGTGATTGAGAGGGATTGAGAGGGATTGAGAGGGATTGAGAGGGATTGAGAGGGATTGAGAGGGATTGAAAGAGTGATTGAAAGAGTGATTGAAAGAGTGATTGAAAGAGTGTTGACATTAGATTGGATAGTGATTTTTAGTTTGACATGATTTTCATTATGATTGAAAGAGTGTTGACATTAGATTGGATAGTGATTTTCATTAGTTCGACATGATTTTCATTATGATTGAAAGAGGGATTGACATTAGATTATTTTCTTTACGCTTGACGTTGTCATTGACATTATGAATTTCATTACGATTGTCATTGTCATTATGAATTTCATTACGATTGTCATTTTCATCATCAATTTCATTATGATTTTCACATCCTTTCATTATGATTTTCACATCCTTTCATTACCTTTTCATTAATTTCCTTCTCACTTCCTCAACATACTCACTGCTGTTGCGATCCTTCATCTTCTTCTTCTCCCCCGTCCAGAACTGGAACCCATCCTTCTCGTACGCATCTAAATATTCATGCTCCGGGAGCATGTCCCAGTCACTGGAGTCGCCAACAAGTAATTTCGTAGTGTATGCCCAGCACTTTGCGGCCTCCGTATGGTTATACCCACCACCTCCTAGTACTATCACTGGTGTCGGGCTCACTGCACTCACCAAATTGTCTATACATTTCGCGAATCCCGCAACAGTGAGATTCCACTCTTTATGAGGGTCGTTCGAAAGACCATCACACCCTGCTTGAATTATCAAGACCTCCGTGGAAAACTGCGAAATGAGCGGTAGCACGATGTCTCGCAAGATCTCTTCAAGTGTATCATCGCTGAGTCCTCTATGGGTGGGGATGTTGTACATGTGCTTGCCAGAGCTTTCCAACGAACCAGTACCAGGATAGAACCCAACATCATAGCGGTGTACCAGACATGTGGCCACGCTCAGTGACATCTTGTATGCGCGCTCAACCCCATCGCCATGGTGCAAGTCTAGATCCAAGTAGAAGATCTTCCGGTAACTCTTGCGTAAAGTTCCAATCGCAAGACAAATATCATTAACGTAGCAGAACCCGGCAGCACTTCTCTTTCGACAATGGTGCCGTCCACCGTACCAATTGACAGCGATTGTCTGGTGATCAGACTTCTTTTCCTTTACTATTTCACGAGCACACGCAATGCTAGATCCAGCAACGGCCTTCACATATTCGGGCATACTTGGGAAACGATAGCAGTCGTCTTGAAGGCCAAATTGGGGGTCATCAACAAAGTCTCTTTGAATCAGCGACAATTCCTCATGCGATTCTTCATGCGATTCTTCATGCAATTCTTCATTCCCATCTTCATTCCTTAATAACGCCCTCACAAAGTCCGGATCATGGTATGCTTCGAGGTCGCGCTTGGTCGCGCAATACACCGGGATTTCGTGTGTTTCCAACTTATACGCATCAATTAGAGAGCTTACAAGTGACAGTCGTCCTTCGTTGGCAGGTAGTGAGTCACATATCCTCGAGATGCCGGCATTCGAGTAGATGTAGACTTTTCTGTTCATATATATACTTTTTTTCCTGCACTTTTGCAGGAATTATCCACAAGTGGAATGATTGTACTATTCAAATGTCTGTGCCAGTCTCGTATTCCCTCTGAAACAAACGACATTGACATTTTGGAAGATGACTGAGAAGAAGTAATTGACAATTCTTTAGAAGATGACTTATTAGACGACTCTTTAGAAGATGTAATTGACGCCTCTTTAGATATTGACTCCATGGAAACTGTCGGCGAAATAATCTCCTCACTACCATCCGTTGGTACTAGCGACTCATGGTATTCAAGCTCACGCTTAATCTGTGCCACCAAAAGTAGACATTGATTGAGATTACCCTGTTTTAGCAAGTCCTTCAAGTATTGAGTGAATACCCCCACGTCCTCCTCATGGGGCCCTTTCTGTTCGAGTGACTCCCAAACCCAATTTCTCACGTTTTTCTTAAGATCAATGACCGAACCTCCCATGAACTGCGGCGTTGGAACGAGTCGTGGTTGTGCTGCCACCCATTCCATGTTGATTTCGGGCACCTCTGCTTTGTTGTCCTCCTCTTTCTTACTCAACTTTTCCCGAAGCGGAACGAGGTCCATTTTCTTCACCTGTTTGCGGTAGTCCATGTCCTTCAACACCTCCTCCCTGATGAAAGTGGGCAATTCATTCACCACCTGTGAGTCGTAGGATTCGTCGTATTCAAACTTCGGAGTCGCTTCTTTCTTGACGGGACTCAACTTCTGCCGCTTCAGTGGAGAGTGGTTGGGTGAGAGTCCTCGAGGAACTTCAACCACTCGTACAAATTTCGGCTCGGATCCTATTTGTGTGGGTAGAAGTTGTTGCAAGTACGATTTTCCTTTGGGCAGAGTGCCTGGTACAAATGTTTTAGTGGGCAGGACACCTTTCAGTAAGTTCTTAGTGGGCAGTATAGCTCTGGGCAGTATAGCTCTGAACAGGATACCTCTGGGCAGTATAGATCTGTTCTTAGTGGGCAGGATATCGCTTTTTTTAGGCAGGATACCTTTTAGGTTCCCTATGGTTGACAGGTATCTGGTGGGCGACACTGACTCCTTGGGTAGAATCTCACCAAGACCTCGTCTTCGTAACTCCCCTAGTATCTCCCTCCTGATATCGTACGGCAACTGCTGAAAAACCTCCCAGTCGATATCGGGCGGGAGATCAGGTGGACGTTCAAGGGGACGTCTCGGACTTGGAGGAGGCATAGACGGATTTGCGAAATCAGGTTGTAGAGGGAATTTAACATGATTTCTGTCAGTAGCATCAGGTAACCCATTATCATTTACCCTGCCATCAAACCCACCATTATCATGTACCCTGCCATCAAACCCATTCCCATTATCATGTAACCTGCCATTCCCATTATCAGTTAACACACCTTGTAATCTCTGTTGCTCCCTTTTACCAACTCCCTTAAAAGGCAACTTCATCTGCTTGTCCTTCTTCAACACCGCCACATCCTCGAGTCTTGTCATACTAATAGCAACACCACGAAGTTCATTCGGAGGAATACCGGACATTCGGTACAACGTCTTTGCCTCTGACCCAAGTATGCCCGAGTCATTAGTGGGGACTCCCAATCGCAGAGTCTTGTTGAAGAATTCACAGGTTCCCATCCCCAAATGCTTTGACGGCTCGATAGGAGCGCCTTTTGCACGGCGTGCTAATTTTAACGAAAGCAGGGATCCACACATCCCAAGGACTTCCATTCGCTTCTGCAATTCTGCTGCTAGCCTCATGAGAAAATCGTCCGTCTGCACTACGGTATCGAACCGGATACCATAGTTCACGTCCACAGACACTGTTTTCCTCCCGAGCACCGACTCTGGGTCAGAGGTATCGATACTGATACTTGTGGAGTCTATTCCTCTAGCGTATTGGTATAGTTTGAGGCCCGTCTTACTGCCGAATATCGAGATGAGCTTGTTCTTTCCGTACCGAAGCAAATCTTCCACTAGCGGTTCTTCGATACTCGCATCTGCAATTTCGATCAATAGCTTTTCCTTGACACTGTGCCCGATTCCAGGTAAATCACGCACCTTATGCTTGCGAACAAAGTCTTTGGGGTTACCCTTGAGATGAAACCAGCCGTTAGGTTTGGCCTTCTTCAAAGCCAACTTTGCAAGAAGAACATTGTGCGCAATCCCCACACTTACAGGACATTGGGTGCGGTCGAAAACCTCGCTTCTCATTCGCGTTACAAGTTCCTTGACCACTTCCGTCTCACTCTCGACCTTGCTATCGACATATGTCGTTGCATCTAGAAGCACTTCGTCAATCAGCACCGGGTAAATCGAGTCAAATATACCCAATTCCAACAAGTACTCGTATAGCTCGTTGGAATACTTTTCGTAGGCGTCGAAGTCGTAATCTAGCAAGATCAATTTTGGGCATAAACTTCGTGCGCGGCGAACCCACATGCCGTTTCGCACTCCACTCTCGCGCGCAACATAGTTGCAACTGGCAACATCAGAGGTTTTTCCCCCATGAGATACGGCTATGGGCTGTTTCTCCATATCGTACTCTGGGTGCTTCAAACATGACGCGGTTGCAAAGAAGCAGTCAAAGTCAACGTGCAAAATCACTTTCCGTCCGTTGGTCACTTTGATGGAGGGCTTATTCTCCTTCACAATCCTCCTCAAAAACGTGAGTCTGAGGTCGGCCTTCCACGTACTCAAGTGGTGCAAGCGCGAGTTGGCAAAAAAATGGGGCAAGAAGTCGGGATGGTTGGCATTGAGTAAGGATTTCAGTTTGAAATCTGGCAACTTCAGGTGAGCTTCGTTATTATCATGGTAGTCTTCATTGACGTCTTCATTGACGTCTTCATTGACGTCTTCATTGACGTCTTCATTTTGATCTTCATTTTGATCTTCATTTTGATCTTCATTTTGATCTTCACTTTGATCTTCATTTTGATCGCCATTTTGGTCGTCTTCTTCTACTTCTTGAATAATATCCTGAACCTCGCTCTTTTCAAGCGGGATCTCTTCTTGGGATAAAAGGGAATCTTGATCAAAATCATCGTCCAGGATAATTTCTGGAATGTGGGGTTGGTAACGTTTGTTCGTTTCGCTATATTTGGATTGAATGACATTTTCATGAGAAACCTTTTCTTTATCAATATGCTCAACCTGAGCCCCCTCTTTATCAACCCCCTCACCAATCTTATTCCCTTCTTTATCCCCAAGACTCAACCTCTTCTGGTCTGGATCTAGCTCACTAATCAACCTGTACACCTTCCAATCTAGCAATCTTCCCTCCTTCACACAATCAACAATCCACTGCGCCTTCACCACCTTGTAGTTCTTGAACTCCTTCATCTTGCGCGGGGTGAGTCTGTCGCACACGATGTGCGTTGCGGCGGACTTTTTGCTGAGGTAGTTCACAAACTGGCCCCCGTGCAAAATGACCATACGGTGGATTTCATTGATCGACGGAACCGTATGACCGTTCACGTGAACCAGACACCCTTTGAAGACTAACGGAACGTCATTACCACGCCGCTGGCGATCCCACTTCACGTATTTCTCGTCCTGGTGTTCTTGCTTTCTCTTTTTGTTCGAGATGTACGTACGAAAGTCTCCGAACTTATGGAGTTCTCCAATCGTTTCTTCTTCAGATGTCGACTCGGAGTCTTCCAGAGTAGACACTTCGTTGATCAGTGAATTCGATCGTAAAACTTGAACTTCTGAAAAGACGCGTTGAATAGTAATCAGATCTTTCATATTCACATTCACATACAGATTCACATTCAGATTCACATTCAGATTCACATCCACATCCACATTCACATCCACATTCAGATTCACATTCAAGTCTCCATCATCCCTCTCGTTCAAATTGAGCAAGACCTCATCAAGACCATCATCAAACGGATCACTGCTCACGGACTGGAATGACTGCGCGTTGGAAACCGGGGTGGATTCCGCTTTGATGAGCTCCTGGCTCACATCATGGATGTGCGAGAGAAAGCTCTCGTCGTCTAGTGATGTCAAAAATGATCGATATCGCGTTCCGTCATCCATCGTAGCCCATCTTGCAGCCAGTAGTGCAATTGATTCTATTATTGTTCACACGTGATTTCATTCCCGTGCATGACCCTGTTGATTTTTTTTTAATCGTGTAAGGAGCACCTTTTTTCAGTTGCCACCTTTCATCAACACACTGTTCAGATCAACGAGGTCGAATATATATCCACAAAATGGTAAGTACTTGTTCCTGGCACCTTTAACGCGCACATTATTGAGAGGATGACGAAACGGACAAGCCACTGGAGTTCTATTAGCAGATCAAATCAGCCCTGTGATTTCGAATTCACATGTTTGTTTACTTCAAGCACAAAAAGTGTCGGAAAGAGAGGGTGCGATGAGGATGCTAGAGAAGCGGTATTGTTGCGGTGGAGTCATTGCACTTGATTTACATTCTTCCTGGGATCAGCATTTTCGTATAGGCGCCAAATAGTGGCCAAATAAGAGGCCCCCAATTTAGAGGTCGCCAAATTTGAAGACAATGGAGGACGATGGATTTGAGATTTAATTGATTTGATGATTTGATGTCTCTTCTCATCCATTCAAGCAAGTGCTCGAGTGTCTCAATTTCTGGCGCTTCCGGAAACGCCGTGAACTTTACTAACATGTAGTCTGAGAAATTATCCCAAGAACAGATTGCCGAATTCCAGGAAGCCTTCTCTTTGTTTGACAAGGACGGCGATGGAAAGATCACCACCAAGGAATTGGGTACGGTCATGAGATCTTTGGGACAGAACCCATCTGAGTCTGAATTGACAGACATGATAAACGAGGTCGACGTCAACAGCGACGGCTCCATCGACTTCCCAGAGTTTTTGACCATGATGGCCAGAAAGATGAAGGACACCGACAGCGAGGCTGAGATTGCCGAGGCTTTCAAGGTGTTTGACAGAAACGGAGACGGTAAGATCAGTGCTGCTGAGTTGAGACACGTCTTGACCTCGATCGGAGAGAAATTGTCTGATGCTGATGTCGACCAGATGATCAAGGAGGCTGACACCAACAACGACGGCGAGATCGATATCCAGGAGTTCACCCAGTTGTTGGCCGCTAAGTAATGTGTGTATTATTTAATGTGAAGGGGATAACTAAATTTTCGTTTGTAAAAATGGATCAACCATGGCGACCGCGTAAAGGGAACAAGAATAAAGAGGCAACGAATAGGGATGTGTTAGCGGTACCAAAGAATACATCAAAGGATAGTGGTTCCGGACAGCAACGATTTGCTGATTCCGACGCCCTCAAAAGCCGGCAGCAGCGATTTGCCTCGAAACCCAAAACCTCCTATGGATTTGTGAGTAGAGGCGAAGACAGCCGGCTCCAAAGCAGTCTTCGTGAGCGCAAGGCGTTCTTTTCGCGTGTGATGGAGCAATTCGTGGAGTACTGTAGCGAAAACACGTCCAACGACGTGCACAATGCGATTCTGGCACACATTAAAGGCGAGGTGTTTTTAGAGCATGGCAACAATGACCGCCAATCACTTGACCAGATCCTATCATCGTTGCGCAAGCTTCGCGAGGCCCTTCTATTCATGCCGCCCGACGACTTTAGCAAGAAGGTGCACCTTGTTTCGGTGCGAATATCCGCCAGTATGGGGCACTATCAAACGTATCTACCGTGTATCAAATATTTATTGGAGGACTGTGAGCGTT
Source organism: Kodamaea leandrae (assembly GCA_030564445.1). Classification (NCBI taxonomy): domain Eukaryota; kingdom Fungi; phylum Ascomycota; class Pichiomycetes; order Serinales; family Debaryomycetaceae; genus Kodamaea; species Kodamaea leandrae. Next base: position 45,111 of record JAJLUV010000013.1, on the reverse strand, counting down.
TGCTTTCGCCCGAGGAGAGCGTTGAGTTGGCGACGCTACTAGTTCTCCACCTCACGCACTTTAGCAACGACGTTCTGTTGGCGCTCAGGTACTATTACCGGTATCTTGAGGAAGACATGACCACCAAAGATATACTAAGCAGCTGGATCCAGCGGGATTACAACACTTGGATAGACATATACAACAAGGAGATGGACAACCTGCGATCCAAGCTAATGAGTTATGGAGTGAAGAGAATGGTCACGCATATGATCGAATGCATTCTGAAGAGCTATTTCAACCACTCGCTAAAGGCCATTGTTTTGCCGCGTGGAATAAGCTTTGAGGATTTGCAACAAGATTATGGCGTGGGTTGGAAAAATGAAAATGATAGTGTAATTATTCGCGCAAGGAAATAAAATTCGTGAACCACAAAATTTATATATCACCTTTGTAATGAGTTTTCCGGACAATATCAAGATAGACGACGTAACATCCGGGAAGATAGATCCACAGCTCATCTACAACGAGCTTGAGCGTCTCAAGCTTGAGATCAACATATTGAGAAGCGACATGTCGCGATTTCTCACAGCGCTCGTCAACATACCACAAGGACAACACCAACTGGAGTATTACAACCTGATCGTACAGAGACTCAACTCATTGAAGGCATCCATAGCAGACTACTGTGCGCAGTATAACAAGTTGCTTCCGATCATCAACCTTGCACAGATCCGCTTGGGAAATGAGGTGGAAATAGTGCCCCAGTCCAGCATCACAAGTAGCGGGAATACTCCGGTCATTCAAGCAGCACAAGCCCCGGCTAATACAACGAGTCCCAATAAGGGCAAGAAGAGAACGATGAGTATGAAGGGCACAAAACAGGCACCAACTAAGCCAGGATCATCTGGCCAGCCAATCGTGCTTTGATGGAATTCATAAGAGGGTGGCTTATGCTACACAAAGTAGTGACAGATGGAATGAACGGCGTTTGTGATGGATTATCTTCACACGAAATTGCGTTGCAGTGATGAGATGCTTACCAGGTGATGCATGTTTCCAAGCCATAGCTTACCAAAAATAAGATGGCTTATCATAATTTTTGAACCTCCCAAGTCACGGCCAATGAATATCCCTCATCAGAAGTAGATGCGGTCGATTCTTGATTGGTGGTATTTCTCGAAATTGTATGAAGTTGGCAAACAATAGGAAAGGCTGGGTAGTTGCTGAATTCACTAATAGCTTGGCTGGTCTCAAAAGTTAATCTCAATGTTTTGCTAATCTGAAAGTTTGGCTAATCTCAATGTTTTGCTAATCTGAAAGTTTGGCTGATCTCAAAAGTTTGGCTAATCTCAAATTTTGGCTAAGTTTGGCTTATCTCAAAAATTTGGCTCTAATACGTTGTCACAAAATTGCCTTTTCAACACTATGGCTCAATGGTCAACATCAGGAAACAGGTTGGTTAACCAAGTCCAACATAGGTTGGTTCTAACACCAGGCTGTCGATATTGCTCTAATATCAGGCTGTCAATATTGCTCTTATATCAGGCTGTCAATATTGCTCTAACTTCAGGCGTCCAATTGGTTATCAGGCCGTCTCGATTTGGCTCTAATCAACATGTCTCAATATCAGGTCGTCACAATACAGGTCGTGTCAATATCGTTTCAGCATCAGGTCGTTTCAATAGCAGGTCTTCTCATCACCTTTACGCCTGTATACCATGTCGTCTCACCTTTACCTGTATACCGTCTCATCACTATCCCTCGGTATGAATCAACGTGCCCCAGCTACGGCTGAATGCATTCCGTATATGCGTACTACAAGACGGCACCACGGGCTAAGCGAGTACCCAACAAAGAATAATTTTCTGTTTACACAATAGAAATGCCACGATGAGCCACTATCGGAAGTGTGAAAACGGCGAGGGACCAGATGATCCAATATGTGCAGAATTAGATTTTCCCGTTTCGGCAGTTTCAGATAACTCCTGTGTCACGAGGTAGTAGGCTGCATTCCGAAATCGCACTCGTATACGTAAAAATTAATCGAATCTCCGCATATTCATTGTGGAGTTGTTAACTACGGTTCGGTGCCTGTATAGATAATAAAGGATTAAAACAATAGTAATTTTTCGACACCGGAACAACCCGCACAATGTATATCTAAACGTGCTTGGGGGCTCTTCTAACCGCTGTTTTTTTCATGGGAAGAGTTGGTTATCTACACCATGTTCTGCAGCCATAGATCCGTTAGCGGCGTTCATGACTCGAGTCGCGTGAGTATTGACGTGGACTACTGCATTGTATATGCCAAGGCCATTTTGTGCTTCTCAAACACTATTTCTCCGTCGTATTCACGGAATCCGCCGAAAGTAGTAATTTTAACTATTCCAGAACAATAGTTTTTGCGGTATCATTCTGGAGCAAAACCAATCACAGGCCTGGGCCGGTATTTTTTGCTTCCCCCATAAAACCTTAATTGCTTTGGGGGAGGAGTTGCGCGGGAATACGAGATGCTTGCATGCCCAGGACTCGTCTGGTTGGCATGTCTTGGATGACACTTGGTCCCATGACAAGAGATCTCAACAATTGACGTAAATAAAGGGATCAGGTGGCTGGGGACTTTGGGGATTTGCCGTACAAAAATAAATTTAAGCAGGTTCAATGTCAAAGTTGCGATTTTCCGGGCGATCTTTTCCTGCTACTCCGCAAGTCCATTGTTTCTTCTCCACACTGTAAGGTTTTTGGTGGGCGGGACATATGCACGACATAGTAATGCGCATCAGCGGGAGTATTGTTGGCCAATGAGAGGGGAACTTGTTCCGACCCCGCCATGCAAAGCTATGCGGAAAATTTTGCTCACACCACAAAGTTTGTTAGGCAAAACGCGTTGGTTCTGTGCGTTTTTCTCCAGGTTCCATGAGCTAGTAATGGGGGTACAGAACCTTGAGTGGAACAATAATGTTCCGCATAGACGATGGTGTGGGATTCATTGCAGGACAGATCACCCCATCTTCGTAGTTCGGTGCGACCCAACTAAAAATATTATCCCTTTGAAAGCTTATAGCCTTGTGCAATCTTTTCCCCCACTGGGGGAGGCTGAATGCGCAGGAAAAAAAATTTATCCGAATTGCTTTTGCCGCTCCGCTTCTTACACAATATGAAGAACTCGATATAAAAGCTGCCTCGCTCCCCTAGCAATCTTGTCCACAAGAATCATACAACAATGTCTACTGATTCACTTGAGAAAAACGGATTGTTCGGCAGCGATGGCGACGACACAAAGGAATTGAAGCCAAAGTACGAGCACGAAGAGGGCTTGGAGTTTGGCTCGGAGTTTGACTTTGACAAAGAATTCGAAAAATACGCTGCAATGGGTGCTGATGTGAAACAGCTGGGAAACAGCTTCGTCACCAACTTCAAGAGATTGGAGTTCCCACTCAGCGTGAACCACAACACCTTGGTGCTGGTCTTGGGTGTTTTTGCAGCCTTCTGTGGTATTCTTTCTGGTGTTGACCAGTCTTTGATTTCTGGTGCTTCCATTGGTATGGACAAATCGTTACACTTCAAGAGTCACGAGAACTCTTTGGTTTCCTCCCTCATGCCTTTGGGTGCTGTCGCCGGTTCCATCTTGCTTACTCCATTGCAACAGCTTGGACGTAAGAACGCTCTTATCGTTTCCTGTATCTTGTACACCATTGGTGCTATTTTGTGTGCTGCTGCACCAATTCCTAAGGAGTTGGCCAGTGGTTTGTTCGACAACACAAAGTCCAGAGACGTCATGTACGCTGGTAGATTCCTTTTGGGTGTCGGTGTTGGTATTGAAGGTGGTGGTGTTGGTGTGTACATCAGTGAGTCCGTTCCAAGTAACAGACGTGGTAGTCTTGTTTCTCTCTACCAGCTCAGTATTGCGCTTGGTGAGGTCATGGGTTATGCCATTGCTGCTATTTTCTACGAAGTCAAGGGTGGATGGCGTTACATGGTGGGTTCTTCTTTGGTTTTCTCCACCATTGTGTTGGTTGGTCTTTTCTTCTTGCCTGAGTCCCCACGTTACTTGGTTTTCAAGGGCAAGATCGGCGAGGCTTTCAACGTGTTTGCCAGATTGAGAAACATCGAGGACAGACACAGTAAGATCGAGTTTGTTCAGATGGTCCAGGCTGCTGAGACCGAGAGAGAATTGCGCCTTACTCAAAAGAAGACTGCTGTTTGGTTCGAGTTGTTCACTATCCCAAGAAACCGTCGTGCTTTGGTATACGGTGTGGTGATGATCTCTTTGGGTCAGTTGACTGGTATCAACGCTGTCATGTACTACTTGTCTACTTTGATGGGTAGAATTGGTTTCTCCCAAAAGAACTCTGTTTTCATGTCGTTAGTCGGTGGTGGTTCTTTGCTTATCGGTACCATTCCTGCTATTTTGTACATGGACAAGTTCGGTCGTCGTGTCTGGGGTTACAACCTTGTTGGTTTCTTCATTGGTTTGGTCTTGGTCGGTGTCGGTTACTCCATTGACATCCAAAAGAACTTGGCTGCTGCTGAAGGTGTTTACCTCACTGGTCTTATCTTGTACATGGGTTTCTTCGGTTCTTACGCCTGTTTGACATGGGTCGTCCCAGCCGAATCCTTCTCCATTGGTACTAGATCCCAGGGTATGACCATCTGTTCCGCTTTGTTGTACTTGTGGGCTTTCACTGTCACCTACAACTTCAACAGAATGAAGGTTGCCATGACTTACACCGGTTTGACTATTGGTTTCTATGGTGGTATTGCCTTCCTCGGTTTCTTCTACCAGGTCATGTTCATGCCTGAGACTAAGGGTAAGACCTTGGAGGAGATCGACGAGATCTTCGAGAAGCCTTCCAGACAGCTCATCAGAGAAAACCTTCTGGGAATCAAGAAATTCTGGGGTCTTTAGGATCCTGACCTACTTTAGTTCTTTAAATTTAATTATATTTGCGGCATTTTAAGAGTGTAAAATATCAGAAGAAATTTATATTAATGTAAGTAAATCAAATGATCCATAAATGTATAACAGTGAAACGATTTCATACCTCCAAACGACATCATTACCAATTTCCCTCCAATCGACAACATTACCAGTCAAATCCTCCAATCGACAACATTACCAGTCAAATCCTTCAATCGACATCATTACCATTTCAATACCTCCACATCATTACCATTTCAATACCTCCACATCATTACCATTTCAACACCTCCACATCATTACCATTTCAATACCATCACTAAGTCAAGCGATATCTAAATCTCCTAACAGCATCAAAAATTCCACTATCTTACCTTCCTTTAGTTTATCCGACCTGGGATTCCTATTCCGGAACTCCCCCAGATAACGTCACGTGATCCGATAGCGGCGAACATTTCTTTTGACGAATTTTTCAACACATTTACGAGTTACCCTGAACTGAGTCAACGTTACCCTGAACTGAGTCAGTACAGTCTATATAAGTCGACGAAGTTGTTTAAAAGTTTTGCTCCATAAAATGTCCGCTCTTCTCAACGACGCATTTGCTAGATGCAAAAAAGAAGGCAGAAATGCCCTTGTCAACTTCATAACCGCCGGTTATCCAACCGTGGATGTCACCGTGCCCATCATGAAAAGCTTACAAGATGCCGGTACCGACGTGATTGAGTTGGGTATCCCATTCTCTGACCCTATTGCTGACGGTACCGTCATTCAGGCTGCTAATGTCAAGGCTCTCGACAACAAGATGGATGTTGTCAAGTGCTTGGACATGGTCAAGGAAGCCAGATCTAGTGGTGTCACTGTTCCTATCGTTCTCATGGGTTACTACAACCCAATCATGAAGTACGGTGAGGAAAAGATGGTCGAAGATGCCGCTAAGGCCGGTGCCAGTGGTTTCATTGTGGTCGATCTCCCACCTGAAGAAGCTATCAAGTTCAGAACCGTGTGCAACAAGCACAACCTTTCTTACATTCCTTTGGTTGCCCCAACCACCTCCAACGAGCGTTTGAAGTTCTTGGGTGAGATCGCAGACTCTTTTATCTACGTCGTCTCGAGAATGGGTGTCACCGGTGCCTCCACCACCTTGGACACTGGTATCGCTGCATTGTGTGCCAGAGTCAAGGAGCACGCTGGTGCTCACCACCCAATCGCCGTTGGTTTCGGTGTCAGTACCAGAGAGCACTTCTTGGCTGTTGGTTCTCATGCTGAAGGTGTGGTCATCGGCTCAAAGTTGATGCTCACCGTCGACGCCTCGGAGCCTCAGGACATCACCAAGAACGTCACCAAGTACATCAAGAGCATCTTGGGAGAAGACTACAAGGCCAATGCTCCTACCTCTTTTGCTGTCGACACCTCCGAAGGCAACACCAGCACCTCCAAGGTGCCATCCTTGGTTGAGAAGCACGACTACAACCCTAGATTCGGTGACTTCGGTGGCCAGTACGTCCCAGAGGCCTTGCAGACCTGTTTGACCGAGTTGGAGCGTGGCTTTGAGAGCTGTGTTGCAGACCCAAGCTTTTGGGAAGAGTTCAGATCGTTGTACTCGTACATCGGAAGACCTTCTTCTTTCCACAAGGCCGAGAGATTGACCGAGCACGCCGGTGGTGCCACTATCTGGTTGAAGCGTGAAGACTTGAACCACACCGGTTCCCACAAGATCAACAATGCGTTGGCACAGGTGCTCATCGCTAAGAGATTGGGTAAGAAGAAGATCATTGCTGAAACCGGTGCTGGTCAGCACGGTGTTGCAACCGCCACTGCTTGTGCTAAGTTCGGTCTTGAGTGTACTGTTTTCATGGGTGCTGAGGATGTCAAGCGTCAAGCTTTGAACGTCTTCAGAATGAGAATTTTGGGTGCCAAGGTCATCGCCGTGAACAACGGTACCAAGACTTTGAGAGACGCTACCTCCGATGCATTTAGATACTGGGTGTCCAACTTGGCCACCACTCACTACGTTGTTGGTTCCGCTATTGGTCCACACCCATACCCAACTTTGGTGAGAACTTTCCAGAGTGTCATTGGTCAGGAAGCTAAGCAGCAGTTCAGAGATTTGAACGACGGTAAGTTGCCTGATGCTGTGGTTGCCTGTGTCGGTGGTGGTTCTAACTCTACCGGTTTGTTCTCTCCTTTCGAGAAGGACATCGAGGTGAGAATGGTCGGTGTTGAGGCCGCTGGTGACGGTTTGGACACTGACCGTCATTCTGCTACTTTGTCCTGTGGTATCCCAGGTGTCTTCCACGGTGTTAGAACTTTCGTTTTGCAGAACCAGGACGGTCAGATCCAGGACACTCACTCTGTGAGTGCTGGTTTGGACTACCCTGGAGTTGGCCCAGAGTTGGCTTACTGGAAGGATACTGGAAGAGCCGAGTTTGTTGCTGCTACTGACGCCGAAGCTTTGAACGGTTTCAGATTGTTGTCTCAGTTGGAGGGTATCATCCCAGCTTTGGAGTCGTCGCACGCTATTCACGGTGGTATCCAGTTGGCTAAGACTATGACTAAAGACCAGAACATCATCATCAATGTTTCTGGTAGAGGTGACAAGGATGTGCAGAGTGTCGCCAACATTTTGCCTAAATTGGGTGACTCCATCGGCTGGGACTTGAGATTCGAGGAGGACCCTTCGAAGTAAGGTCTTGATGCTATAAGATTTTGTATTCTATAACGTTTAAATGTATTCTAATAGTGAACATTGTAAGTGTTTCAGGCAACTAGTTGAAATTAGGTTTCATATTCTATAAATGTATTCTAATAGTGAACAATGTAAGTGTTCATCTTGTTGAAAATAACTTTTATAAGATTTTGTATTCTATAACGTTGAGGTAATTACCGTTGTCTCCGTTAAAGGTTTTCAGGCATCTTCATCATCAAGACAACCGTTGAGGACCAGCCCAAAAAGTTCTTTGCACCCTTGGCATCGCCGGTAATGTCGTCGTATTGTTCCCAAATGTAGCCAGTCAATTCGTGTTGTTTGAAAATGTTGTTCACGATATTAAGTCTCAATTGCGAGTACGCCTTTCCGATCTTCTCCTTGAGGTCAGCATCAGCGCTGGCAGCGTGGTAGTGTTGGAAACTCTCCAAGACCAAGTAATTGATATTGATCCAGATAGGGGATCTCCAGTAATTCTCCTCAGTTCTGTACTTTATGTCGGACTTCGAGAGAGATCTGACACCGAAGTCAGACCAAAGTTCCTCTGGGTCTGTGATCAAGTCCACAATAGCGTTCAACTTTTCAGTTTCATCTGCCAGCATCAACTTGGTGATGAATGGGAAGAGGGAAATATATCCCTTGTGGCACACGAAGACATTCTCATCATCGTCATCCACAGAAAGGTCGCAATATGTCTGAGCATCTTCACTCCAATGCAAAGCATTCAAATTTTCTATAATTGCTTCCTCCTGCTTGCTGAACTCCTTCCAGTCCTCTTTGTAGTCACACAACTCTGCTAACTGTTTCATTGATCTGGCCATTACACCGATCCAAGAGAGTAAGTCCACGTTAAGCTCTGCCACATCGGCCGGGATAGCGCGAGGGTAGTCATCGATACCACTTGCAAGGCAGTGAGAAGTAGTACGACCTCTCCAGCGGTAACCTTCCTTGTTTTCACCACGTTCAAACTCCTCAATGTATCCCTTTTGAGTTCTACGGAACATTTGGTAATGTGCCTTCAACTTCGGGTACACGCTCTTGGCGTAGTCAAACAATAAGTGGGGGTTTGAAATGATTGCCAGGCCCAATGAGTCCTTGTCTAAACCATCGATTTGCTCTGGAGTGTCGATAGATTTGTGCACATTTTCAAGTAAAAATGTGAAGGCGAGCATCAATGTTGGAGGATTGACAATTTGAGGAGATTGAACTTGAAACTGAGGAGGGACACGAGATCTTGCCTCTGGCCCCAAGATCTGTTCTCTTGCGACCCATCCGTCATCATCGATCAAGTTGAACCACGACTTCATTATCTCAAAGACAAGGTCGGAGTCGTACTTCAACAACGGAAGTAAATGGAATCCTTCATCCCACAAAAATCCACGTGGGAAGAATGGACGCGATGGAACAAGCGTGAATAATTCGTGTGGACCTTCGGATTCACCCTCTAACTCATAAGATTCGAAAGAGTCTTCTTCCAATATAGTGGTGCGGTCAACAAGATGGTCACCGTAAGCGTAAGTAAGACCTCCGAGCAATCCCGAGAGTGCCTCTTGCGCAAACTTGAGGTACTTTGGTTTCTTTGCGAACGGAGCACTCAACTCAAAGTTCTTCTTGAACTTTTCCTCGACCTTCTCCAACACGTTCGTAATCTTGTCATCAATGTTCTCGAAGGTAATCTTTTCAGTAACTGGAGTGTATGCACTAGTGAAGATGATGTCAAATTCACATGCTCCTTCATAAATCTTCTGCACGTAATGTAAGTTACCTTCAAAGTTTTGCAAGTCACGCAAGACAAAGGCTTGAGCGGGTGGAACGTTTTCGAGAGACTCATACTTTGCTATTAAATCCTTGACTGACTCCTGCAACATTGTCATGAAAATATCCCTAGCCCTCCAAACATTATCGTCTGGAACACTCAATGAGTAGTGGTGGGCTCTGGAGGGATCCAACTCCGGATCAATCAATATTTCTGAGTCAGGATGCTTGTTCTTTGGTGGATCATTGATCTCAAGCTCAAATATTCCCAAGTCCTCAGAAAGTCCTCCAAGTTTCACAGTATCGTCATATCCAAAAGAGCTTCTCTTGTTTTCCAATTTGAGGTAACCATTACGTTCTCCTTCCTCAGTGTGGCCCTCGAGTCCTGAGTACCAAACAAAAGCGATCTTAGTTTTAGGATAACCTTTGTGAGGTCTAGCCTTCACCTTGACACCCCACGACTTGCCATCATTACTCTTGACAAAGTCAATAATGATTTTAGCGTGAACATCCTCGTCATCGATGATTTGTCTTCCACCGTATCTAGGGTCAAATTTCATCCAATTTGCACCCTTCATGTTTTCGCCCTGCTCGTAGAAATGTCTCACTTTCCCGATACCAGAGTATTCGTTGACTTCATACCACATGAGACCAGACAATAACGAGTGAGGGACTCTTGGTCTCAATCCAAAGTATAATGATGATCTGTAAGGTCCCCAAAGTAAAGAGTCGTTGGACAAGCGCAGGTACTGCTCGGAAACCTCGAGTTCTTCGAAAGGAATATGTCTTGTATCGGAGCCAACCACACCTTCTTCAAGGTCAAACTTCACTTGTGCGAGCACGAGCATTGCACAGAGGACAATTGACCATACTCGGTGGATCATTTTGAAAAGAGGGTTTGCTGTGTACTCTATTTTTTTTCGCGTTTGACATACATTAGAGATGAAGGATAAACGAGGCTCAGTAATCTGGATTGCAATACTTGCTGCTAACCACAAGTAAGCATGAAAAAGAGCTCTACATCCTCCTTCATTGAGAGTTTTGTCTTTTTTAAGAGCCTTTTATGACATCGATGTTCTGAATTTCGTGTACATTTAGTCAAAAAATTGCAAAATTTCGTTCTCATGTCATGGAGAACATATCCAACAAACCAGAACCACCTCAATATGGACGTGTTTGTAGGTTTGAACATAATTCACACCGATATTCTAGTTTGTTGACGAACTTCTTAAAACAGTAGTGATTGTAACCCATATTTGCCATAAAGTCTGATTCATGGTGATCCAATTTTTTAGAGTGGCCAAAATGACCTCCATGGCAAAGCTTACGAGATGAAAACAACCGAGGAGGCTCTTTCACGTCGTCAGGTACATCCTGTAGAATGTTGGTTACACTTAACGCGGATTTCTTTTGGTTATCTTGAATTTCTGGTAGCGCGAATTATCAGATCAAGAGATGAGAAAAATTGAACTTCATGCACACGATAGGGTCGTTGCCCATCTCATGATATAAACCACCAGAGCAATTCAAAACTAGGTTGTGAAGACTAAATTGACTTCCTAGACAAATATTAGTGGAAATGTGGCCACATAAGCCTGGTTTAGGAGTGCGATGCAGCTATGGTGTGGATGGAAATGGAACCATAGATATCCAGAACTCAGCACAACCAAGGTTTCCAAGACAAAGAGAACGCTCTCCACGACTACTGAGTGTGGAAAATTCATACAGAGAATTACTAGAAGCTCAGATACCCGCATTTTCAAGCTACGAGAAAACTACGAATACCAATCATACGGAAGGATACTTCCTAAAGAACAAGACTTTCAGCGCTACTGCCAAATCCAACAATAATGACGAAGCCGGATATATCCCAAGCAAAATAGTGAACTCGTTTGCTATTGAATCAGCATCAATATCTTCAGTCCTTGCTTATGACCCAACCTTTGGTGATATCTTCACAATGTTTGAGTTGAAGAACAAAAGCTCGAAGGTGATCACTAATGTGGCCGTATACGTAAGTGGGCCCTCTGGGACAGTGTTGAATATTGCACCAATAGCGGGGACGGAACTCGAGGGTAGTGATTATCTGCCTACTTTCAACAAGCCTTCAAAGATAGAACTCCCGTCACCAATTAAGCAAGTTCTAACGAAGAGAGCAACACACAACAGACTACTAGAATACATTTTGGTACGTGTGAGTGGTACAGTATTTGTGCTATCTTGTTCAGCGAAGAATTTTAAGGTAAACATAACTATTATTGGAGAGGTGGAATCATCTACCTTAAACGGTTTGGATATTGCAGATGCTTCCTTCGATATGAACCAAAATAATTTCACACTAATAGATGTTCAGGGAACGTTTGCTCGATGGAAAATCAGCTACAATAACAAAGTGAAAAAGCTTACTCAGCTGAATATTACCATTCACGAACCCTTAGAGCTTTCACACTGGAAGCGCATTGTCTGGTTGAATAGCACAAATCTTTTGATTTTCACTCGTTCTTCAATCACCCAGTTTAATGTATCTGAAAACACCTCCAGCAAATTGACTACCGCTGATACTTGGTCCCGATTGCAAGGTGTTTCGACTTGTGACATGAACTTGTTTTTACTTACTCTGAAGGAATTGATTTGGTTCAGGATGGGTGAAACACTCGAGCGTTTAATCTCGTGGAAACATTTCTTGGATGACCAAGATCCAACGTTGAAATTGTGCGCTCAAAGAATCGACAACAAGTTCACTTGCCTAATCTACTCAGAAAGGCACCCTTTAATATTTGCATACAACTTGGGCCTTCAAGATGGAGCTCCTTCTATTTTACTGGATCCATACTACCTCCGGAAAAAAACAAGAGGTCTGCTACAGCAGGTCTTTATAGGCACAGCCAGTGGTTTATTTCCACAGCTGGAAGTAATTGGACTATTTGAAATATGTACCACCTTGGAAGTTGGAATGAGTTTATATACAGAGGGAGAAGCATTGGCTTTGCCCCTCGATGAAGGAATGACATCTGATCAGCCACGTGAGATGGTCAACCGTGAAATTTTGAACTTCATACCTTACTTACTGCTGTTGATGGAAGTAAATGAGGTAGATAGCGATGTGCAATTAGATCTTATCCAAAACTATGCTCGGAAACTTGGAGAAGGTCCTTTCAAAATTAACAAAACTCCTCCTCCTGAAGATAAGGTCAATGAGTTACTGAGATATTTCACGATTTTGGATATTTCGTCGCATGTCCCACTTGAAGTATGCGATGTGAGCGAGGTGGATCAAATGATAGAACAACTAGCAGGGTTCTACTCTCAAAAGGGGATCACTTTGTCTAGCATCATTGGACCTGCGGTATTCCTGACATCGAAATATGACATTGGGGATAAATCCAACTCTACGAAAACACTTGAAGATCTCCAAAACATGCTTGAGTCAATATATTTCGATGATCCACTTTTGGAATTAGAAAATTCCCGTCACAGCTTATCAATGACGACGTTATTATTGGGGGCTTCGTTGATCAAAGCCAAGAGTGATGATATGCCTCGTTCTTTAGATTCAAAGTTTGAGTCTGTGCTAGCTGATGCACCTCCTGAGGTGGAGGATATTTTAAATCTGTGGAACGACCTGTACGACGATGAAACCCCCTTGAAGATCACAGACAGTTATTCGCAAGTGTCCCAAATGCCAACCATTAAACTCTCCCAAAAGCGTCCCAGAACAAAGACCCCCAAATCGACTCAAGAAAGTCATATCAAAAGCATTACTGAGCTGCAGACATCAGATCATGTATACGCAGACTCAGATAGAGATTTGCAAATCAAATCACAGCCTCAAAGCAGGCTCTCGTCTCAAAAGCAGAAATTCACTTTATCTCAACTAAATTCTTCACAAAAGAAGAAGAGGAAGAAGAAAAGTGGCTTTGCTTAGTCCCAGACGACGCATATATAGCATTTGCATCATAGTACTTGTAATGTAAGTTACCAATAAATAATTCGTTAAGAAAGAACTGATTTCGTTTCCTTATTGATGCTGACAATGTGATGAGCAAGTAATTCTGGATCAACTCCCAGGTCTAAAAGTTTAATGCAAAGTTGGAGGGTAGCATCGTCAACTTCTTCTATCTTCAATAACTTGGCAAGATCTATCACAAGAGCGTTAGTGTTGATCTGTGGGGACTGATAGTATGACATGAAGATGAATAAATGTTTTGATCTTTAGAAAAGAAAAATGTCGCCATGAGATTATTCAGCTCGTCCTTTTACAAGACTTCCTTGTTTAACGTCAAACGCAGTTTGTCGACCAACAACCTCAAAGTTGCCTACTTCGGAACTGATGAGTTCAGTGTGCGATCTCTTGAGAGCTTAGTTCAGTTTCGCGAACAGAATCCAGAAAAGATCCTCAGCCTTGATGTGATAACCAGAAGTGTAAAACCACGAGGAAGGAAGTCAAAACAGTTTCAAGACCTACCAATTGGAGACTACTATAATGAAAACTCTACAAAGATAGCGGGTATACATCGTGTTGACTCAAAGGAAGAAATAAACGCGTTATTGAGCTCGAATTCATACGATTTGGCAATAGCTATTTCATTTGGTCTTCTTATTCCACTGAAATTCCTTGAGAGTTGCAGATTTGGTGGAATAAATGTTCACCCATCTCTTCTACCAAGATACTCTGGTTCTTCCCCCATACAATACGCTTTACTTAACAGGGACATCTATACCGGGTGCACAATTCAAACTTTGCACCCAACCAAATTTGATCATGGAAACGTCCTCTTGCATTCACCAGAAATACCTATAGACTCGCTGGATAATTATTTTACGTTGAGCGAAAAGCTTGCCAGAGAAGGAGCATCACTATTAAGAAAGACTATCGAGAGGGACCTTTTCGTGGGAAACAAGGGAAGCATCACAGAGAGTATTTATGAACACTCCTATGCTCCAAAAATCTCACCTGCGAAAGCGAACATTAACTGGCTGAGACAGACTTCCGACGAGATAATTGCCTCATATAAGGCATTGGGACCCCTATATACGTGGAAGTACGTCGATATCGTCAAGAAGAAGAAGGAAATACAGGAATACCAGAGGGTTACTTTGGATAAAATAACACTAGGTGAGCCGGTTAAGACATTAGAGAAACCAGGAGATTTTAATTTAATTGGCGACGAAATTGTGATAAAGACAATAGACGGATCAATTAAAGTCGGCAGTTTAAAAATGCAATGCTACGGATTTGAGAGTCCTATCAAGTTCCGCAATTCTTTACCGTCGAGAGCTGGAGATACCCCATTTACATTTTACTATCATACATAAAAGTTTATTAATTTTAACTCAGAGAACAACCTGACAGTGCTTGTTGAACTCTTCGACAGCTATGGAAATATTTCTGTAAAGGAAGTTTCTGTTCTTCCGATCTGGGATTGGCAAGAAAGGGCCCGACTTTCTCTTAAGACCGATGCTTATACCGGTCGGCTCAACTGTAATCGATTTAATTTGCCCGAATTCAACAATCCACTTAGACTTTAGCGAATTAATGTCAAATAAGATGATCATCTTGAAAGTAACTAAAACTGCTCTTTCCTCTCCAGATAGGAGTAAGTGCGCAAGGTAGCGCTCATTGTAGAATATACCTCCGTCAATAGAGTCTAACCAGAACTGTCCTTGTGCCTCTCTTTGAGAGTAGGGTTTGATTATACCATCGTAAGGAACATGTCTCGGGAGCCTAACTTTATCAAGCCCGTCAGCATCAAATACGGTCGTAGTGTTTCTAATACCTTCGCTGACGTTGGAAGCCAAGTCAAAGAGACCAATTGCAGTCTTTGTTGGAAGCCCAACGACACCCTTTCCTAAGCCTTTGAAGAAACCAGCAGCACCGTCAGTGTTGGCGCCCTCTATAGGTGCAGTGGCAATACCCGTGAAGCCAGACAGAATAGATTCGTAAAATGAATTGGCTCCGCTAGCAACACCATACAAAGCATGTTTTGGCTTATTTCTTCTCTGGTTAAGTCGACGGCGTTCCTGGAATTTCTTGTCGGTAACAACTGAGAGACCCTTTGCAATAGATCCTGTAACTTTAGCAAACGAATCCGAGAATCCAAAAATAGACTTCTTCAAGAAACTTAATCCACCCTTAGCAATTCCAATTCCTAGTTCTTGTGGCCTATCGTTGATAATAAAACCTTGGTAGGGTTCATAAAAGATGTCTAAAACTCCTGAAGACAAGTGATTGAAAAGTCCAACTGGGTTTCCTAAAAAGTCAGCCGATCCTAGAATCTTGTGCAATTGATAGAAGAACGATTGCCCATAATGAGTCTCAATAGACTCTACCAAAATTGGAATAGGTACTCTTATGTTCTCCAAGAACAAGGCATTGAGTTGAATTGGTGCATCGTTGATGTTTCCGATGGCCATTGTCAACATGTTGAAGAAGAACATAAGAGCATTCTGATTCAGGGTCTTATCTTCCGCATTGATTCTTTCTGTTCTCACGAACGACAAATTGGTCTGTACTGGTTGCAAATGTAACGCCTCAAAGTAAATATCGCTGGTGTTGGACAAGGAGTCAGGCTCCGGCAATTCTAACGTCTCATCGCATAAGCGATCAACATGCTCCTTATTCCAACTTGCTCCAGGAAGCTTCGAGAAGTCAAGTAATGCAAATAAAAAGTCTTCGTCGATTTCCAAGGTCATCTCTTGCAAAAGCATTGTAGCATACTTCAAAAACAATACTCCATGGCTATCATCCTTCACTTTGCAAACTGACGCCGAAAACGAGGGATGGTTATTCATTTCCTTACCTGATTTTGGAATGACACTTGGGTAAAGAACGATTGGGAAGATACCACCATACAACTGATTGTCAATTTGGATCCACTTCAATTTGAGGGACAAGTTTTGATACAAATCTGACTCGTTGTACCTCAATTCCAATCCTCTCAATGTGATATAACACAACTCCTGCGACCTTGTGTTGATAAGTGAGATACCAAATCCTTCAAACTTTGTTACAATTTTGGTGTGATAGTTCTCATCCTTTTCTGCAACCTCGAAATTTTGGTTGACTTGGACACTCGAAGAGGAGGCTGACTTATCTCCCTGAAGCTTGTACAAGCTTACAGATGGGTCGTAGTTCGTGATAATGAGCGATTGAGTTGGACCATCCGCGACAACATTCAAATCAATAATAGTTTGCTCAGAATTGTCCGTTGGAGGAAGTCTGAAAGGTTTGAGATTTCCAATTTCTTGCAAGTTCACTGCTCTCTCACGTCCATTAGCACGGATAATGAGCTCTTTAATCACCGCATTGGGGTAGTCATAAGCATATGGCATAACGCTCTTTGGAGGGATCTTATAGTAGATTGGCTTGTACTCTGTATCACGCTTAACTACCTCACCATCTTCATTAATGTTGGGGTTGTTCTGGTAGATGTAAAACTCAGAATCACTAAAATTACGGATTGAGAAAGGCCAGTGGTTATTGGCGCTTTCAACTTGCACGAAAATAGTAGAGTTTTCAATCAAGATATTCACTTGAAGCAAGACTTGACCAACGTTTTCTTTGTAGACCTTCAAGTAAACACGACCAATATCATCAAGTGTAAATGGAGATGACCAAGTTTTTGAAGCATGGGCAAACTTTATCATGAAGTTTTTCTTTTCGACTTGTTTCAACCCGTACAATGGTAACAAATCGCCACCATCAAGATCAAATTGCTTTGTAGTTCCATTCTCAAGCAATTGAATAGGCTCGTCGAGTCCATTTTGAACAATATACCTGGGGGCAACTGTGACAACCTTTGTTAAATTGTATTTCCCTTCACCCTCAGCGATACTTACACCGAAATTCATTTCCTTTTGCTTTCCTGGAATCAGTGCCCTCACAGCTGTAACCTGGCCTATCGCATCAAAACTCAATGGAGATGACCAAGCAGAGTCTGAAATTTTAATGGTTGCTCTACTCTTGCGATCTCCATCTTTATCAAAGGAAAACAACACAGGCTCCACGGGCTTCAAGGTTCCCCTTCCATTGGATTGCGTCAAATTACTTTTTTCGTTGATGACGATATTTTGAGCTGTTCTATTGAGGACAACATAGGGGGAGTAAACGCTAACTCTCAAACTGGCTCTATTCGCAGACTTGCGTGGATAGTGTAATTTGAGGTGCAACGTGTGTCCATCAGAATGTCTCATAGTAAGGACATTTTCGCGTTTAAATTCACTATTCTTTGGAGTGTTAATGATGGCAAACTCGGACTTCTTGAGTCCACAGTTCTTCGGTTCAACACTCAAGAGCAATAGATTTTTCAAATTCACCACATGGACGATACTCACTTCACCCTTTGCTATGAAACCGTTCCAGTCTTTCTTCACGTTTTTGTCATAAAGACGGTAGTCCAAGTCGAAAGGTAACAAGTTTTCAATTTCAACTGGGGATGAGATCACCAACTGCATGTGAGGATAAATCTGTGCAAGCGGTTCGTCATGGTCATATTCGGCTTCAGCTTGGAAATAATAAGACGTATCATCACCATCTGTTGGGGAGTCACAAGTTAAGTGTATTCCACCTTGCAACAAGTCTTTCCAAAAAACGTATTCGTTTGACCAGTCGTAGGAAGCATCGTCCAAAATTGGGCGAATCTTGAGCTTTCCGGAGTAAACGTAATCGATCGGAAGTGCCATTGAAGTCAGCGATTCTATCTTGATTTCCTTAGTTCCTTTGTCTGAGGTTATTAACACTTCAATTGCACCATCAGTATCATTTCTTAAGACTACTGTTGATCTCAAGTAGATAGTTTTAACGTTGTCTTCTCTGAGCTCGATTTCACACGACAATCGGTTATGGACGTGATCTATTGGCGGGTAAAGCATGAACAAATCACTACCTTCACTTGTAGCTGATATTTGACGTACTTCTTCGTAAGGGGACCCCACCAACTTAACACCTAAAACACCTGCGCTGTTGTCTGTATCCAAGTTCTTACGAATTTCTCTCCAATCTTCAAATGACCATGGAATACTTTGATCGACAGCGATCAGGGTTTTCTCCTTCTTATCATCGTGGTCAGCCCATACCTCGATTTCATACCCTGTTTCATTCACAATGACATAGGGATTGTCGTTGCCCATTTCTTTCAACTCGTCGTCTTGCTTGATCAAATTGAACGACTGCGAAAGCAATGCTAGCGATCTTGAAGTCAAAGTGATTTCTGCAAGCAGTCTTGAGACGACGTCAATGACAATACTAGGCTGTGGTTTCGTTGTCTTTGATGCGTAAACAGCAATTGACCATGGCTCAATCAAAGGCTCCCAAGTGGACTTTGAATAATTGTAAATGTTAATATAATGGTCAATATGAGCTTCGGCACTCAAATCAGTGGACCAATTAATGGCTCTCGCTTCAAATGGCTTCACCTTCAAGTCAAGAATCGGCAATTCGTGGACGTCACCAATCAACACAAACCTGAAACCACCTACTGTAGCGCTAAACTCTTCCCCTTTCACAATTATTTGATTTTCTTCATTGAGTGACTTTGCATTCGACTTCTGTGAGTATTCTGTCAATATACTGGGCGCGTATTGAGAAAGTCTTCTTTTGAAATCTTCAGAGAAGTTGTATTCACCATCTTCATCTTTTGAAGTGCCCTTGTCTTGCGAAGCTGCATAAAGGGTTGAAGCGTTATTGAAAATTCCAAGAGCCAAACGAATATCTCTCAAAGATACTCTAACTAATATAGGATCAATAGAAGCCTGGATATTAGTCAAGAACGTGTTTGCATTAGAACCCCTTGCGTCGTGTGCAAATGAGATCGAAAAATCATCAATGATCCTATATTGCTGGCTGTCAAAGCGGTTCATTCTTGTAATGAACATTCCAATGTTGTTTGCTGCAATTGAGTTAACGTTTTGGCTTGTAACAAGAAGTTGCTCAACCTTGAATACGACCGCCAATGTATCTTCCTTAGTTGGATCCTCCAACAACATAATCGATGGCTCCTTTATATTAATTGAGAAGCCGTAATTAGTTTGGGAAGCTGGAGAGTCACCATTGGTGATTGCTTTAGTTGCTCTGGTGCTTTCGATGCTTGAGCTTTGGCCTCCCTCTTCCTCATTGTCAGAGTCATAGCTGACAACTGGCTTCTCAGCTTCAAGACCTTTGGTAACGAAAGATTGCAAAGCAATTGCGTGATCCAAAACGACCATGACTCTTGGATTTTCAACATTAACGATAACAGTGACATTCCTCTTGGTTTCAGGACCTTCAGACGTTGCCGAGATAACGAATTGATCATCGTCGCCCTTTATTGGTGGAATAATCTCAGTATACTTACTGTGAGTATCTTTCCTAACATCTTCCACCACAAACGACCTTGCTCTCACGTTTGCATTGAAGTTACCATCGTCTTTCATGCTGAACGTAGTAGAAAATTTGTTCAATGCGAACGATGCCAACCTCTTCGTCTCAAGATCTTTAACCCCACTAGTGCTGTTGTAAGTAACCAAGGATAATTTCGGAATATCAAACGTCAAATCGACCTTTTGAGAGCCAGGTGGGTACGACTTTCCGCTCGAGCTCGTTTCTGATACAGTTGAAGATTCCATCTGTTTTGGTTGTGCTTGATTGGTAGCTTTAATCGCGGCATTAGCATTTGCAGCTTCTTCTTCGACATTCTCAAGAGACTCGCCATCCATTTCAGACATGTTGAAAACACGACCCAAAGAGTCAGAGAGATTGTAGAGGTAATTCAATTGAAGTTCTGTCAAATGAAGATCAATCTCGGGAGTCTTTCCGGTGACTTTGAACATTGGCTTACCTTCGACATAGTCCTCAAGGAAGTCAACATTGAAAGACAAGTCCAAGTTCTTGACAATTTCACCTACTTGCTCAACGTTAGGGAAATTCAAGACTGACAGTAAGCTCACATTCCGAATTCCAGCAGAGATGATATTCACGATCGCATTTTCGGAAGATTCAAAGGTATTCGAGGCATAAAGTTCACCTAACTGGGCAGTCAAGTAATCCAACGTAGAGCCATCGCTTTCAATAGACCGAGGGAATACAACCGTTGGTGCTTTAACTAAGACATCGAATTTTATCTTGCTTGCATTATCAATCTGTGAAGCTTGATTCATGGCTGCTTCACGAGCTCTGTCATAAATGGCTTTCATTTGAAGGAATTGACTCAAATACTCAAAAATTCTGTTGAGAGAGCTTTCAACGAAATTTATAGTGATGGCTCCCGTTTTGAATTCTAATAACAGATCATAGTGGTTTTTATTCGTTGCAGGGTCAAAAGTTCTATATTTGAACTCTGCCAAATTGTTCCCTTTCATATTAATGAGATTTCTCATGATGGAATCTCTTGGAGAACCTTGATTAATTTCATCATGTAATGTCAAAGCTCCCAAAACTCCAGAGACATCAAGCTCTTCAGGGACCAAAAATACCTTGATATTCGCAGTACTCAATTGCAATGTTGCCAACTTCAATCCGTCCTCATTAAGAACAATAATAATACTGTCAAGGTTAACTGAAACGTTGATTTTTTGTGGCGCTTGATCATCTCGTTTATCATTATGAATCAATTCATCAGCAGGAGTCGCTTCTGCATTAGGATCTGTAAATGTGTTCATCACGAAGTTAAGCAACGATAAGCACGATTTACGCGACAAGACATACTTAACGGTAGCGATATCCACGTCAATATCCTGATCAAAAACTTCAATCTCCTTACCATTAAATTGTACAATTCTTTGCACTCTGTCGTAACCCATTTTGAAAACTTGCTTCTTCGATTGAGTTTGTTCAGCTTCCTCGAAACTATTTGAAGAAATCATCTTTTCAAACTCACCAACACCAGACTTTTCTAAGTAGTCTAAAACATTGATATCTGCAAGGCTCAAATCAATATGCATATCGTTAGTGGTTTTGAAAAGAGAGAAGTCCAATGAGTTTCCAATTAAGTCAACTAGGGACTCTGTTTCCAAAGTCACTGCATCTATGCAACGCGACATAGAAATTTGCACTTGTCCAACATTAAGGGAAGCCTCGAAAATGCGTTGTTTAAGAGCTTCAGCCAGTTTATTTGAACTATCGCTTCCTGACTTTTTACCCTTTGAGTTAACACTATCGTCATCTTCAATTTCGCGTACATCACCACCACTGCCATAAGCGTTAAAAACACTGTTGTCATCGGTGTCCAAGCTGGAAAAGTCAGGAATGAGCACGTCAATAAGTTGCATGATAGTTTTATACTGGTAGTCGTTAAGAGCAAGCTGAATTCTTGGAACCTCACCACTGATTTTGAACTTTGCCAAACTGTAAGCGTCTGGTAAAATGGAAATACCCATTAGAAGTTTGATATTCAATTTATCAAGGATCAATGCGGACCTATCTGAGTCCTCGGCATGCAATTGCAGCATCGTGCTCTTGATATTTGGACCAACGAAAAACTGAGCATCTTGAAGGTGAAGATTGAACTTGTCGTACATGAGTGTGTTCAACTCTTCCCAGTCCTTGTTTGAGTAGTTTTCTTTACTCTTGATTTCCTCAATCTTACTCTTATCCACCAAATCGCTGATAACACTGATGTGACCAGCATCTAAAATTGCAACTGGCGATTTGAAGGAAGATGGGTCTAATGGCAATATAATTAACGGTGCTTGAAGGTCTAACTTCACATTGATGGTCTTGTGTTCTTCAAGTGCGTACTGTAAACCAAGTCTCGTTTGCTCGGTGATACCTTCCATAGTAGCCTCAGCAGCATTCATGATTGCACCAATAGTGTCATCATGCATCTTTGGAGGAGTGAAAAACACCACAAGTCTTTCGATGAAGCTAGGGTTGTAGAAAATCGTCATTGATTTCAATTTTCCTAGTAACTTTGAGTCTGCCGACTCGTCCAAGGGGTTATGCTCATAGGAAATCTGGAAGAATGGTTCGTCGACTGTGTTTTGATCATGGAGAGAAGCATGCAAAGCTGAGTTCAAATGCTTTACACTCACAATATGACGATACAAGGACGTATCCGTTCCATCTTCAATACGAAATTCATTCAACTGAAATTTCGAAAGGAAAGAGTCAGGGCGCTGAAAGAACTGTGCATTACAACCTTCGAATACAACTTCTGTGAGAGTGGACTCCTTAGATTGCTTAATGCAAAGGCCACCCCTCTTCAAAGAGGCTTGTATATCCAAAGTTACCCTGTCTCTTGGTAGATCCACAGCATTCTTAATGTCGTCGTTTTCGTTGTAGTCAATAGCATCGTAAAGTGCTTTTCGTTGGTCATCTGAAAGTTTCAAATCAAGTTTATCTGGGTCATCATTCATGTTTGTATTCCCCTTTTCTGGTTCTTGCTGGGTGGAGCCACCCCAGATATACGAAAGCCAGCCGCTATTATTTGACACATTATTTGATGATTTGCTAGCAGCAATTCCTCTGTTCTCCTTTCTGATTTCTGCTCTTGCTAAAGAACGATAAAACTTGATATCCTCAAATGGTAGCTTATCCTCCAAGTCATTCAATTTTTGCTTATCAGTTTCTGCAAATGAATTTGGATTCAAAACCTTTGACTTATACAAGCTGACATATTCTTTTCTCTGGTCCCTACGTTCCTTGAAATATGCCCAGCTCCATTTGTAGTTCTTTTCATGAATTTCGTTAAGGATAGAACGTGCAGCATAGACAAACCAAGCACGTGGATCTTTCGATACCGGTTCTACTGGTCTGAGTCTTCTAAACCTCTGTGTCTTTAAGTACCAGTGAAACTTTGATGCAGTCCACAACAAATCACGGTACTGTTGACTGTCCAATTCTAGTCCAAATTCCTCAAAAAAGAGCTCGGCCTTGACATGTGGGAATTCCTCAGTTGACCCTGCCTTATGCACTGTGACCTTTCCTTCACCAGAGACAGGTTTAAGTAAATATTGCATCTGACTATACTTGCTAGACTCATCTGCAAAAGTCTCCATGAACTTCGCTAAGATCTTGTCATGATCGTCAGCATCATCTTCTATTATACTAGCTGAATTGGTGTTCATGTAGCATGACAAGTTCTTAAGCGTCAACAATTTTCTAGTAAACTGTTGAGTTATTGAGATAAAACTTTGGACCCATGAGTTATCAGTCGAAACCGCTGAAAGCTCATTCAAAGTGAGACCAATCGAATAAGGAACTTCAGTCAAAGTAGAGTCATCTTCATATCTCACGTGGATGTTTTTGATTGTTATCTGCAAATTATCAACTATCTTCGTCACAAGTGACTCTGTGAACGATTCACTCGATTCAATGGTGTTTGTAACTTGCTGATTCTGCAGCTCTGCAGCTTGTAAGGTCTCTAAATCTTGTAACTTTTCCTTCTTTAAGCGCACTTCTTTCGCATGCTCTTCCTCTGCATCGTAAGCGTCATCTAAGGTTGGTGACACAAGTAAATAAACATCTTCGATTATGATTCTGACAGGCTTTCCTTTTAAATTGGACCATGGAATCTGCAAAGTCAATTCACCGAGATGCCCAAACTTTGCACTCAATGGTAGTTTGAATTTGTCTAAGGATTCTTTCTTCAATTTCAAATTCCTCAATTTGACATCTCCACTCCAAATGCCAATGTTCAACTGTTTGGGATCGAAGTTCTCGATATATGACCCGAGAAATCGGTTCAAAATGTTAGCCACAAGCGACTCAAACATTCTTAGGTGGCGTTATAATCGGTGGTGAAATTAAAATTTGATCTCTCTACAGATTGCTGCTACATTTTCGAGACAAACAAACAGCAACTCATCCTGTATACAATTTCTTAACATTGCAAAAGTCAATTTTTTTAATCACGAGACATACATATCAATCTTACCGAAACGGGCTCCGAAAGGGGCTATGATAAGTAATCGCTATCACTAGGGTGGAGTCACTATTTTTCGTGCCTAAACCGTTCGCGGAATAGGCCCCTTTATCCTTGTTCTGTCATATTTTGTGTATTAGTCCGAATTTGTTGTGTTGCCTCTAAAAGATCTCTAGTGCTAATTGGCAACTTATCTATCTCCTTAATTTATTTGGCACCCTGATTAGACAGGATAATTTCCCAACACTTTTACCACTGAGGTTCACCTTTACCCCAGTCAATCAAGGAAATATTCTAGGGAAGACTCTTCTTTACGCTTACTACAACAAATATATCGTCAGGAATAGGAAAACCCGCTCAGAGTTATTGAGGGGTCAAACCTAGCACGCGTTTTGTTTGATTCATCCTCAAAGCACCAAACTAATACTACTCTGTCAAGGGAATATCAACTCGTTTAACGCACTCGATAGTAATCAAGTGCTTGAAGCCACTATCTCTTGAAGAACATCAAAAGAAACACCACGAATCACTACCAATAACCTCAGTTGACAGGTTCTTCAGTTTTGTGTTCTCAATACCAGTCTACAACAGGGAACCAGACGTGCAACAGTAACTTAGTTAAGCATTCCTGTGACTCTCGAGAAATCTGAAGAGAACTTAACCAAACCCATTGTGAGTCACCTTAAAAAGCCATACTTTGTGGTTTTCGTTTGTATAACACATCACGCATATTTTGTTTGGATCGCACATCACGCATATTTTTGTTATCTTTGATATTCTAAGCACAGAAATATAGTTTTCCTTTTGCCATCAATCCTACTACATCAAAGGATAGCAAGCACTACGTTATGTCTGCGATATCGACAGATTCCAATCAGAGCGATGCTAGGAATCATGCAGAGAAGATAGGAACCTACACCATAGGTCCAAAGATTGGTAAGGGGTCATTTGCCACAGTTTACAAATGCATAGACAACGTACGTACTACTTCACAGATCATCGAATTGGAACCTGATTACTAACCTTATAGAAAACGCACAGAGCTGTTGCCATCAAGTCGGTAGTTAAGTCTAAGTTAAACTCGAAGAAACTCGTGGAAAACTTGGAAATTGAGATATCGATTTTGAAGACCATGCACCATCCTCATATTGTTGGTCTCTTAGATTACAACAAGACACATACGCACTTTCATCTAGTAATGGATTACTGCTCTATGGGGGACTTGTCTTATTTTATTAGAAAGAGGAACCAATTGACAAAGACACATCCTGTGATATCTTCCGTCTTGAGCAGGTATCCTTCACCAGATGGTTCTCATGGACTAAATGAGACAATCGTGATACACTTTTTGAAGCAATTAGCTAATGCCTTGGAGTTTCTTCGTGAAAAGAGTTTAGTTCATAGAGACATCAAACCACAAAACTTGTTATTGTGCCCCCCAAGTCATTCAAAGGAAGAATTTCTTAATGGTAAATATGTTGGGTTGTGGGAGCTTCCAATTTTGAAGATTGCAGATTTTGGATTTGCAAGAGTCTTGCCTTCAACATCATTAGCAGAGACTTTGTGCGGGTCACCTTTGTACATGGCTCCAGAAATCTTGAGATATGAAAAGTACAATGCTAAAGCAGACTTGTGGTCGGTAGGAGCAGTTTTGTATGAGATGACGGTCGGGAAACCACCTTTTAAGGCCGCCAATCATATTGAACTTATGAAAAACATTGAAGCAGCTAATGATAGAATTAAGTTCCCTTCCTCAGCTCAAGTCCCGGAAGAGTTAAAGTCATTAATAAGATCTCTTTTGAAACTCAAACCAACCGAGAGAGCTTCATTTACAGAGTTCTTTAATGATCCTTTGATCGTAAGAGATTTGGAAAGCGCTGATCAACCTTTGCCTACAATGGGAATGGATGAAAACTTATTCATTAGCGAGTATATCTCCCCTGTCACGAAAGATGACTCTCCAGCTACAGATGGGAGAACTGAACGTGCAAACATCGACATACTGCCTTCCAATGTGGCTACAGGAGAACACGAAGTCACGAAGTCTAAATCCATCCTAGTACCAGCAACTTCTTCAAGAGACGAAGAAATCAAACAAATTATTAACAAAAACAGCCCAGGACCAGAGACATTGTCTAATTCTATCCTGGCTAATAATAGTAAATCGTTGGTCATTAGAAATAAGGAAGACATCAACCTAGAAAAAGACTATGTTGTTGTTGAGAAGAGAGCGGTGGAGGTTAACGCTATTGCCGATGAATTAGCCCACGCAGGTAGTGGAGCACTTGCAGTAAACAATGCTGCACGCCGGTCACTGTCCATTTCCAGCGGGGACAGCAACCGTACAACTAATAGAAGATATTCTCTGCGGTCAAACTCTACTAGCAGTCAAGGTAGACCAAGCCTTTCAGACCGGAGAATATCAATTTCAATTTCTCCATCGAGTGCATTAAGCAAAGCAATTGGATTAGCTTCCAACAGACTTTTTGGTACTGGAAATGCACACAACATCGTCAATAAGTTGATCGACGAGTCCAATGAAAAGCAAGCTTTGGGCTCAAATCTGAATGATACACTTTCAACCATCATTTCAAGTCCCAATTTCGCCAACAATTTGTTATTGCAGAAGTTGAATATTCCAACTTCTGCAACTATGGCAGCGTTTGAACATCTGGATATGGCTCTGTCACTGATGTCATCTGACGATGTTGTTTTAAGCAAGCTCGAGTCCATATCTACAAAAGCACATGCTATCAAGCTTTTCGCTGATGTGAAGTTCAGTCAATTGATTCCTAGTCCTCCTTCGTCAGATGGTCTAGACAACGAATTTGTACAACAAAACTTCTCTCTACCACCTAAAATGATTAAGCAGATTAGTGAAGAGGGCGTGGTTTTGTACGTTAAGACCCTTTCCCTCTTGGCGAAGGGTATGATTGTTGCAAGTGAATGGTGGTACGACCAAACGGACGAATTACTCGAAAATGTTGAGAGCTCCGGTCATAGAGTTTCAAACAAGACTGCAAACTCCAGCAAATTGCATGTCTCTGTCAAGATCAATGAGTTAGTTCAATGGATAAGGGACAAGTTCAACGAGAGTCTTGAAAAGGCCGAGTTTGTCAGGCTCAGGTTGGAGGAAGCAGAGTCCATTATTGCAAAAGAGAATGCAGAGCGTTTTCCTGACTCCGAAGATTACTTCACTTCTACGCAGAATGACAATGGTGAACAAAGAGTTGTTGCAGAAAAGTTGATTTTTGATAGGGCTCTTGAAATGTCTCGCAGTGCTGCAGTAAACGAGCTCATTAAAGAGGATCTCAAGGGATGTGAATTAGCTTACAGCACAGCCATA
Source organism: Kodamaea leandrae (assembly GCA_030564445.1). Lineage (NCBI taxonomy): Eukaryota > Fungi > Ascomycota > Pichiomycetes > Serinales > Debaryomycetaceae > Kodamaea > Kodamaea leandrae. The sequence continues at coordinate 17,563 of JAJLUV010000013.1, read as the reverse complement.
TGGATGCTAGAGGCGCTTCTTGATGAAGATACCAATCCATCTGAGGCAAATAGTGAAGAAGGGAAACTTGACACTGAGGACAAAGTTACAGTTGAGAAATTTATCATCAGCATTGGCAACCGATTGTCTGTTCTTAAGCGGAAGTTGGAGTTATCGTAACCACCCACCACTCATAACTCAGGAATACTTCAAGTGTCGCTGTAATACGCTTATGAGAGTTTTTCAATGTGAATGGATGGTACCATCACAATTCTATATTTTATACATTACACTTTTTCTTGGTTTATATTTTTATGGGAAGGTCGTTTCGGAGAAGTTGTAAATGAAAATGTATTTCAGCAGTGATACTTTTAGAGAGAAAAAATGTAGATTATACAATTTTCAATTTTCGTGTCAAAATTTGGAAAAAGAAGGCCTCCTTACCATGAAATCGTCCAGGTTTTATACTTCGGGTTCTTCTCATAAAGATGAAAACATAGAATCAGAGTTGACACATAGAAGTAATGTTAAGAATAACAGCATTGATTCAAAGGACATCAACGATGACATAGAAGAGATTATTGATAAGACCAACCTGCTAAACTTGAAGGATACCTTCTTCTCTCGCAACAAGAGCATCATTACAAGAAATGCTAGTCAGATAGCTCTCACGCTTCTCAGTGCTTTTGTTAGATTATACAAGATTCAAGCTCAAGATAAAGTCGTCTGGGACGAAGCTCATTTCGGAAAGTTTGGATCGTATTATATCAAGAACGAGTTTTATTTCGATGTTCATCCTCCGCTTGGAAAGCTCCTTGTTGGACTTTCAGGATATTTGGCAAACTACGATGGACAATTCCCTTTTGAAAGCGGATTACAATACCCTAGCAGCTGCAACTACATATTCATGAGGTGCTTTAATTGTATTTTTGGCATTCTTTGTACACCATTGGCATATAAGACCTGCATTTTGCTCAATTTCAGCGAATGGACAACGTGGTTCATCTGCCTTCTGGTAGTTTTCGAAATGATATCGTTGACTTTGTCAAAGTTCATATTGCTTGATTCGATGCTTTTATTCTTCACTGTTCTCAGTTATTACTGCTTGATTAAATTGCATAATTTGAGATTAAAGGACCAGCTCTTGACTTCAGAAGGATTCAAGTGGTTGATTATAACTGGAGTTTCGGTGGGCTGCGTGTGCTCTGTAAAATGGGTTGGGCTATTTGTTACTGTCTTGGTTGGTTTATACATTATTTATGACTTGCTGATCAAGACATATCAAGTATATTCAACCAACACATTAACAATCAAAGAATATTCTTTGCATTGGGTATCGAGAATTGCTACTTTGATCATCATCCCAGCAATAATCTATGCCGCTTGTTTCAGAATCCATTTTGCGTTATTGAGCCACTCTGGTCCTGGGGATGGATCAATTTCAACGTTGCTTCAAGCTTCTTTGGAAGGAAATACTGTACCAAATGGACCAAGGTCTGTAGCGTATGGTTCCACCGTAACCTTACGGTCTCAAGGCTTATCTCCCAATTTAATTCATTCTCATGATCACTTATTCCCAGAGGGGTCTCAACAACAACAAGTTACCACTTATGGTTACAAAGATGAAAACAACAATTTCTTGTTTGAGTTTGACTTGGACACTTTTGCAGAGAAGAAATGGATAGCCACGGAAGATCCACAGGACAACTCAACTTTCGACCCCAATATGTACAAAATTCTCATCAAAGACCAGCAAACTGTCAGGCTCGTACATGACTACACTGGTTGCTTACTTCACTCACACCCAATTCCAGCTCCCATACTGAAACAGCACTTTGAAGTTTCTTGCTATGCAGATTTAAAGAGCAGCGATCTGAAAGATGAGTGGGTTATTGAAATTCAAAACCAGCAAGAATCACCGTCCTCCGACTTTGCAGATGAAGCAAGTGACGAATTACACCCAATTTCAACAAATTTCAGACTAAGACACAAAGTATTAGGGTGCTATTTGGCTACAACAGGGTATGCCCTTCCTTCTTGGGGTTTTCTGCAGGGTGAAGTCGTGTGCAAAAACTCATTGTTTCCAAAAGATAAGAGTACTTGGTGGAATATAGAGGATCATGTTAATGACAAACTTGAACAACCAACCCTTCAATACGTGCCGCCAAAGCCTAGCTTCTGGAAGGAATTCATTTTGCTTAATTACGGAATGATGGCATCGAACAACGCTTTGACTCCAGACCCCAATAAATTTGATAGGCTCAGCTCTGAATGGTGGGAATGGCCAATATTACATGTGGGTATGCGTATGTGTTCTTGGTCAGTAGATGATGTGAAATATTTTTTAATTGGAAATCCTGTCGTGACATGGTTTTCAACTTTATCCATGGGACTCTCTGTGATGCTATTCATTTCCGCTCTATTCAGCTGGAGGCGTCAAAGGCTTAATTTTGATTTGTTTGGCTCAAAGTGGAATACATTCCTAATTCAGGGTATCTTTCCATTCTTCGGCTGGCTTTTACACTTGGTTCCGTTCATTGTTATGGGAAGAGTTAAATATTTACACCACTATGTTCCCGCATTGTATTTTGCTATATTCCTGAGCGGATACATTATGGAAACATTGGTTCATAGGAAATTGAGCCCCTATGCTTCTGCAGCGGTTTACTTAACTTCATACATCTTGATTGTTGGATCTTTTATTTACTTAAGACAATTGAGCTGGGGAATGGAAGGATCTTCGAAGGGTTACGCTCATTTAAAAATCTTAAGAACTTGGATGGTTTAGGTTATATGATTAGCAATAGAGATACACTGTAATCATAAACATGTACTGATTATCGAAAATGTATATACAAATACAAATACTGCAATGGATTTTCTCAATTCTGCAACAAAATTCAAGACCCTCCGCATGTAATCACCTTCTAAGTTCCTCATACTCAATCACGTTAGCACAATAAATAGCTTGGTTTCTACAGGATTTACTTCATTTACAGTCGAACCTGCACGTAATCCCAGGGATATTCAAAAACCAGTAATATTAGGGTACAAGAGCTAGCTTAAAGTCACCCACGATGAATTCTAAACTTTCCCGTTCACTTACGAAATTAACTACCCGTTCGAAAATCAAATAATACAATGAATATTTAAGCTAACTAACCAAATCAATATAGAAACGAGTAGGTACTTTACATTGAGCGAATGAGCTCCAAGCTGTAATTACTCTCGAAGTAGATCATATTGAAAGGAAACATTATATGAGGACATCGCTGGTTCCAACTCAAGAGTCATGGTGTAGCAAACAGAGGACGCGAAGAGAGAAGTCACGTTTCTCTAGTGAACACTCATTCTCTGATATATTCTGATAGAAGTTCATTTCTATAGGGAGGAAACTAAAAACCAATAACCACAAAAATAAAATTTTATTTATTTGTATCATCATTTACATCGTAAGCACATACCAATAAAATGAAAAACCTATCTCCTGCGAATTGAGACAATTTTGATTTTTTATAAGAAGATCATTTTTATATAATGAGAGGCTATGTCCTTATATTGACATCAAACTTAATAATTCCTTTATCATATCTGGAGGTAGAACCTTCAATAAATATTGGTAACTGGTAACTTCTTTATTTTTTTTTGGATTCCCCATATAACTTGCACGCAACAGAAATAGAAAGCAGCAAAAAATAAAAATTCATATAATACTCGTATTTTGTCATACAGTCTCGATTTTTGATCTAGAGAATAATATAATATGATCTTGAAATCAATCTAGAAATAATGATAAACATTCGTTAATGAATTTGACATGTAAAAGAAAAAGTATAGTACAATCTTCCACCCACACGCACCTGAACTATAAACGGTGTAGATATTGAAGATTGGCAATGTCTAAAATTGTCTTCATTACATTTTATAGGGACCGATCCCTTACTAGTACTCGATGTACACAATAAATATCTGTAAATAGTGAAGAACACATCTGCAGAAATTGAACTTGTTGAATTTATTGAGAGGTTAGTTTAATTTAATCCTTTTAATTATTTTTTTTTTCAACATACTGTCTATAAGGAATAATAAACCAGTGACCAGAAGGTTAGAAAGTTTACAACTGCCAGAAAATGAGATAGCGGCTACTACTTTCATTCCAATTAGATACCTTTGAGACAACACTCATTTACGACTTCCCCAATAGACCACATACCAATATCCACCCTGACTAATATTATTTCTGTAATTTGTATTTATTGTATTTTTGTTATTTATTTCATTTTGTTGGAAACGTTTGTTGTTTTATTTATAATTTCGTAGATTTAGCGATGGTGTATTCTCAGTTACAAATTATCAGTAATTTCGCAGCTATTGGCATATAATTTTCTTTGGATAAATTCCTTATGAAGAAATGTAGTCTCCTGCCAGGTGTTTCAAAGGACTAATATGCGAGCTATAAGAATGTGTTATCTCAGTATACTCATATTGTTGGCTATTTTTTGCTAATCAATAATTCTATCTGCTTTATACAATTAATCAAGAGAAGACATGGAGAGGGGTTGAAATATGTAGCTATTTAGATTAATTACAGAGACTATGTGTTTATAGGGAATGAATGATGTTGTTGCTGTAAACATAGTTGATATTCTTTTGAGGATAATGACAGGTGCTGTGAATTTTGAATTTCACTAAGTGTTTATTATTTTAATTACGGGCCTATTAGTTTGCAGTTTTTTCTTTATAAAGCAAACATATATTTTAAAAAAATAGAACAAATCCTGGAATTATTGTATTATTCTGAGGCTTTTTTTATGTTTATATGTTATGGATGAAATCATAAATGAATAAAATATTCTAAATATACCTCTTCATAGTATGCATTGTTTTGAGATTCTTACCAATTTTTGCAGCCCCTTACGAACAACAATTCCTCATAGTTGCGATATCAGAAATTATTGAATGGCCCTGTGGTTGTATGGTTTCATTTGGATTTGGAGTCTTTGGATGATCAACAATTGTGGTATTGAAACGGTTGAATATAAAATAAGTGGGCCATATCTTGATTATGCAGAAGATAGAAGAAAAGTAGCTAACAATTCGTCTGTAATTACAAGGTAGTTCCTATGTAGATACGAGCACAATTTAAACAGATTTTTTCAATCATATGATACTGTAGCATCTCCTTCACGCAAGCAATATAAGTTTTGTCTCCGTGTTGTAGTTCTTGTTTATTTGGATGTAAGAACAAACTGAAAAAGGAGTTCTTGCTCTACATTTGGCAGTGTGAACAGATCATATGGATTTTTCAATGAGTTGAAGGTCAACGATGAACATTTAAGTTGGTTGATCATGTTTCATCCAGATATAATGGCCATTCAGAAAACATGAAGTGCATGTCACTGGAAACTTACACATCGGTCAATAGCTACTGTTTTTAAGTACGTCAGTAATTTCTAGTCAATAAACAAGTCAGTTACAAGTATTCTCCAAAGTTAATCGTGAAATCTCTAACAATTTTGGACTCCTAAATACTTAACACCTAAACACCTAAACACCTATTATTGGCTGAGACACAACTCGTTGTCAAGGCGCGACTAGATAAGAGGATTCTTTCAGTCGTTGGCCAACTTAACTCAGTAATTTTTTGCATTTTGATAAGTTTATTTCTAATTGTACATTTCTAAACGTAGAAACGATGGCTGGTGCCAGTATTAATAAAATTGCGAATGTTACCTGCAAGCGGGTTTATCAAACTGAAGGGTTGGTACATTTTTGAGACAAGCCTCAAGGGGTCTGTATAAAATTTCTATTTACTTTTACATAACTCACGTGATTGTGGATTGTCAGTTCAGATAGTAAAAGAAACTTTGACAAAACCTCTTACGAAAACTTACGAAAACATTTCCTAGTCGAAAGAACTTGACGTTTGTAATGTATTAAAATCAAGATGGTGGCAGGTTACTATCAGAAAGAACGTTTCTCGAGATTTTGAAGTTATTCATCCTCGCCCTGAAAACTTCTAACCTTGATTCGTCCAATACAAATTTTGCTTCTTGGTAGTTGACGAAGAACTTTATGCCTTCACTCGGGTCATAGTCACCAGTGAATAGACCCAAATTATAATTGAAGCTTCCACGCCTTGAGGCACGGTGTTGTGCCTGTGTGTTTTGGTTGAGGGAGTTTAAGGATGAAGAGGTAGTATTTTCTGACAAGGATGCAGGAGTTTCCGAAACCAGCTGATGATTCGAGCTTGGAGTTGAGTCGCTGCTATTACACGCAGAAGGTGATATACCATTCAGTTCTAGCCTGGAACTGTGGTTTGATGGAGAGTGAAAGTCGTTCCGGCTTTCGTACTCTGATTCGGCAGATTTTCTTCTCTTAGAACGATCCAACAGCTCTCCTTGAATAATGCCGTAGAGTATTTCTCCAGCATGCTGATCAACTTTAAGGTGGAGCGTCTTAAGTAAAGGGTAATTCTCTAACTTGAACGTTTTTGCAAAACCTGTCATCATTACCTCTTCAATGTCCAACTTTGGATATGTAAACAGTATGATATCAGTGTATCGCTTCAAAACAGGAGGCACTACCTCACCATGACTGATAGTCTCGTTTTTGATGTATGTCTGTCCAAATTTCTCATCCAACACACTTCCAGAGTGAAGATAGTAAGAAATGATCTCCACTCTGTGGTTGAAAAATTTGATCATTCTAATTAACTTTTGGGATTGGTTCTTAATGAACTTATAGTGGTCCACCAGATTTCTCACATCCGCCAATGATATTTCGTATACTTTTGGATTGAAGTCGATTTTTGGCATCAAAACATGAACTGGGTCAACTAGAAGTACTGATCTGATGCAAGGAAATACGTGCATGAGGGCCTTTCCAACAGCTTGATAGTAAAGATAGAGCGTCTTCTTTATCGGGGATAAGGAGGACGATATGGAAAGACACGAACTCGGAAATACGTTAAACCAGGAAACCATCAAATCAAATAACATTGTCGTCAGAAAATATTTGAGACTTTCGGAGCTGAAGTCGGCACCTTGCCTTTCTTGAAAATGTTTGTTGATTGCCACCATATTTGGATAGACACTATAAATCAACTCTTTCAAAAATGTCTCGAGGTCAAGAAACTCACGGAGAACTAACTCGTCAGAAGTTTCAGCTAACGTATTGTTATCAATCAAAAAGTACTTGAAAGTCATCAAATCAACGTAGATGTCATTGATTACCTGAAAAGTATAATCTGGAGCTTGCGACCAGTTAGACAGATCGTTAAAAATCTGATTGACAACAATCATAGTCACTCCCAAATCTTTGATTGACTTCGCTTCCATGAATACCTTCAGCATCAAGAACGCCGTACCTGAATACATGAGCAACAATGTATTCAACGAAGCGTTTGAATGTAAAAAGGTGGTCCAAGCTCCGTAAAGTGAAATCTTCGTTGGGAATTCTACGTTGATTTCCGTTAACGATTCCCGAATATCTCTGATCAAGAGACCATAATAGTAGTAGGACTTTTTTGTCAATACCTTCAAATCATGCATGGTAAACGATGACCATAACAGCTTTTCTATTCTTTTGTTCATTCCATCCTTGTTATGAAGACTCGCTTCTGTAGCAGAAAGCATGAAATTACAAGTCCTCAAAAGAAAATTGATAGCCTTGTCCATAAAGAACGAAAAGTAAACGTCAATTAAAACACTTTGGTTGAACACCGACTTCCAAAATGTGAAATATTGTTCGTCGCTCCATACTGGGGAGAAATTTTTGTAGGCATCAGTACTCATCTTTTTGACATCCTTCCTGTACTTTCGGAGGAAATTATGCAAGAAATCATTCTTCATGTAGGTTGCAGCCTTCAACTTCGGAATGTAAGTTGATCTTATCAAAGCACCAGCTAATGGTTTACCAGTGATGCTTTTGGGTGGTGGCCGAGGCTGAAATATGTTGTACTTGTTGTAAGGGGCTATCTGGGTAACGCTACTGAATTGAGCGTCCTTGTTTAAAGCAAGTTGGTAAGGATTGTCAACAATCGCGTCCAACTTTTTCTCAATGTAATCATCTTCAACATCGCCACCACAAGAACTTTTAAGATGCCGCCCAAGACTTGCTCTTGACTCTTGGAAAATTTCCTTTCCTAAACGCTTGAAATCTTCTTCGTTATTGTGAATGGTGTTTGTTCCGTCATGTAACGCGAAGGGTCCAAGAATGTCGTGCAAATCAGACTCTGGATGTGCGATGATTTCTTTGTGCCCACCTCCAAGGTTTTCAATTTCTATACCAGATGCATTTGAAGCTTGCGAACCAAGCAGAAATTGTAAAGAGGTTTGCTTGTACATCGCAATACGTAAATTGTCTCTGGTTGTGAAAAAGTCTGGCTGTAAGACGTTGTGTGTGATCGGTTGAACACTTGAGAAGATATCTTTATGTGCAACATCTTTAGCTTGTGGAGTCCTTTGAATAGGTTTCCTTATGCTTCCCAGTATTATGCTAGCATCAGGTGTTTGAGAAACTTGCACAGAGTTGACCGGTATAGTGTTAGGAGTATTCAGATGAAAATTTGCATTCAACTCGTTTCCCTCGGAAGATATTGGTATTGTGTAAGTACTTGCTTCGCTTATTTGGGGTTCAACTGGGTAGTTATTTGATGAGACAAAGTTTGGGGTGTTGTTGACTGTCATTTGAGGAACATTCGAAATATGTGGTTCATATATGGCTCCATTTTGTTCATGTGCATATGTTGATCGTGAGGGTTGATGTCGCTGGACTTCTACTGGAGTTGGCGTGCTGTAGTGTCCTTTGCCAGCCTTCTCGTTTTTCTTGCGTATGTGATCAAGTTTGTCCTTCGGGAAGTCAAGGTACCCACAACGGTAGTTCTTCTTGATGCAGTTATGACATTGTGGTAGCTCCTCCGTGCATTTTATTCGCTTTGCTTTGCAGTTTGGGCATCCTGTTGAGTTAGTATTTGCAATCTTCTTGCTTTTGTTTTCTTACTTACCATCCCTCGAGTTCTTGTGGGTCCTTCTGCTTTTTCTCTCTCTCTCGGGTACCGAGATATCAGAGGAAAGTGGCATATTTGTTCAAGTAACGTCGTCTTGTCAAAAATACGTCCTTCAGCGATGCCGGCCTTTCCCTCTAGTTGTAAATATGTTACGAAAAGAGCCGTTGGTGCAATTTTTTGGACAGTTTCGTACCCTTGTGATATTTTTTAGTCAAGGGCCTTGCTGATAGTAGAAATTTTGGATGTTGGTGTTCTATATGCAGGTTTAAGAAAACAGTTCCTTCTCGTGCATCTAACCACAACCCTGGAAACTAGCCGCGCCTGCATCCATAGGTATGGATAAGGTGTTAACCATGATTATATATCTAAAATTACTTGGGGAGATTTTAGAGGGTCTAGCTTCGCGTGTCCGCCTCATGGGCAACGCTCCCCGGATCAAAATTTTGGACCGCTGAAGTGCGACTTGCGTTTGTGGGTCCACATACACGTGACTTTCTCAAAATAGCAATGTGGAGCACATGTACGCGTAGGCTTTGACGTAGAAACTATGGCCGCGGCTGATGCATCCAGAAGACGACAAATAGGATGGACTACCAAATCTATTCTACTGTACTAGGAATATCCTAAAAAAAACCTTAAAATTATAATTCGTAATCGGCAAAGTTGGAGTTCCAATCTAACTGGGTGAGATGCCTCATTGTGGGTCTTCCATGGGGACAGTTCCACGGTTTGTTCAACAAGCTGAGATTTTTAACAATCTTGTCCATTTGCTTTACTCCGAGAGCTTTACCTATCATTATGCTTTTGCGGCATGCTTTCATAGCCAATATGCTACGAATTTTTGTGACTCTAACTGTTTTGTTGTGGGGATTATTTGAGACTGCATCAAGCAACTCATAAAAATCATCCACAGAAAACAATACGTTCTTGTAAGTAGGAAGAGTTTTCAAAACAATATCACTCTGGGAATCTTCCGGGTCTCGGGTATCAACTGTGAAGCCATTTTTTGTAAATACGTCCTTATGTTCAAGAACTAGATTTCTCTCTATGACATTCAATTCTAAAGTGATGGGGGATATTAGCGTCTGGTACGCAATATCGAACTCATTATTAAGCTTCTCAAAGTTGAATTTTTCATCACTGGCATGCTGGTCAATAATGAAGATATTGGTCAGTTCTCCTTCCTTTTCTTGTTTAACTAGAATAAATCCTAGATTGAATTGCCCGATTATGTCCATCTTTTCAAAGTCACTCTTTGAGATTATGTACAGGGACAATTTCGACTCTTGTTCTTCCAGTGCAATGTCATCTAACACAACTGCACTTGAGCTCTTGAAATTGCCTGAAAACTCCACTAATTTCGCTTTTTCAACTGGTAAGTTTCGCGTGATGTTATGCAACAGTTCCAATTTCAAGCGCCTTGAATACTTCAGATCGACTTCCACATCTCCGATCCTCACAAGAATATCGTTTTCCTTTTCAGCTGGGAAAAAGTTCTTGCCATATGGATCTTCATCCTTGGTGATATTCTTTGGTTCTGCAACAAATTTATAGCCTGATAGATCTTGACTTTGAACTACGTTTGAATCTGCTTCCAAACCAACTTCTACTCTTCTGTTGGTTTTGAATACCGGTTCTGAAAGCGCGTCAAGCAGCCCAATGTCAGTGGAATTTCCTTCTAACGCCTCGTTAGTCTGTTCCTGCCTTCGTTTCTCTGAGCCTGTACCAGTGAGATCTTCGAAATCGCTTGAGTTAGCAACATTTGGCAAAATGGGCTCGTAGGTCTCGGTCATCGTGACATCATCAGTGTTTATTTCCTCTCCATCGTTGTGAACTGCTACTTTAGTCAGTTCTACAGTGGCCACGGCTGTATCATCAAGGAAATTGTCGCCTTCGCTGTCTTGATTCCCGTCGCTCTCATCTTCTCCTGCGTCGTCATCCTCATCGACAAAAAGGCTACCACAACCTGCAGCTGGCAGTGGTGGAGTGTCAACTACCGGTGGTGGAGTGTCAACTACCAAGCTATTCCCATTGGAATTAGCTGTTGATTCGACTCTGCCTTCCTCGTTATTGGACGATGACGCCCCTTGGTCAATATCCGTTGTCTCAATCAGGACTTCAGAGCGGTCAGCATATCCAGTCAGATCATGAAGATCAGAGATAGCAAGTTCGGGTTGCAACTGTTTATCCGAAATTACTCGCTTTTTACTGATCTCCTTCTCTGGTTTCCTTTGTGAATGAGCTTCATTTTTAGGATATGAATAGCCAACTTGTGTCTCAAAATACTCTTGAAGTTTCTCTCTAATAGTCTCGATTATCTTTGATTCATCTTGAATGAAGACCATCGACTTATCTGGCAATAGATTCAAATCAAGATGATCTGAGCTGATTCTTAGATCAAAAATGACGATTGGAAACTGTACATGGTTGAACCCTTGGAAGACTTCGTTGACAACTTTGGTCAATTTCTTGAAAGAAACAGGTCGCTTATTGATGTAGATAAATTGTCGATCCTTGACGTTCCTACCAAGTCCAAAGGAAAAGTCTGAGATATATCCCTCCAATTGGATGTCTTCGTTGATTCCAAGGGATATAGGTAGCAATCCTCTGGCTCCCAGAGTACCATAGATGGTTAACATGTTGTCTAAAACAGAATTCTTTGGTCCACCTTTCGTAGCGAAAATGACTTGCTTTTTACTCTTCACCGTATTGGTTATGTTGAATTTAATCTCAGGGTACATTATCAAGTACTGAGTCAAGAGACTGACAGTCTTGTTGAATTCTTTCTTCAAGTTCTTCTCGAAGTTCTTATATCGCACAGGAAACGTCTTGAAAAGGTTACTAATGATTAGTTTCGTACCTTTACTTGAAAGCTCCGTAGGCGGCTTCTTGTTTTTTGACTCTAGTGCCCCTAATGCTGAGAAAGTTAGCTCATGGATTATTGGGAAGTCCGAGCTTGTAATAACCTTCAAGTCGCAGAGGCAACATATTGAATTCAATGCTTCACCTCTAAATCCAAGGGTTGCTATCCTTTCCAAATCTTCTAAAGACAGGAGCTTTGAAGTATGACTTCTCAAGCAAAGCGACTCGAAATCATTGGGATGTATTCCCTTTCCGTTGTCTTGAATCACAATTTGTTCCAAGCCATGATTCAGGAAGTTGATGTCAATTTTTGTGCTCCCGGCATCGATTGAGTTCTCAATTGCTTCTTTAACAATCGACCTTAAGTCTATTATGACCTGACCAGAAGTGAGCTTCGCTATATCAGCAGCTTTTATACTATTAATGGACATTCTGTAATTGTACTTGTAGGTTGACGCGTACGCGTTGGTGTTGCGAAAATTATGTTTGTACTTCTGTAATGGTGCTACCGTTGTCATCGCATAATTTGTTGAAGACATTGAAGGAATTCATTGACATCTGGATTAATCAAGTACTCTACTACAGTTGCGTTTATGATGCTGATACTTTCGACGTTTTCCGGTCGTTCGGCCAGCTAGTGCATCTCAACAGGAATCCCAATTTGAAGGCTTATCTAAAACAGCTAGTTGACGATTTCCTACAAATACTCATCGGCCACGACTTGGGAGGTTCAAAAGTGAACCAAATATCTATCAATATCTACGACGAAAGAGACAATAGGGTCTGTGCTCGATATGTGCTACACTTCCGTGACCTTTTATTAACCTTGGGTAAAACTGTGGGGAAAAACGCTGAAACGATGGATGATAAGTCTGCAATCATCAACTTGCCAGGAGTTACATGGGAAGAAATCGAAGCTCAATTCAGCAGTATCTTGTTCTTCCACATTGAAGAATTGAAGCGAATATACAAAAAAGGTGAGGGTAGTGAACCAGATACCGCATTCTTCTTCAAGGTTATAGTAGAGGTTGATGATTCTGTAAAGCTTAAAAACACTAGCTGGGTGCGACAACAAGGCAGCACAACTACAGTGAACTCAGTCATCAAACCGATCGGAGAGGTCAGTTTGATTGCTCTCAATTTTGACACTTACAACGAGTACTTCTGATTTGTTATTCTACTAAACACCATTATCCAACCCAAAAACAGACTTGAGGTTCTCATACACGAAGTAAGAGATAGAAACTGCAGGGGCCACCTTCGCCAAGTTTGGAACCAATCCTTTGAATAAACCAGGAACACCTTCCCTCTGAATAGTTTGTCTAAGCACATCATTGAAACCTGTGTAAGTGTATGGATGGGCAAAAGTTCCCTGTGCTTGTAATCTCGTTCTCAATAAATTTATAGGATACACAACCGTTGCTCCAAATGTTCCTGACAAAGCACCTAATGTCAAGACCACATAGTTAGATAATTTCACATTTTCTTCCCTAACACCAGTCTTCTTGCTCTCTCTTTTAATCAACCAAGACTTAATGGTTGAAAAAGTTCCCAAATCTAATGCAGCATAAGGAAAAATTCCGCTGGTACCTACCAACAAACCACGGTAGAATATAGGAAACCCTCCTTCCTTGAACATGTCCTTTGCTATCTTGATGAGCAATGCATTGCCCTTCAAAGAAGAATCGAGGTTAGAACACTGCAATCTGAATTTTAAAGTGTCTATAGGATAGACGCACATTTGGGAAACAACACCACCGATACCACCTGCAAGGTATGTGGATGGCTTTGATAACTTTGTCGTGTCTTCTATTCCCTCCATACGGGCCAAGAATCTTTTAGTTGCCTCGAACGAACCAAATTTGATGGCAGATTCTGGGAAGACTTTGAAGACATTCATTCCGTTTCCGACATAAAATGCCCTTATACCACCTTGCTTCCAGAGCGTTCTTGCAGCCTGTATAATTGGTGATCTGATTGTCTTTGGATGCTCGGCCGCTTTGGTCTCAGCCGCCGCTGCCGCAACTTCTTGAGCAAGTTTCTTTCTTGCAGCTTCTATGACGTGTTTGGAAGCGCCGCTTTTGATTTGATCAGCGATCTGCTTCTTAGAATGCAATACTGTGGAGGACAAGTCTGTTCTTGCAATCAAGAAGACTTTAATTCTATCGAAAGGAGCTGTGCAAGTTCTGGACACAACTCCTGCGACTCCACCAGCCAAAAAAAATCCAAAACCATTGAGGAACTGGTTGATCAAGGTCACATCACCATCTGATGAGACGTCCAACTCTTCTACCATAAAGTTGAATGCAGTCTTGATTCTTGAACCATTAACTCGTGGCATCAAGATAAGAAAGTCTCTGAACTCATCGTACGTTATGTACCCGTCGTTCTTGTAATCAATCTGTTTGAACAACAAGTCGATATCGTAGTCTTTTGGCTTCAAATTCAAGGTTTTCTTGAGGTAGTGAACAAAGTCCGCCTTGTTGAGTTTTCCATCATGATCTTGGTCTATTTTGAGGAACCCTTTCAAGATCTGATCATCAGTCTGAACAAGGTACTTCTTGAAGTCACTAAAATCAATCACCTTATCCTGGTTGGAGTCAAATGCATTGAAAATCTTGTCAATTAAAGCGGTATTCTCACGAATTGGATGGTTTAATGTTTTCAAGGCCTGCTTGAAATCACGAAGCGTGATCTCACCTCTTTCATGTATATCCAACTTCTTGAAAATGGTCTCGTAGTCGTTGGGTTTTGTGGGTATCACAACGCCTTTTTCCAATTCCAGCTGAGTCTCGCTGTCATTCCTGATGAATGACAGGTCTCCCGAACCATGATATGTAGAAAGGGAGGTGATGGTAGTTTTGGTCATGACTACGTCAACTGTTTTTTCATGTATACTCTTCACAGGTTTGAAAAATTGCTTTTAGAGTACACCCGGTACTTGCACTCAGAAATCGTGTGAGTCAAACGTTCCTCATTAAAACCGGAATAGAAGGTCTATATGTTACATTCTACACTTCATTGCTCTTTTTCGATGTAAGCAATCATTCTGGTTCTCCGGGGCGCTTTTTGAGGCTCTTGCTACAGCTTATGTATACATGCAACCTTATTTGCTACTGAAGTTGCTCACGTGATGGGATCAACCTTGGCGACATGAATGAAATGAAACACGCTTAGGATATAAAAAAGGTCCCTTGGCCCAGTTGGTTAAGGCGTGGTGCTAATAACGCCAAGATCAGCAGTTCGATCCTGCTAGGGACCATTCTTTTTTCTTTTCTGTCCAACAACGCGTAGGGATAGATAGTAATTTTTTTCAAATTTTAAGCTGAGATGTTCTCGAGTAGTCAAATTGTTCAATAAGCCGTATCTACTTCTCTTGATGCCTATAAATCTCCAGATAAACGATGTTATCTAAGGTCCAACGAGCATTTTTGAAGGAATAAGATAGATCTTGTAGGTCGTGGTTGGCACAACCCGAATTTTTTTCACAGATTTGGCCAGACTGCGGAAGTAAAGTTTAAGCACACGAATATGTCTGTTCAAATCTTTGGCGATCAGGCCACCGAAGAGAGGGCTGAAAATGCTCGTATGTCTGCCTTTGTCGGTGCAATCGCCGTGGGTGACTTGGTGAAGTCTACTTTGGGTCCAAAAGGAATGGACAAATTGTTGCAAAGCTCCACTGATGTTGACAAGGCAATGATCACTAACGATGGAGCAACCATTTTGAAGGCAATCCCATTTGATAACCCTGCTGCCAAGGTTCTTGTGAACATTTCTAAGGTCCAGGACGATGAAGTTGGAGATGGAACGACCTCCGTTACTGTTCTCAGTGCTGAGTTATTGAGGGAAGCTGAGAAGTTGATTGAGAAGAAGATCCACCCACAAACTATCATCGAAGGTTTCCGTATTGCCCGCAAGGTTGCAGTTGAGGCACTCACCAAGACTAGTGTTGATAACTCCAAGCACCCAGAGACATTCAGGGAAGACTTGATCAACATTGCAAAGACCACCCTCTCATCGAAGATTTTATCGCAAGACAAAGACTTGTTCTCAACCTTGGCTGTTGATGCAATCTTGAGATTGAAGGGTTCTACCAACTTGAACAACATTCAAATCATTAAGAAGTGTGGAGGAAAGTTATCGGATTCGTATTTGGATGAAGGTTTTATTTTGGAGAAGAAGTTCGGTATAGATCAACCAAAGAAGGTTGAGAACGCGCGTATTTTGATCGCAAACACTTCTATGGATACTGACAAGGTGAAGATCTTTGGTGCGAAGTTCAAGGTTGACTCCACTGCTAAGTTGGCAGACTTGGAGAAGGCAGAGAAGGTTAAAATGCAGAACAAGATCGAGAAGATCAAGCAGTTCAACATAAATGTCTTCATCAACAGACAATTGATTTATGACTACCCAGAACAATTGTTCTCTGATGCCAAAATAAATTCGATCGAACACGCTGACTTCGATGGTATCGAGAGATTGGCGTTGGTGACAGGTGGTGAGGTTGTTTCGACATTCGACCAGCCTGACAAGGTCAAGTTGGGACACTGTGATCTCATTGAGGAAATATTAATCGGTGAGGACACCTTCACAAAGTTCTCGGGAGTTGCTGAAGGAAAGGCTTGTACAATTGTCTTGAGGGGTGCTACAGAACAGGGTTTGGATGAGGCTGAGAGATCTTTACATGACGCCTTATCTGTTTTATCTCAAACTACAAGAGACACCAAGACTTGCTTAGGTGGAGGATGTGCTGAAATGATCATGTCCAAGGCCGTGGATCAAGCTGCTGCCAACGAGACCGGAAAGAAATCCTTGGCTGTTGAGGCTTTTGCCAGAGCATTGAGACAGTTACCTACTATCTTGGCTGACAATGCCGGTTACGACTCGTCCGACTTGGTATCCAAGTTGAGATCGGCGATTTACAACGGTATTACTACATCGGGTTTGGACTTGAACAATGGTGTGGTTGCAGACATGAGAGAATTAGGAATTGTCGAATCCTACAAATTGAAGAGAGCTGTCGTATCATCTGCTGCTGAGGCAGCTGAAGTTTTGTTGAGAGTTGACAACATCATTCGCGCAAAGCCCCGTACTGCTGATAGAAACCACTAAGTGAATAATTAGGAAATAAAACGTGAAAGATGTACAGAGTCATGATTTAGTGTAATTTACTCAGTAGATGATGATGCTAATATACAGAAGAAAATAGAATGGAAGCTAAATTTCACACAGTTTATATTTCACTTTCGATAACCTGAAGATTATCCGAGAGAACGTTCTAACTTTCAGGCAATATACAATTCAGTTCGCATTTAAAGCAAAATTTACCGAATTTCTACAAAAATTTCATAAAGAAGATTTTTTCGGGTTACTGGCAAATTCATACACAAGAGGAGCACTTGAAATCCCGATTTGATAGCTACTGGAATTTGGCCACATAGTAGCATACGAGGGAGTAGAATTGAACTATAAAGGTGACCCTTGGTTTTCCCGTGTAAAGCGACACGGAAGCAAGGATGTTTATCCACCATGCAGAATATTACGTCATCATTCCTGATACATTCTGTTGAGATGCACTCCGAAGCGCGGTCAATAACTTTCTATAGTGATTTCAAGATAATTTACGCACCTGACTTAAGTGGATGTCGTGGTATCCGAGTTCTATATGCAGGAAATTAGAGAAGATGTATTCTCGGATTCGAGAATTTTTAT